>CM033474.1:24056619-24656619 GCA_019447015.1 Hymenochirus boettgeri
ATTTTTTTCCCACTGGTTATTAAATGTAAACAAGATCCACTTTATACTCAGGGACCATGGACATTTTGGAGAGCACTTCCCGTACTGTTCTGTATCACTCGCGAAAAGGAAAAAAATCCATTTTATTATAGTCTAGAAACTTTTCAACACTTCATTCATCAAGAAGAAGGTAATCGAGAACAAAGAGCGCAGGAATCGAGCCAGAGAACACAAACAACGCAGATAACAGTTGGCACGTTGGCTCCTTTGTACTGACAAATTTGAGAAATAAAACTTTAATGGGAAACTATAGTGCGTATAAAGTTATAAAAAACAGTTAAAATAAAAAGTACCTGAGGCAGGGAGGTAGGATTGGTGCTTTTTACCTCCCAATATCCTTTCTATGAGGATCAGCAGGACGAAGAAAACTGCTTCTGCCAGTCTTCCTCAATGCTTCAGCACCATATTTAATATAGAATGGCCCAGGGCCATAACCTGGCAGATGAAAATTGTATGTGCTGTAGCTCCTAAACAAAACAATAGTGGGAATAATCAATCCAATATACGACTCCAAGGGGCTCGGGAATTATTGCACTTTCCTTGTTCTCATTCAAAATCTAATTTCAGGGAGCTGCTATTGATGTCAGGAGACTCTGTGACGTTCAGTTATAGGTGGGGTGTGGGTATTTCTCCTTAGCCCTATAAATACAACTTTCAGCATTCCCTGACCTTCTGCTGTTGTATGATAATACTGGGAGCTGCAGTTTTCAAACAACTGTTTTTTTCTTTCTTATTGTTATGTACAAAATAGGTGATGTCATGTTGATGATGTAAATAAGCTGCATCACTGGTTACTTCATTACATTTACAGGAGATTCAATAAAAGTTCTTATCTTTAAAAATGGTGCTAATTTGCCCCAACCAATCAGATCTTATTTTACATTTGAAAGCTAACATCTGATTGGTTGGGGCAAAATTAGCACCATTTTAATGATAAGAACTTTATTAAATAACCCTGTTAGTTTGTTGCTTATTCCCGAGTGGTCTACGTTGGGTGGTCTCTATTTGGTGAGCAGCAAGCACTTGTTCTGAGACTGAGGGTGCCATACATACAGCTTACCTGCCAGACCGATTCGCGTCATACAATCATATCACCAGAACCACCTTGCCGGATCTTCTTTTGCATACGATTGCAAAATAAATGGATACAGTCAGGACATCATGTTCGTATGTTGGCTGCAAAGAAGATCGGTAAGGCGGTTCCGGCGAAATTGGTTGTATGCCGCATGATTGGTCTTGGCGTTAAGCTGCATGTATGGGCACCTTAAACGTCTCTAATTTCTCAGCAGATTCCAGCCTACAGTTAGAAGAAATCTATATGTAGATAAGCGGCAATTCGTTTTTATAATATAGAGGTCACGATTGGTCATTTTAAACATTTTCAATTGGTTGTATGAGAATCCCACAGTTTTTTTGAAAATTCTGATTGGTTCTTGTTGGATAACCCGACCAAACTGCCGAACATGTTTCTACTATTATTCAGAAAAAGTGTGTGTATCTTTTCTGTTCCTTAGGACATCCGAAATTCCTCAGACACCAGAACCCAGACCCTCGCCCAGAGAAATGAATGAAATGAATGCTACAGCTCCTTCTGGGTTCGGTCTCCAGCTAAATGAAATCTCTTCACTTCATGTTCACATTACAGTATTTGGCAATTATTGTTGTCATGTATGAGTAATGCTAAACATTAAAGTAATAATTCCAATGGCATTCATGGATGAAATAATGACTGGATGCGATTGGATCGCGCGTGTTTATAAAGCTCACACTAGTGTTGGCTAATTGTTGCAGCCACACTTGGCGCTCCGCCATGTGCTGCTCTTCACATCTTTCACGCAGTCCCAGGGCAAACGCTCTAGCGCACCAGGGCGCGAAACTTGCTTGCGCGTTTCTGGTCCACTGTGAAGAGTTGTAGCGTGGCCTCAGTTTGAATATTATATTAAGGAATTTTAATCTCTCCATCTATTTCCAATTCAATTAGTTAATCATTGTTTCTCGAAATCCCAACTAATTCCTAAATCTTGACAAATCACGTTTAAGGGCAAGTTTAAGCCACAATAATTCTAAACAACTTACCTTAAACACTGACCTTTACATCTGCACGTCAATCATTGGCTGAAACGCGTTGGTGCCAATCATCTGAATCCTGCACTGACTGGCATACTGGTTCATTATCAACATGGGTTGTTGTATTTATAAAGCATCACAATAGCTGCTACATAACTATAAAATTATCGAAAAGCGCATATCGGACGGTATTGGCCAGTATCAGCTTACAGACTTCACTCGCCCGATATCAGCTTTTCAACCATAGTTTTCACATCAGTCGACAGTATACTGGGTTGCTACCGGACATTACCAATTGCGATCCTCTTTCAAATATGGCAATATTTTATACCCTTATACCCATGAAACAAATATCTTATATGTTAGTAATGTATCCTCCTATACTAATACTTGATAATGTCTGGGTCTCCTGGAATGTGTATTGATCAGCTGTTTGTCAGCAGTTCCTGGACAGATCCTTTAAAACGTGTATATCTGTTGGATGGGCTCCCACCATCTCTGTCATGTAAAACACTTTTAATGGCTGGATCCGGTGACAATTCCATGTGGATCACCAATCATTTTATAGCTTTCTGTTGAAACACTTCCTGCCTTCCTCTCTGTCTTTAATAGACACTAAAATGCTGGGAGCAGTTGGGGTCCCAAATTCTTACTTTTCCCACCACACAGATACCCCCAACACAGACCCCACTGTAGATGTAGCAGAAGGGGGGGGGGGGGGCATTGTGGCTTGTTTGGGGGGTCCGGTGAGGTCTAATTTTGTCTCTATATGGTTTCGCAATAAGGTGTCAGTTCTATGATTTGAAACAGAATCTCCAACCCTCTGTTGGAATGTTTGTATCTACTGTCAAAGGGACCAGAACTCAAAATGATTTGCCTCCTTGTTTGCCTTGTGTTCTTGGGCTGTTTATAAGAATCAATCCCCCATGGACCATATACATTCTATTCTGTATATTTTAGCACATACATGACCCACTGCGGATCTCAATGCGTACAGTAAATGTTTACAACTTGTTGAAATTAGCAAGTCTTAAACTATGGCAAGTCATTCATTAGTTTTCCTTATCTTGTATTCCATCTGAGCTCTTAATCTGCCAGTGTGCTGGCTCCAAATATTTGTAGGTTGCGATATTTACCCATCGAGGTTCGTCCATATTTCAAAATAGTGATGTTAATGCAAAGAAATTCCTATGTTCTCTATAAACAAAGTTATCGTTTCTATTAATGTGGGATTTGTTAACCCCATAAATGCCAGTTTGAAATAAAGCAGCGGTATGAATATCAAATAGTAAAGACACAAAATATATAGTTATTTACCTACTGGTATGTTTCAAGTGTTATTGAAAGGGAAACTGTGTTCTCCATACAAGGTCCTCTGGTTCTTAAGTTATAGGCTTTTAAAGTTACACTCAGACAGGATAAACAAGGAAGTGTGTGACAGTCTTTTCCGAAGCTATTCAAAGACAGTTGCAGCAGTAGGATACAACTGGGCATGCTTGTGCCTGAGGCATAGGGGTGCAGCAATAGTGATGATGATGTCACAGCTCACCGTGCTAGCTGAAAACACCACCCATACTGCTACTAGCAAACCCCGATTCTTTAAAGAATGGCATCCACTGCTGAAGGAGGGATATTTTAATTTAAAGGGTATCTCCACTCATAATATTGACTTTTAGGAATCCAGTATTGTTATTTAAATATCAGTATTTAGGTATCATATTTAGAATAATAAGTATTACCAATTGGTAGTGTAATTTAACACTCCTTATTTAAGAATGCCCCTGATTTATAAATATGCCCCATAGGGTGGTATTTATAATTTATATTATATGTTCTTGTTGATGCAATAAGTGCTGCTGCTGGCAATGAAAAGGTAAGACCAAGGGTTTTTATATGTTTTCAGGCTTTGTTCCCCTTTAATTCTACTGGTAGAAATTACTGGTAATAATAATTGTACATAATAATGAATTAAGATGTAAGTATAAAAACATAAAGAGATCTGTTGTGTAGGTTCTCTAGTATCAGAGTTTTAGATGAAACTTTAACATAGTTCGAAGGGCCCTGGTCGAAGTCGGAGCCATGGAATAAGTCCCATGTGATATTCTGGCCAAAGATTCCATTATCTCCTCAGGAAAAGCAATTAGCAGACTTGGCCCGTGCTCTTAGCCATTGTTTTGGATTCCTTAAGAAATCTTTTGTCTAGGCTCCTGTGGGACTTTCTTGGCAGTTCAGAGCTGGAAGATGCTCAAACTCTTGAGTATCCACATTAGTCCGACATCCACCTCAGGATAATCCCGACGCCCTGCCCGAGACTGTCAGCGCAGAGAGGCCTGTAGGATTAGCACTATGGCAATGCATTCAAGGAAGGAGAAGAGAACTGGGTCTGGAGTATCCCATCTTTCAGTGATTAGAAGAAAGCAATGTTGTGGGGGGAGAAGGTGTCTACATTTCATATCTTCTATTATCTTACTGCTACGACTCTATTGTTTATTATAATTACATCAGATCTCTATATACCATTCAGTACTATCTTACGCTACCGACTCTATTGTTTATTATAATACATTTCATATCTCTATATCCCCAATTTACATATCTATCTTACTCCGACCGTAGACTCCTATTGTTTATTATAATACATTCATATCTCTATTATCCCCCATTTACATATCTATCTTACCCCTACCGAATCCTATTGTTTTATTTATAATACATTTCATATCTCTATATCCCAGTTACAATCTATCTTACCTACCGACTCCTATTGTATTATAATACATTTCATATCTCTATACCCCCATTTACAATCTATCTTACCCCTACGACTCCATTGTTTATTATATACATTTCATATCTCTATTACCCAGTTACATATGCTGTCTACCCCTAACGATCCTATTGTTTATATAATACATTTCATATCTCTATTATCACCATTTACATATCTATCTTACCCCTACCGACTCGCTATTGTTTATTATAATACATTTCATATCTCTATTATCCCATTTACATATCTATCTACCCACCTACGACTCCTTTGTTATATATATTACATTTCATATCTCTATTATCCCATTTACATAATATCTTACGCTACCGCCATATTGGTATAAATACATTTCATTTCTCCCATTACATTCTATTCTTACCCTACCGACTCCTATTGTTTATAATACATTTCATATCTCGATTATCACCACATTTATATTATCTTACCCCTACCGTACATCTATTGTTATTATAATACATTTCATATCTCTATTATCCCCCATTTACATATCTATCTACTCCTACCGACTCCTATTGTTTATTATAATACATTTCTATCTCTATACCCCATTACATTTATCGTACTCCCTCAGATCCATTGTTATTATAAATACATTTCATTCTTATTATCCATTTACAATCTATCTTACCCCACCGACTCCTATTGTTTATATAATACATTATATCTCTATATCCCCATTACATATCTGTCTACCCACAGCCGACTCCATTGTTATATAAATACAATTTCATATCTCTATTATCCCATTTACATATCTGTTCTTACCCACTCCTACCACGCTGTGTTATTATAATACATTCATATCCTATATCACCATTTTAACATATCTATCTGACCCCTTAACCGACTTCCTAGTTTTATATAATACATTTCACATATCTACATTATCCCCATTTAACATACTATTACCGCTACCGACACCTATTGTTTATTATAATAATTCATATCTATTATCCCAGTACAGCTATCTTACCTACCGACTCCTATTGTTTTTATAATACATTTAGATCTCTTTATCCATTTACATATCTAGACTACCCCTACGACCATATGTTATATATACATTCATACCATTACCCCATTACATACTATCGTACTCCATACGACTCCTATGTTTTATAATACATTCAGTATTCTCTATTACCACCTTACATATCTATCTTACCCCTTACCGACTCCTATTGTTATTTATAATACATTTCATATCTCTATTATCCACCATTTAATATCTATCTGTACCCTACCGACTCCTATTGTTTATATAATACATTTCGTATCTACTATTATCCCCATTTACATATCTATCTTACCACACCCTACCGACTCCTATTGTTTATTATATAATTTCATCTTATTATCACATTCCCTTTCAGATTCTAACGCTACCGACTCTATGTATTAAATACATTCATATCTCTATTATCACCATGTACATATCTGTCTTACCTCCTACCGACCCTATTGTTATTATAATACATTTCATATCTCTATTATCCCATTTACATATCTTCTTACCCCGACCGACTCCTATTGTTTATTATAATACATTTCATATTCTATTATCCCATTTAAATCGTATCTTACCCCTACCGACTCCTATTTGTTTATTATAATACATTCATATCTCTATTATCCCCATTACAATCTATCTTACCCCTACGATCTATGTTTTTATAATACATTTCATATATCTATTATCTACCATTTACATATCTGTATTACCCCTACCGACTCCTATGTTTATTATAATACATTTCATACTCTTTATCACCATTTACATATCTGTCTCCGCTACCGACTCTACTGGTATTATAAGAACATTTCATTCTCTATATCCCGCATTTACATATCTGTCTTACCGCATACCGACTCCTACTTGTTTTTATAATACATTCATATCTCATTATCCCATTTACATATCTGTCTTAACCGCGACGACTCCTACTGTTCTTTTATAATACTTTCAATACTCGATTATCCACCATTTACATCATGTCTTACCGCTACCGGATCTACTGTTTATATAATACATTCAATCTCTATACCCCATTTACATATCTATCTTACCGCTACCGCTCCTACAGCAGGTTCTATTATAAATTCATACTCTATTTCACCATTTACATATCTATCTTACCGCTACGACTCCTATTGTTTATTAATACATTTCATATCTCTATTATGAACCATTTACATCTACCTGTACCTGTACGACCCTATTGTTTATTAATACACTTTCATATCTCTATTATCCCCATTTACATATATCATTTACCGCTACAGACATCCTATTGTTTACTTATAATACATTTCATATCTCTATTATCCCATTTACATATCTATCTTACCGCTAACGACTCCTATTGTTATTATAATACATTTCATATCTCTATTATCCCCAGTTACATATCTGTCTTACCCCTACCCACTCTATTGTTTATTATAATACATTTAATCTCTATTATCATCATTTACATATCGTCTTACCCCTACCGACTCCATTGTTTATTATAATACATTTCATATCTCTATTATCACCATTTACATAATCTATCTTACCCCTACCGACTCGTTCCTATTGTTTATATATACATTTCATATCCTATTATCCCCATTTACATAGCTATATTACGCGTACCGACAACCTATTGTTTATTATAATACATTTCATATCTCTATTATCCCCATTACATGATCTATCTTACCCCTTACCGACTCCTATTGTTTATTATAATACATTTCATATCTCTATTATCCCCCATTTACATATCTATCTTACCCCTACCGACTACTATTGTTTATAATACATTTCATATCTATATTATCCCCATTTACATAACTATCTTTACTCCTACCGACTCCTATTGTTTATTATAAACTTTCCTACTCTTATCCACCTACTTTACATATCTATCTTACCCCTACCTGACTCCTATTGTTTATTATAATACATTTCATATCTCTATTATCCCCATTTACAATATCTATCTTACCCCACACCGACTCCTAATTTTTACTATAATACATTTCATATCTCATTATACCCATTTACATATCTGTCTTACCCCTACCGACTCCTATTGTTTACTATAATACATTCATATCTCTATTCATCAACCAATTACATATATGGCTTACCCCTACCGACTCCTATTGTTTATTATAATACATTTCATATCTCTATTATCACAATTTACATATCTATCTTACCCTACCGACTCCTATTGTTTATTATTATACATTTCGTATCTCTATTATCCCCATTTACATACCTATATACCGCTACCGACTCCTATTGTTTATTATATACATTTCAATCTCTATATCACCCTTTAACATATCTGTCTTACCCCTAACGACTCCTTTGTTTATTATAATACAGTTTCAATCTCTATTATCACCATTTACATATCTTCTACACCCTACCAGACTCCTATTGTTTATATAATACATTTAATATCTCTATTATCCCACATTTACATATCTATCTTACCCCTACCGACTCCTATTGTTATTATATACATTTCATATCTCTATTATCCCCATTTACATATCTGTCTGACCCCTACCGACTCCTATGGTTTATTATAATACATTTTCATATCTCTATTATCACCATTTACATATCTGTCTACCCTACCGACTCTACTGTTATATAATACATTTCATATCTCTATTATCCACCATTTACATATGTCTTACCGCACGACTCCTAGTTAGTATAATACATTCATACTCTATTATCACCCATTTACATATCTTGTCTTACCCGCTACCGACTCCTACTTTTATTATAAACATTCATATCTCTATCCACCCATGTACATATCTGTCTTACCCGCTACGACCTATACTGTTTTATTATAACATTTCATATCTCTATATCCCATTTACATGATCTGTCCTTACCCTAACCGACTCCTAGTTTATTATACATTTCAATCTCTATATCACCATTTAAATATCATCTTACCGCTACCGACTCCTATTGGTTATTATATACATTCATATCTCATTATCTCATTAATATCATGTCTTACCCCTTACCGACTCCTATTGTGTATTAAATACATTCATACTCTATTATAACCATTTACAATCTATCTTACCTACCGACTCCTATTGTTATTATAATACATTTATATCTCTATTATCCCCATGTATAGACATATCTATCTTACGCGTACCGACTCCCTATTGTTTATTATAATACATTTATGATCCCTATTATCCTCATTTACATATCTATCTTACCGCTACGACTCCATATGGTTATTAAATACATTTCAATCTCTATTATCCTCCATTACATTTCATCTTACCTACCGACTCTGTTGTTTATTATAATACATTCAATCTCATTATCCCAGCAATATCACCTCTACCCTACCAGAGACTCCATTGTAATAATACATCATATCTCTAGTTATCTCCATTTAAAATCTATCTTACCACCTACGCAATCCTATTGTTTATATAAAACATTTCACGATCTCTATTATCCCCATTTACTATCTATCTTACCGCTTACCGACTCCTATTGTTTATTATAATACATGTTCATATCTCATTATCCACCATTTAATATCATCTGACGCTACCGACCCTATGTTTAGTAATACTTCATATCTCTACTATCACCATTTACATATCTATCTTACCGCTACGACTCCTATTGATTTATTATAATACATTTCATATTCTCTATTATCACCAATTTACATATCTGTCTTACCCTACCGACTCCTATTGTTTCATTATAATACATTTCATAATACTCTATTATCCCATTTAATACTGTTACCGCTCACGACTCTCTATGTTTATTATAATAACATTTCATATCTATTATCACCATTTACATATCTGTCTACCCCTACCGACTCCTATTGTTTATTATAAGAACATTTCATATCTCTATTATCCCACAGTTTCAATATCTGTTCTTACACCTACCGACTCCTTGTTTAGATAATACATTTTTATCTCTATTATCCTCTACAAATATCTATCTTACCGCTTACGATCCTAATTGTTATATAATAACATTTCATATCTCTATTATCCCCATTACATTTCTATCTTACGCTACCGAACTCCTGTTGTTTATTATAATTACATTTTCCATATCCTATATCCTCATTTAATATCTATCTTACCCCACCGACCTATTGTTTGGATAATAAATTTCATAACTCTATACTCCATTTACAAATCTACTTTACCCCTACCGACTCCATTGTTATTAAATACATAATATCTCTATTACCACATTTACATACTGCTATCTTACCGCTACCGACTCCTATGTTTATTATAATACATTTATATCTCATTATCACTTTACATATTATCTACCCTAAACCCTATTGTGATTATATACATTTCATATCTCTATTATCCCATTACATATCATCTACGCTACCGACTCTATTGTTTATGATAATACATTTACTATCTCTATTATCACCCTACCGATCTGGATAAAACTACAGACCTTGAGATTCCGGTACATATGCCTACCCACGACTCCGAGATAATACATCAGGCATACACCAACATATCGCTTACCCACCGACTCTATTGTTTATTATAATACATTTCATCATTCTCTATTACCCCATTTACATATCTGTCTTACCGCTACCGACTCCTATTGTTATATATACAATTTCCTTATCCTATTATCCCATTTACATATCTGTCTTACACCTAACCGACTCATATTGTTTATTAAATACCTTTCAATCTCGATTATCCCCAAGTTACATATCTATCTTACCCCTACCGACTCCTATTGTTATTATAATATATTTCATCTCTATTATCCCATTTACATATCTATCTTACCCCCTAAACGACTCCTATGTATTTATACATTTTCGTATTCTATTATCCCATGTACATATCTGATCTTACCCCACGATCCTATTGTTATTATAATACATTTCATACTCTATTATCCACATTTACATATCTATCTTACCCCACCGACTCCTTTGTTTATTATATACATTTCAATCTCTATTATACCATTTCATATTATCTTACCGCTACCGACTCCTATTGTTTATTATAAATACATTGCATATCTCAGTATCACCATTTACATATCTGTCTTACCCTACGACTCTATTGTTTATTAAAAACATTTCAATCTCTATTATCCCCATTTACATATCTATCTTACCCCTTACCGACTCCTATTGTTTATTATAACACATTTATATCTCTATTATCCCCATTACATATTATCTTACCCCTACCGACTCCTATTGTTTATTATACACATTCATATCTCTATTATCCCCATTTCATATCTATCTTACCCCTAACGATCCTATTGTTATTATTAACACTTCATATCTCTTTATCCCCCATTTACATATCTTCTTACCCCTACCGACGCTCCTAGTTGTTTATTGATAATACATTTCATACCTATAATCACTACATAGCTTTCTTACCCCTACCGACTCCTATTGTATTATAATAATTCATATCTTATATCACCATTTACGTATATATATTCTGCTACGACTCCTCTATTGTTTTTTATAATACATTTCATATCTCTATTATCACCATTTACATATTATCTTACCGCTACCGACTCCCTATTGTTATTAAATACTTTCATACTCTATTATCTCATTTACATATCTATCTTACCGCTACAGACTCCTAGTGTTTATTATAATACATTTCATATCTCTATTATCCCATTTACATTTCTATCTTACCGCTACCGCTCCTGTTATTATTATATACATTCATATCTTATTATCCTCATTATCATATCTACTTACCCCTACCGACTCCTATTGTTTATTATAATACATTTCATATCTCTATTATCTCCATTTACAAATCTTCTTACCCCGCTACGACTCCTATGTTTATTATAATACCATTTCATATCTCTATTATCCCCATTTTACTTATCTATCTTACCTACCGACTCCTATTGTTTATTAGTAATACATTCAATATTCTATTTATCCCCATTTACATATCTATCTTACATGCTACGACTCCGTTGTTTATTATAATACATTTCATATCTCTATTATCCCCATTTACATATCTATCTTAACGATACGAATCCTATTGTTTATTATAATACATTCTTCATATCCTATTATCCCCTTTACATGTCTATTTACTGCTACCGACATTTACATATATATTACCGCTAACGACTCCTATTGTGTATTATAATACATTTTATCTCTATTATCCCATTTACATGTCTATCTTACTGACCGACTCCTATTGTTTATTATAATACATTTCTTCATCTTCTATTACACCATTTACATATCGTCTTACCCCTACCGACTCCTATTGTTTATTATAATAACATTTCATATCAACTATTATCCTCAATTACATATCTGTCTTACCGCTACCGACTCCTATTGTTTATATAATACATTTCATATCTCTATTATCCCCATTTACATATGTCTACCCCTACCGACTCCTATTGTTTATTATAATGACATTTCATATCTCTATTATCACCCATTTACATATCTGTACCGCTACGGACTCCTATGGTTTATTATTATACATTTCATATCACTATTATCTCATTTACATATCTATCTACCGCTACCGAACTCCTGTTGTTATAATAAACATTTCATATCTCTATTATCCCCCATTACATATCTGTCTTACTGCTACCGACTCCTATTGTTTATTATAATACATTTCATATCTTTTCCTTATTCTTTATTCCGACATATTATATCATTATCTGTCTTACAGCTACCGACTTCCTATTGTTTATTATAATACATTTCATATCTCTATTATCCCCATTTACAATATTCTCTTACCGCTACGACTCCTATTGGTTTATATAATACATCATCTCTATTATCCCTATTTTTACATATCTATCTTACCGCTACCGACTCATATTGTATATTCAATCTAAAATACATTATCAGTATCTTATTATCCCTATTCCCATATCTATCTTACCCCTACCGACTCGATTGTTTGTTATAATACATTTCATATCTTATTATCCCCATTTACATATCTATCTTACCACACCCAATCCTGTTGTTTGTTATATACATTTATATCTCTATTATCCCCATTTACATATCTATCTTAACGCGTACCGACTCCTGTGTTTGTTATAATACATTTATACTCTATTATCACCCATTTACATATATCTTACCCTACCGACTCCTGGTGTTTATTATAATACATTCATATCTCTAATCCCCATCCATTACATATCTATCTTAACGCTACCGAATCCTGGTTGGTTATTATAATCACATTATTCATATCTCTATTATCCCCATTACGATATCTGTCTTAACCGCTACCGACTCGTGTTGTTTATTATAAACATTCATATCTCTATATCACCATTTACATATCTGTCTTACGCATCACCCGGCCCACTGTTGCTTTATAATACTTCATCTCTTCATATCCTTATTATCCTACATATCGTCTTACCGCTACGTAACTCCTGTTGTTTATGTTATAATACATTTCGATCTCTATTATCCCCTTTACATACGTCTGTCTTACCGCTACTGACAATACATTTCATATCTCTATTATCCCCATTTACATATCTATCTTACCCCTACCGATACCTATTGTTTATTATAATACATTTCATATCTCTATTATCCCCATTAACATATCTATCTTACTGCTACCGACTCCTATTGTTTATTATAATACATTTCATATCTCTATTATCCCCATTTACATATCTATCTTACCCCTACCGACTCCTATTGTTTATTTAGTGGTAAACAATATTATTGATCTTTACCAACCTTTAGAAGCATAGGCTGGGTACAACTATCAGGGGTGCCCCTACCATGAAGCAAACTGAAACATTTGCTCAGGGCGCGCCCTTTCTGCAATACTGCATTTCAGCAGCAGTCCACCAATCAGTTGTGTCAGCCCTCCAGTCCACCAATCAGTGTTAGTCAGCACACCTGCCTCACAAGCCACGCCTATGTTCCCAGATGAAGCCACGCCCACTTATCATACTACCAACCGTAGAGAGCATTTAAAAGTTGTTTCAGGTGTCAAAAACCCTAGGAACACCCCTGACAACTATATAAATGCAGTGGCCTGGGCCTCTGCATGAGATTGGAGGTCGGACCCCTGACACACCCCTCCCCTCCCCTGAGGCTCCGTGATCAGCTGTTCAAAAGACTGGAACAGAACCAGAACATCCATTTTCGCAGGCGACTGACAAAATGATGATCGGACATGTCGGTAAATCAACGGCGGCCGACATTATTATGATGTGGGTACAATTGGCCTTCCTATACAGAGCAATACGACAGTACAGGTAGCTGACTGTGATCAAGCAAAGTCCAGGTCCAAAATGCCTGTTTCGGTCATTTTGTGGTCGTTTTGCAGGTACAACACCATCGCTATCGACGTTATTTATGCTAATGTGGTGCCCAGCTATAGAAATTTGTATACTGGAGACACGAACAGGTGATGCACTACAAGCCGCTACCAGCAATCCGGCGCAAACAGCCTGACGATGTATGCCGATAGCGCTCGGAGCATCCGTAACTGGCGGTTTTCTATTTCGCCAGCTATCCACTGGCGTTTAAAGTGCACGCAATAGAATGCCACTTTCGGCATATAACATCGCTTACGTTATCTTTGGCACAATAGGAGTTTAGGTCACGCTAATCGATATAACATCCAGAACAGGAACGGTGCTATTGGCAGATATTAGTGATAGAGATTCTGCAATCAGCTGCAATCCCATCTTGCAGTCCTTTTCCAGACCCTTGTTAAGCTGGGTACACACATTAGCGATCAAGGGCTGATCCAGTATGTACCAAAGGGATTATTAACCAATAGGCAAAGGCGCGGTATCATTAAAAAGTGATACCGCGCCTTTATGAATATGAATGTCTCTAATGTGTGTACGTCCGAGCAGTATTTTTATTTAAGGATCAGTATTTAGGTATTTATTTGGAGAACAAGTAGTGCTATTTACCATCTGGTAGCGTTATTAAATGGTCTTATTTAACAATACCCCTGCTTTATAAATACGCCCATTAGTCTTAAGGGATGGTAAAGATCACTTCAGACATATGCAAAATGGAACCCTGGGATTAACATTCCTTGTTATATGGCTTCACCCCCACCATCAGATACAGTTCATTGCCCTTCTCGTAAAACCCACACACTTAAGTCATTATGGCTCCTCCTATGCGACACAGTTAACCGGAGTTTATGTTTAGGAGCCAATAAACAGAAGCTCTCGTCTTCTTTTCTAGGTTTAGGAATGTAACTATGTCTATAAACCTGCTCCAATTGATTTCTTTGGGTTTATATTTCTTTGGCTCACCCAGATCTCTCTTTCCTCCAAAGATACCTAAGGGGGAAGACTTGGGAGATGATACTTGTCCCAACCCTATATCATAGTATCAGGTAGATGGTTTCAAGAAAAAACATTCTCATGCCCTTAAGGTGAATTCTTCCTCTCCTCCTCTTGTTTCTTTGAAGTTTCCCTTTTCAAAGGGTGAGAGTAGAAACGGGCAAGTCTGAGTGTGTAAAGTGAATGGGTTTCCTGGTTTGTCATAAAAGGCAATTCTGGTAGACAATGAGATGTGTTTGCTAACACTTGCTTGAGAAGTTTACTAGGGTTTCAGCTCTCCGAGAGGGTGTGACTTACCTCCTAGAAGACTTGGGCAATGATAGGTTTGATCACTGGAGGCCTGGGCGCCTTAAATGGAAGCGACTGTAAAACGATACCTTGCCTCCTAATAGAAGGAATTTTGTAATGATCACTGATAGTTTTATGGCCGTTAACACCTTGCGGGAATTTTAAATGTAGTTGCTGTTTTGACTGCCCGGAAGCGGGAATGAACTTCCTTGGATATTAATACTTATTAGTAATGCAAAGATCGGCCAATGTAAAACTACGTTTTATCTCAATGACAAAGTAGGGGTAGTTGTGTAATTCTATACAAGCAACAGCTGCCTGACACATTAATAATATAACAGAGAGATGCAATCTAAAGGTTCGTACACGTGTGATCCCGGGTCCCGACCCACAACGCCCGATGTGTAGGAACGAACGTTTCAGCCGATAGGTGTGTAGGCACTTTGGCCCAAACGGGCTGTTGGTCGGAGATCGCCAGGTTGGTCGGGTCAAAAATCCCCTACCGAATGTCCATTTCGGACGATAAAGTGCCTACACACGGGCCGGTTATCGGCTGAAACGTTCGTTCCTACACATCGCACGTTGCGGGTCGGGACCCATGATCACATGTGTGTACGAACCTTTAGGCCTTAGCGGTGCTGATAAACTCTGTTAGACACAATATAGGGGATTCTCTGGCAAAGGTTCCAGCGTCTGTGTGCAACCCACGGAGGGGAAAATGGCTGAGGAGCAATCTCGATAAATGATCTGTAGCTAACAGCTCCCCCCCCTCTAAGTTAATCAGTCCCAGCGCTCCACTTGATATATAATCACTAGGGGCCTCGACTGTCCCATGCAGTCTCTCTTATCTCTGTAATCCGTGGAGACAGCTGTAGAGGTGACGATATAATAGGTTCCTCTTTCAGCGCCAAATGTTCTTTTGCTCTGAGATTAATTAAAGAATTAAAGGGAGAGTACAAATATTTTTCACATTAGCTGTGTCAGTCCTGACACTTCTCTATAATTCTCCATAATGTCCTATACCCGCAAAGACCACCAAGCGCTGCTGTTTCTTTTTAAAGCCCATTAATGAAAAGCATCTGAGTGAGCAGTGGGGTAACTAGGAATCACTGGGCCCCAAAGCAAAACCATGATGGGGCCCCTATCCGTGCTACATCTACAGTGGTGTTCTGGGAGGAGGGTATTTCTGTCATGGGAAAATAAGAAGATGGGGCCCCCCTGGCTACCAGTTGCTCCCCTTGTCCATGGTAGTTAGCCAGGGGTTTAACTGCAGGGGAGCAGGGAGGACAACCGCAGGGGGGACAGGAGCCAAAGGGGCCCATCTTTTATTTTTCCATGACAGAAATACCCTCCTCCCAGAACACCACTGTAGATGTAGCACGGATAGGGGCCCATCATAGTTCTGCTGGGGGGCCCAGCGATTCCTAGTTAGGCCACTGGTTACGCCCCTGTCAGTAAGCATGACCACTTACAGATTAGCATGGAAATTCAATGTGTAGTTGTGTCCTTTAAAACGAAGCATTTCCTGTAGGCCCCAGGTCTTAAATTTAATAGTTTTGACCCACCCAGGTCAGGCCATTACAACCCCACTTGTCTACTAAGTCCAACTCCAAGATATGGGCAATCATGGAAGGGGGGGACATTTTGCTCAATTATTGATATAACTGGTTTAATAAATAGTTGATGGTCAGTGATTCTCCTCCAATCACCATTCAGGAGTGACTTACCTCTTGCAACATGGATCTGCCATAGAAAGCACTTAGCTGAGTGTGGGTTACACTATTGTTGAAAGACGACTCTGTAGACAGCTGAGCCTTCTCCTTCCGTTACATCATAATGTGTAAGAACTGCAGCTGTTTCCCCAGAATGTGGATTGGTAATGCCCATAGAGGCCCAGGGGACCGAACTAAATCTTTACTGAATAAATGTCTCATGTTACAAATAACTGACGTTTAACGGTTTTTCGCTGATAACTGGTTGGAGCTTTTTTTAATAATAATAAAAAAAAAACAATCAGAGCTTTCCCTTTACGTTATGAACCCCCTGTTGTTAAAATATAACAATATTAAAAGTAGTAGGTGCAGGGGTGAGATGTATTATAAGATCCTGTATTTAGGGGCCTACATTACAGCCTGTAATAGATACCAGTCATGTGACACTAATGAAATATAACTGATGACAGCTAATCACATTTTATAACAATATAATTTACAATTATATTTATAATAGTATTTTTCTTCTTCACACTAATCCTTCCTGCATTGCCCAGAGTCCCTTCCTCTATCCTCTTGCCTGCGGGTCTTTTACTCCTGTTGATTTGAACCCCACCCTATGTATTTCTCACTCTACAGCTGCCAAGGTTCCTTTAGTTGTATAGTCATGTGAAACCTTGGCAAGGTTCAACATCACTGGAGGATCTCCAGACCTTTCAGGCAATTTATATCTCAGTGACCTCTGAACTGTCATGCAACAATATTTGGAAAGCTGAACATAACAAGGATTTATAAGACGGGGCTGATGTGTAAGGAGAGACTAGATTTAACCAATGCGGTCTGTGACATTTAATGGCTTCTTTCAATGTAAACAAATAGAGCATGGCAGTAATCAGTGGGTGTGTGTGCAAAAATGAGTGTTGGTTCGCTAACTCATGAAGTCCGTAACACACCACAGCACAGATGATACTGGGCCCCTTTGGAATTCACACAATACGACTCCAAGGGGCTCGGGAATTATTGCACTTTCCTTGTTCTCATTCAAAATCTAATTTCAGGGAGCTGCTATTGATGTCAGGGAGACTCTGTGACGTTCAGTTATAGGTGGGGTGTGGGTATTTCTCCCTTAGCCCTATAAATACAACTTTCAGCATTCCCTGACCTTCTGCTGTTGTATGATAATACTGGGAGCTGCAGTTTTCAAACAACTGTTTTTTTTCTTTCTTATTGTTATGTACAAAATAGGTGATGTCATGTTGATGATGTAAATAAGCTGCATCACTGGTTACTTCATTACATTTACAGGGAGATTCAATAAAAGTTCTTATCTTTAAAAATGGTGCTAATTTTGCCCCAACCAATCAGATCTTATTTTACATTTGAAAGCTAACATCTGATTGGTTGGGGCAAAATTAGCACCATTTTTAATGATAAGAACTTTTATTAAATAACCCTGTTAGTTTGTTGCTTATTCCCAGAGTGGTCTACGTTGGGTGGTCTCTATTTGGTGAGCAGCAAGCACTTGTTCTGAGACTGAGGGTGCCCATACATACAGCTTACCTGCCAGACCGATTCCGCGTCATACAATCAATATCACCAGAACCACCTTGCCGGATCTTCTTTTGCATACGATTGCAAAATAAATGGATACAGTCAGGACATCATGTTCGTATGTTGGCTGCAAAGAAGATCCGGTAAGGCGGTTCCGGCGAAATTGGTTGTATGCCGCATGATTGGTCTGGCAGTTAAGCTGCATGTATGGGCACCTTAAACGTCTCTAATTTCTCAGCAGATTCCAGCCTACAGTTAGAAGAAATCTATATATGTAGATAAGCGGCAATTCGTTTTTATAATATAGAGGTCACGATTGGTCATTTTAAACATTTTCAATTGGTTGTATGAGAATCCCACAGTTTTTTTTGAAGAATTCTGATTGGTTCTTGTTGGATAACCCGACCAAACTGCCGAACATGTTTCTACTATTATTCAGAAAAAGTGTGTGTATCTTTTCTGTTCCTTAGGACATCCGAAATTCCTCAGACACCAGAACCCAGACCCTCGCCCAGAGAAATGAATGAAATGAATGCTACAGCTCCTTCTGGGTTCCGGTCTCCAGCTAAATGAAATCTCTTCACTTCATGTTCACATTACAGTATGTTGGCAATTATTGTTGTCATGTTATGAGTAATGCTAAACATTAAAGTAATAATTCCAATGGCATTCATGGATGAAATAATGACTGGATGCGATTGGATCGCGTGTTATAAAGCTCACACTTAGTGTTGGCTAATTGTTGCAGCCACACTTGGCGCTCCGCCATGTGCTGCTCTTCACATCTTTCACGCAGTCCCAGGGCAAACGCTCTAGCGCACCAGGGCGCGAAACTTGCTTGCGCGTTTCTGGTCCACTGTGAAGAGTTGTAGCGTGGCCTCAGTTTGAATATTATATTACTAGGAATTTTATATCTCTCCATCTATTTCCAATTCAATTAGTTAATCATTGTTTCTCGAAATCCCAACTAATTTCCTAAATCTTGACAAATCACGTTTAAGGGCAAGTTTAAGCCACAATACTTCTAAACAACTTACCTTAACCACTGACCTTTACATCTGCACGTCAATCATTGGCTGAAACGCGTTGGATGCCAATCATCTGAATCCTGCACTGACTGGCATACATGGTTCATTATCAACATGGGTTGTATTTATAAAGCATCACAATAGCTGCTACATAACTATAAAATTATCGAAAAGCGCATATCGGACGGTATTGGCCAGTATCAGCTTACAGACTTCACTCGCCCGATATCAGCTTTTCAACCATAGTTTTCACATCAGTCGACAGTTATACTGGGTTGCTACCGGACATTACCAATTGCGATCCTTTTCAAATATGGCAATATTTTATACCCATTATACCCATGAAACAAATATCTTTATATGTTAGTAATGTATCCTCCTATACTAATACTATGATAATGTCTGGGTCTCTGGAATGTGTATTGATCAGCTGTTTGTCAGCAGTTTCCTGGACAGATCCTTTAAAACGTGTATATCTGTTGGATGGCTGCTCCCACCATCTCTGTCATGTAAAACACTTTTAATGGCTGGATCCGGTGACAATTCCATGTGGATCACCAATCATTTTTATAGCTTTGCCTGTTGAAACACTTCCTGCCTTCCTCTTCTTGTCTTTAATAGACACTAAAATGCTGGGAGCAGTGGGGTCCCAAATTCTTACTTTTCCCACCACACAGATACCCCCAACACAGACCACCACTGTAGATGTAGCAGAAGGGGGGGGGCATTGTGGCTTTGTTTGGGGGGTCCGGTGAGGTCTAATTTTGTCTCTATATGGTTTCGCAATAAGGTGTCAGTTCCTATGATTTGAAACAGAATCTCCAACCCTCTGTTGGAATGTTTGTATCTACTGTCAAAGGGACCAGAACTCAAAATGATTTGCCTCCTTGTTTGCCTTGTGTTCTTGGGCTGTTTATAAGAATCAATCCCCCCATGGACCATATACATTCTATTCTGTATATTTTAGCACATACATGACATCCACTGCTGGATCTCAATGCGTACAGTAAAATGTTTACAACTTGTTGAAATTAGCAAGTCTTAAACTATGGCAAGTCATTCATTAGTTTTCCTTATCTTGTTATTTCCATCTGAGCTCTTAATCTGCCAGTGTGCTGGCTCCAAATATTTGTAGGTTGCGATATTTACCCATCGAGGTTCGTCCATATTTCAAAATAGTGATGTTAATGCAAAGAAATTCCTATGTTCTCTCTATAAACAAAGTTATTCGTTTCTATTCAATGTGGGATTTGTTAACCCCATAAATGCCATGTTTGAAATAAAGCAGCGGTATGAATATCAAATAGTAAAGACACAAAATATATAGTTATTTACCTACTGGTATGTTTCAATGTTATTGAAAGGGAAACTGTGTTCTCCATACAAGTGTCCTCTGGTTCTTAAGTTATAGGCTTTTAAAGTTACACTCAGACAGGATAAACAAGGAAGTGTGTGACAGTCTTTTCCGAAGCTATTCAAAGACAGTTGCAGCAGTAGGATACAACTGGGCATGCTTGTGCCTGAGGCATAGGGGTGCAGCAATAGTGATGATGATGTCACAGCTCACCGTGCTAGCTGAAAACACCACCCATACTGCTACTAGCAAACCCCCTGATTCTTTAAAGAATGGCATCCACTGCTGAAGGGAGGGATATTTTAATTTAAAGGGTATCTCCACTCATAATATTGACTTTTAGGAATCCAGTATTGTTATTTAAATATCAGTATTTAGGTATCATTATTTATGAATAATAAATGTATTTACCAATTGGTAGTGTAATTTAACACTCCTTATTTAAGAATGCCCCTGATTTATAAATATGCCCCATAGGGTGGTATTTATAATTTATATTTATATGTTTCTTGTTGATGCAATAAGTGCTGCTGCTGGCAATGAAAAGGTAAGACCAAGGGTTTTTATATGTTTTCAGGCTTTGTTCCCCTTTAATTCTACTGGTAGAAATTACTGGTAATAATAATTGTACATAATAATGTAATTAAGATGTAAGTATTAAAAACATAAAGAGATCTGTGGTGTAGGTTCTCTATGTATCAGAGTTTTAGATGAAACTTTAACATAGTTCGAAGGGCCCTGGTCGAAGTCGGAGCCATGGAATAAGTCCCATGTGATATTCTGGCCAAAGATTCCATTATCTCCTCAGGAAAAGCAATTAGCAGACTTGGCCCTGTGCTCTTAGCCATTTGTTCTTGGATTCCTTTAAGAAATCTTTTTGTCTAGGCTCCTGTGGGACTTGTTCTTGGCAGTTCAGAGCTGGAAGATGCTCAAACTCTTGAGTATCCACATTAGTCCTGACATCCACTCCAGGATAATCACAGACGCCCTGCCGGAGACTGTCAGCAGCAGAGAGGCCTGTAGGATTAGCACTATGGCAATGCCATTCAAGGAAGGAGAAGAAGAACTGGGTCTGGACTATCCCATCTTTCAGTGATTAGAAGAAAGCAATGTTGTGGGGAGAAGGTGTCTAACATTTCATATCTCTATTATCTTACTGCTACCGACTCCTATTGTTTATTATAATACATTTCATATCTCTATTATCCCCATTTACATATCAATCTTACTGCTACCGACTCCTATTGTTTATTATAATACATTTCATATCTCTATTACCCCCATTTACATATCTGTCTTACCCCTACCGACTCCTATTGTTTATTATAATACATTTCATATCTCTATTACCCGCATTTACATATCTGTCTTACCGCTACCGACTCTTATTGTTTATTATAATACATTTCATATCTCTATTACCCCCATTTACATATCTATCTTACCCCTACCGACTCCTATTGTTTATTATAATACATTTCATATCTCTATTATCCCCATTTACATATCTATCTTACCGCTACCGACTCCTATTGTTTATTATAATACATTTCATATCTCTATTATCCCCATTTACACATCTATCTTACCGCTACCGTCTCCTATTGTTTATTATAATACATTTCATATCTCTATTATCTCCCATTTACATATCTGTCTTACCCCTACCGACTCCTGTTGTTTATTATAATACATTTCATATCTCTATTATCCTCATTTACATATCTGTCTTACCGCTACCGACTCCTATTGTTTATTATAATACATTTCATATCTCTATTACCCGCATTTACATATCTGTCTTACCGCTACCGACTCCTATTGTTTATTATAATACATTTCATATCTCTATTACCCGCATTTACATATCTGTCTTACCGCTACCGACTCCTATTGTTTATTATAATACATTTCATATCTCTATTACCCGCATTTACATATCTGTCTTACCGCTACCGACTCCTATTGTTTATTATAATACATTTCATATCTCTATTATCCCCATTTACATATCTATCTTACTGCTACCGACTTCTATTGTTTATTATAATACATTTCATATCTCTATTATCCCCATTTACATGTCTGCACAACATTAGTCAACTAGAACAGAACCTGGCCTCACAGCTACCTGTGTCCATCTGGGAAAGAGTGGTGGAGTTTAACAAACAAGCACAGCTTTCTCAGCACTGTAAGGGCAAACAAAGGCAACAGAACAAGTTCTCTATTCTGTCATCCCAGAACAGCCCCAAAGGAGAACAACTACCTTGGATACAAAAGGAGGAAAGTGTCCCTTCATCAAACAAGGAGGAATGGGTGAGAAACTTGTCTAACAGGACCCTGATCCAGCCAGAAATGGAAGTCCTTGCTAAGGGCTTGAATTTTGCCATCACTCCTAAAGCCATCCCTGTGGTGGATATTATAGCAGCCACAGAAGCCTCTATCCACAGTAATAAGGTATCACAGAGTGAGGCAGAACAACTTCGCCTTAAGGTATCTGCAGCCTGCAGCCAGTGCTAAAACTCCTTCATCTAACCTGACTACACAGGAAAGAAGAGCCTTAACATCCCTCAAGAAAGATTCCAGTATCACCATTCTACCGGCAGATAAAGGAAGATGCACAGTGGTACTCAACACCTCAGACTACCATGATAAGGTGACCATGCTCCTGGCCGATAACAACACATATGAGGCTTTAACAAGGGATCCCACCAGCCGTTACAAGAAAAGAGTCATAGACTTACTACAACAGCTTCAAAAGGATAAAGCCATTGACCGAGCAATGTATCATCGCCTCTACCCTGGTGAGGCACATCCATGCATATATGGACTCCCAAAGATACATAAGGAAGGGGCACCACTAAGACCTATAGTCAGCAGCATCAACTCTGTAACATACAAGGTGGCAAAATATCTAGCTAACATCTTAGGACCTTTGGTGGGAAGTTCTAAGCATCACATCCAGAACTCTCAGGATTTCACCAACAAGATTGAAGATATAGTACTCGGTGTAGAAGAAACTATGGTGTCCTATGATGTGACATCTCTCTTCACTTGTATACCCACCAAGGAGGCTGTTGACATGGTGAGAAAACGGCTGGGCCAAGACAGCACTCTTACCAGCAGAACTGATCTCAACCCAGAACAGGTGTGTTCCTTGTTGGACTTGTGCCTGAATACCACCTATTTCAAATACAGGGATAAGTTCTATAAGCAAAAACATGGATGTGCTATCGGATCTCCAGTTTCACCCATTGTGGCCAACCTTCACATGGAGGAGGTAGAAACACAGGCGCTTAATACCTTTAAGGGCATAGCACCCAGCCACTGGTTCAGATATGTTGATGACACCTGGGTTAAAATCCACCAGAAGGAAGTACAAGCTTTCACAGAACACATTAATGCGGTAGACCAAAACATCAAATTTACAAGGGAAGAGGTACAAAACAACAAACTGGCTTTCTTGGACTGCTTGGTAGAAGTTAAGGAAAATGGTAAACTGGAAGTAGAGGTTTACAGAAAACCAACACACACAGATCAGTATTTGATGTTTGACTGCCACCACCCTTTACATCACAAGCTGGGTGTCATCAGAACCCTGCAACACAGAGCCGAGAACATCCCCACTAGCACAGAGGCGAAGGCTAAAGAAATGAAACATCTCAGAGGAGCCCTTAAAACTTGTGGATATCCAGACTGGGCCTTTGTCAAAAGAAGTAGAAGGAAAGAAAAGAACACAAATACCAACAGTGAAGGGGAAAAGCAAGACAGGAGGAAGAACATGGTCATCCCATATGTAGCAGGGGTCTCCGAGAAATTAAGAAGAATTTTCAAAAAACATCGTATCCCTGTCTGCTTTAAACCGAACAACACACTGAGGCAGCAATTGGTACATCCAAATTGGACCCAATACCAAAACACAAGAAAAGCGACATCATATATGCAGTGCAGTGCAGTGAAGAATGCTATGATTTGTATGTGGGGGAGACCAAACAGCAACTGCATCAACGTATGGCCCAGCACAGAAGAGCCAATTCCTCGGGTCAGGACTCAGCCGTGTACCTGCATCTTAAGGATAAAGGACATACCTTTGAAGATTGTAATGTTAACATATTGGCGAAGGAACGTGACTGGTTCAAGAGCGGTGTGAAGGAGGCCATTTATGTGAAAATAAAGAAACCAAGCCTAAATAGAGGTGGGGGGGTTCGACACCAACTGTCTGCCATGTACAATGCTGTTTTAACACCTTACTCTGGGCGTTCCTATAACACCTCTTAGCCACTATCTAATCACACCCTTAACACCTGGCTGTGATATGCTAATTGGGATTTTCCAGGGTACATAATTGCCACAGATTCTTGTACAAGTCATTCTGAATTGAGAAAGCCAGTCGGATGACTAGCGAAACGTCTTCAAGAACTACATTTCAAGTCCAGTTGATCTAATTGAATACAACAGATATTTATTATAATACATTTATTATATCTCTATTATCACCATTTACATTTCTATCTTACTGCTACCGACTCCTATTGTTTATTATAATACATTTCATATCTCTATTATCCCCATTTACATATCTATCTTACCCCTACCGACTCCTATTGTTTATTATAATACATTTCATATCTCTATTATCCCCATTTACATATCAATCTTACTGCTACCGACTTCTATTGTTTATTATAATACATTTCATATCTCTATTATCCCCATTTACATGTCTGTCTTACCGCTACCGACTCCTATTGTTTATTATAATACATTTCATATCTCTATTATCCCCATTTACATATCTGTCTTACCGCTACCGACTCCTATTGTTTATTATAATACATAATACATTTCATATCTCTATTATCCCCATTTACATATCTATCTTACCGCTACCGACTCCTATTGTTTATTATAATACATTTCATATCTCTATTATCCCCATTTACATATCTATCTTACCTCTACCGACTCCTGTTGTTTATTATAATACATTTCATATCTCTATTATCTCCATTTACATATCTATCTTAACGCTACCGACTCCTGTTGTTTATTATAATACATTTCATATCTCTCTTATCACCAATTACATATCTATCTTACCGCTACCGACTCCTATTGTTTATCATAATACATTTCATATCTCTATTATCACCATTTACATATCTATCTTACCGCTACCGACTCCTATTGTTTATTATAATACATTTCATATCGCTATTATCTCCGACACTGGTTTACAGACACATTATGGGAGTCTCATACTTAGATACAACTGGACTATTTTAAGGTGACCTTAGTATACTCCTAAAGTACACATATATTTCAATATCAACATATATTTCAATATCAAAACTATTTCTCATTCCCAACCCTGGGAAGATAATGGCCGGAATATGGGCATGGCCACAGCTCCTCAGCTAAGGGCCATATTCACTAACCTACTGTACCATAAACATTCAATACTGTGGGTTATCATTTATGTATGGCTACTATTGGGATCTGGGGACATTAGAAAGGGACTGTGGTCTTTAAAGCTTGGAGAAGACTGATATACTGAATAAATCTAATGAATTATTTATAAACCAGAAATGAAATAAAAACAATAAAGAGGCTGGATAAACATATTATACTGGGGGATGATAGGGTCTGATTAGCTTCCTGTTATAGTGTTTTCCCAGCAGTAAAGCTGATCCCCTCTGTGACCAACAGACAGGGAAATGAGGAGACCAGACCCTCCTTTATTTAACTGCCTATTACTTAACACTAGCCGTTTCAATTAGCTGGGTGGATTAGATTGGCTGTGGCACAGAGAGACTGGCAGGCTGTTACAATAGGTACAGTTAACCAGTCTAGTAGATTAGGCTGTAATACAGGGATGGTGCCCAACGTGTGGCCCAGCACTCTCCAGCCCAGAGGGCAGCCAGGGGTTGCTGTAAGTTGCAGTTTTCAAACATATGGAGGGCCGCAAAAAATCACATTTGCACACAAATAGTTTAAACTCTTTCTAGGTTGCAACAAAACACTGATCTTCCCCCTTTTATAGCAATAATTTGTTTTTGGATAAACAGGTCAAACATGGTCAGATTTCTACTAAGTTACCGAACAAATAAATAAATGTTAGATTAGCATAGTAAAAAAAATCTTATTTTCCACTTGAACTTCCCCTTTAAACCCAGCGGCTGCAGGGAAACCCTATCTGGCACTAAATAAGAGGCTGTTTTCCATTCATATACATGGAGGTTAATCTGTAAACCAAAGCTATTGGCCGAAGGATCAAAAGGCATAAATATACCAGTTTTCCTGGCAGCCCTGTCTCTTTATTATCCCCCAGATGAAATATCCATAGGAAGTTAGGTTCACTGCATACAACGATCAAATCCCTAGTGTTCTAGAAATCTGCAGCGCTTACAGCGACATGGTCTAGGATAATGTCATAACTGTTTTTACAGGGGTAATTATTATAAAATATGGAGTAGTGACAGGTACTGGGAGAAGTTTCCTTAGGCATGAGCGCCCCCTGCTGGGAGCTATTAAATGAACACCTCAATCCACTTTCAAAATACACTGCATACGTTTTTGATAGTGAGATACTATAGCACTTCTACAATATCTGACCCATACTTGCGCTTTTAACAATTACGAACAATGTCGTACGATCAAAATCGTAACTGTAGGATCGCCCATACAATGTGGTAGTTTATTATTGCGGGATATTGTACAAATGTTTGTTCGTAAATGTACAGCCGCGGCCATACTTTTACGATAACTCACGGTATTATTAATACTCGGGCTACTGCTGTAGCCCGAAACAGCTAGTGTCCCATAGAGAGAGACCCTATAGTACATAATGTTACACTGAAAAATAGTACGTAGGGAAAGAATGAAGAGTTTAGCAATATCTCCTGAGATTTGCTTTGTGTAGCCATTAAACCGTTACTGGAATAACCATCATCTTCCATAACTGGTTCTGGCTTAGGGGAATCTGTGAAGGGAAAACACAATCCGCAGTTTGCTACCGCATGGTATTGTATGAACACCCTTAAGGTGTCCATACACATGCGAATTCCACAGCATTTGTGCCGACAGATCACATTGGTATCGGCACACGTGCCATTTGGGACCGCACACAGACCCGACCCTATACGCGGTATAGAGAACAGTCAGCCGTGCGGCCATACACAGTACGATCAGATCCCTTTATTTTAAGTAAAGGTAGTCAATACTGGGTGAGCCCGTAATGCCGACTACGGATGTTCAGCGGCACTACAAGCCCCTACATACTGACGATAATGGGTAAATCCTTTTGTTTCCCAATGGAATTTATTCATTATTGTTAGAGTGTATGGCCACCTTAAGTTCCACATTGTGTACAACACCCATTCATTCCTATTAAACAGTCAGCCCCTGTAATTTTGAAACACAATCCCCTATAACTTAAAGCAGCCATTAGAGCCACACAGAAGCCCAATCCTGATGGGATCTTCATAGTTATCTGCCTCCCACCATTGTCGCCAGTCACAAGATTGGTCATTTTACCAGGAAATTGTTGATATTGCGACACCTACTAACACAATAAACGGCCTATCTACAAAAAACACTATAGAAGGAATTCCAGTTTGGGCCATATTTATAAAGGCGCGGTATCGCTATTTTGCGGTAACGCGACTTTAACGATTGTAGCCACGATCGTAAAATTGTGATTGCAGACGTAAAACCATGACTGCAGTTGTAAATTTATGATCGCAGGCGTACAATTACGATCACAGATTTAAGGACGCAGTAGAAATTCTACTATCGCCCATAAATATACCATTGCGGTATTTTGCATTCTTTTTTTTCCTGAGGGTGAAGTGTTTGAAAAGCAGCCATACAAAATTACGTTCAAGTTTAAGCACTGTGGGTACCTGAAAAGGGACATTGAATGAGGCCGGGAGAGAGCAAGAAGATGTAAGAGGAAAGATCTTTCGAACAAAGTGATGAACAGATTCATTTTATAACTACCTACAATGATGACTGGTTTAAAGGACATGTAAACAGGAGCAAATCATTTTTTAACTAATCACACAGCAATTAGGATTAATTACCAGCTCTGGGAGTTTTACTTTTTAAAGAGGGCGGGGCACAGCTAGTCGGTAAAGAAGTGTCAATCACCCAGCCCCTCCCCCTGGCACACTACATGTAGAAACTATCCATTCTATAAAAGTAAAGCTTATTTCTCTGTCACTGCATGGCTAAAAGGAATAAGCATTATCTGTTGCTCTGTGCTCTTTCTGTGCAGATAAACCCAATCCTGCAGTTAACTGCTGTCTGTGTTAGTTAAGTCCCAATGTAGCACTGTACCTAAAGAAATCAATTACAAAGCCCCCCACTATACACACACACACACCTTCAAACTCCTACAGCTAAAAGAAAATCTTACTTGATTCAAGCAGTGATTACAGCTCCCAGTGCTGCTTACCTTCCCATAGCAAAGCAGGTTTACTTTCACTATAACACAAATTCACTGTGTGAATGCTTTTGGCTGTAGTGGGGCACAGATCATATCCACTGCACATGCTCCACACTCCATTTGTGCCTCAGATTTGGGAGGGGGTGGATACATAGAGAGGAGACATGCATACTAACTAGGAGTGAGCTGAGGAGATCTAGTGACAGGGAGCACTGAGAGCAAAACGGGATAACATTCCTGGCAGCACTAAAAATATATAAAAGGATAAAGGCAAGTAATTTTTTTCAGTTTAGTGTCCCTTTAAGCTTATTAAAGGAATACAGGAACTAAAGGGTAAAGTAGACAATTATCCAAGTACAACAGCAAGATGCTCAAAGATAGGTTGTGTAGAAGTTATTTTGAGCTGGAAACAACATAATACCTACATGCATGGGAATCGATGAAAGATTAGTAGATGTGGAACCAAATTGATAGAAACTAAATACTGAGGGTTAAAGGATCGACCAACTGAAATATGAGTCAGTTTGGCCCGTGTGCCAATAGCGACAAATAGGGAGTGACGGTATAGTGTTCCGTGCTACGATAGGCATCAGAGAGGATAGAGAAACTCTATGGCCAGGTAATATAGGGCTGACTACAGCAATCAGAAAGTGCAGTTGCTATTTTGTTACACAACTTTCCTTTTATTTATAAATAAAACAACAACAAAATATTTATACATACACTTGATACCTCGTACAAAATAGTCTCTGTTGGTAGTAAATACACATTAACCAGGTACACGATTTCAAAATATCCAAATGCTTCTTAAAATAGAAGAAAACATGTCAAACTGAAACAAGGGTGTAAGTCCCATCCCGAGATCACTAGGAAGCCATCTGTGCACGTAGCGTTTTACCCAAATAGATTAACAGGCATCACTGAGAAGTCTTGGGTCATGTGATATAAAAAGTGCTTAAATCTTCTCTCTCCAGAGCTGAAAATTGGGTTTGGCGAGGATAATAGGGCTGTAGTATTTAGAAATTTGTGCACATGCTCAAATCATCCACTGATCCTGGTCTTGTTCGGCTCCCTCTATATCAGCCTGTGGGAAGGAGAAAGGAAAATAAGCAAAAGGCAAAGTTTACATGCAAGGCGTGACTATGAACAACCTGGAAAGTTTACCCTTGGAACTTGATGTTTCAGACATTGTTATAATAAAGGGAATGTTCACCCTTAAAACAAAAAAACAATCAATTTTCAGTTACTTGCCCCCAACCCCAACTGATATATTTTGCACTTTATTACCTGCATTACTAACCAGATATTTAAGGATTATTATTGTCCCCATTCTGGCAGAGTAAGCCGGCCCCTCCCTCCATGCAGTCAATCAAGCATGTGACAACTTACATCACAGCCAATGATTGACTGCTGTTTCACCTGCTTATAAAAAGCTCATTGAGCAGAGGGAGGAAGCAGATACTTTAGCTAGAACTTATCATTAAATATCTGGTTACAAATGCATGTAATAAACTAGATTACTAGCAGTATGGGTTGCAGGCAGATAACTGACAAGTCACCAGTTTTTAGTTTTAAGGGTGGACATGCCCTTTAAAGGATACCTTTATGGTTCATGGACATGCTCAGTGTGCTATATGAAGAGAGGCTCTCCAATCAGCTACTGGGTTTCTTTTTGTGTTCAGGGGAGGAGGAAGTGACTGTGAGAAGTTGTTTAAATGGAATACTTCTGTGAAAGATTATCAAGCACTTTATAATGCTGTATTCTTCATCTTTCTGTATGATTATTTCCATAAATATATATCAAAAGGGGCCTAAATTGCTTCAATTAAAAATTCTATATTGGTAAATCACACCCAACCACAAAACTACAATCTTTACAAAGCTGACATATGCAGGACTAACCTGTTATGCAGCAAAATCTTCTTTTCTGCCTCCTCTCCAAGCTCTTTTACAAGCTTGCCCATGCTCAGAGGAGACAGCTAGGGGAATAACATTCAGTCATTGGTTGTGATGTCATCTGTTACATTCATGACTGACAGCTAATAAACAGAAGAACCAGGAAGCAGAAAGAGAGGTAACAGCAGTTCAGGTTAGTCTGACATTGCTCAGATTTCTAAGAATGGCAGATTTGGGGGGGGTTTCATTTGAGGTGAGGGCTTGCCCTATAAATGTAAAAAACCTTGAAAATATACATTTCTATTTACAAATACTAGCCACCAGCCTTGCAAGATACCTGCTCAACTTAGCAAGGAAGCCAGGATACAGTTATTCACCATAAAAACAAATATAAGGAAACCATTGTGCATTTATCTGTAGCAGTGTATATATATATTTGAATGTTCATAAATACAGTATATGTGTTTACTTATACAGTTCATATGAAAATTCCTTTACTAAATCCAACCTAGGAGTGGAGAATACCTGTTCTTAACCAACTGCATATGTTTCAATGCCATATTATACACGTGCAGTAACCAACAGATTTCAGGCCCCTCCCCCTTATTAACATAAGCTCATCTTTGTCAGAGATAGGAGGAATGTCTGGGACACTGACTGTAGTAGAAGCCAGAGAACAGTAAGTTAATGATGAGTATAGTGTCCCTTTAACCTAAGGGAGTCTATACTTTAGCTTTGTAGAACTATTTGGCCTAAATCTTAGGTTTGAATTTTTCTAAAGCATCTTAGAAAGTAACTGTTATCGGGACCTCACTGCAAGAAACAAACCTATTGTATTAAGACTATTATAGTCTGTTTTCATACATCATCTCAAGTTTTGCCATGAACAGGCAGTATCAGCAGGTGCCCATATATTTTAATAAATGTACAGTACAAATGCCACCAACACCATAAGTACAAGGCTACGAGCGTGGAAACACGCTTAAAAGCGCGCTAGTGTGTCTTAGCCCTAATTCTCCCAAAAGTCTGATCATCACTGAAACTCACACCTGTGCTGACCTGCAAGATCCCCAAATAATAGGAATATAAAGACAGAAACCCAAATTTTTTAGTTATAAAATAAACAGAAATTGACTAGAATTGTAACATGTCCATTTAGACATTTAGACTCGTTTCAATTAAAAAATCAGAAGGCACCTGACAGTAACAGACCAATAAAGTGTAATATACACTCTAATACGGTATTAACTTATACACACATGCCTCATCAAGAGGCCTGGGAATACTGTATTAGAAGGCTCAAAGGTACAGACGAATTAGAAACTCCCAGGTAAGTAGAAATAGACACTTTCAGGTAAAGATTGAAAAAAGAAAGGGATGCATGTTAGAAAATGTTTATCAATACACCTGACAACTCTTTACCAGACTATTCACTCCACCAGTGTAACTGTCTCCAAAAATATATCTATGCAGAAAAACTCTGTGTACACAACTACTTTTCCTGAACCTTTGAAAGTACTGAAACTGTAATTTACACCTCTCAACATTACAACGTTAAAGGATAACTATACTCTAAAAGTTAACATTTTAAAAATGAAAGTACCTAGAGCAGGGAGGTAGATTGATTGATTTGTCCTAACTCACAATTTTATTTTGTTAATGCGCTACAACACAGTTTTCATTTGCCAGGTTAGTCCTGGACTATTCCATTATTAAAAGGAACTGTGGTCTAAAAATTACTTTAGGTAAATTGATAGGAATTGCTCTCTTGGGAGTTTTTGCAATTTATTTCCATTGTTTATTTTGCATAGTTTTGAAGATATTTACATTTTTGTGTGAGATATGGCAGCAGCATCACCAGGTCCCCTGCACTTCCTGCTCTTAAACCTGTCAGTCAATCTGCCCTGCGTCTCCTCCCCTTTGCAGTCCCCCTGGTCCCTCCCACTCATGGACCCCATGGTCCCTCCAGTTGCAGGCCACCTATGGCCCATTCCCTTACAACCCCATGTGGCCCCGCCCACTCGCGGGTGCCCAAGCCACACCCACTCATGGGTGCCTAAGCCCCACCCACTCACAGGTGCTGTGGGCCACTCTGACACCCACCCCCCCCTACTGACTCCTATTGTTTATTATAATACATTTCATATCTCTATTATCCCCATTTACATATCTATCTTACCCCTACCGACTCCTATTGTTTATTATAATGCACTCATATGGAATGGTCTGCCATTGTTCTTCCAGGAACCACACTTTAATTATATAAGACCAGTATCACTGGTCCATCATTATCTAAATTGATTTGTCTATTCTTTACGCAGCTATAAACATTCTATATTTTTGTTTACTAGTTTAAAAAGATCAGGAAAGTATAGCAAAGTTCCAGAATGTCCTTACAAGCAAGTCTCAGACAGGCTTATGTTACTCATGTCATCTTCGAGTGCCCACAATTTAAATTTCTCATGCTTATGTTACACAGTGAAAATAAAAACTCTACATTCCTTTCTTCAGCAAATCTGAGTGATCCTTTACAATACTGACACATACTTTCAAATATTTTGGATCTGGTATATGTTTGGCAAAGATCTCAGATAGATGACATGTTATACTGATGTTCCAATTTCAACCCATTGCAAGAGTAAAAAGCTAGACAATAGAAAGTCACCCAAGGTTTCGTTATACAACAATTTACTTTCGTATAGAATAAGTAAAAATTTATATTGATATACATAATATTGATATATTGTTCTATGATAAGTATATATATATATATAATTATGGTCTGACTGTTGTCTTCCCTGTAGTGTATGGAGGACTTGGTTCATCATGACATCTTTTGTGGGGTAAAAAGCTCAACAACTAATGTAGAGTTTGGTTTGGGACGTAATTATCTATTTCTAAATAGACCCCATAGTGCGTAATGTAATAGATGTTCAGAGTTGCTGAAAGTTGGTTTTGCAAGCAGGGATTTAAAATTCTCGAATACCCAATCTTAATCTTTGGTCCGCAGGGCTGTAATTGCCAGCAGTAGAGATGGCCGGTTCGCGGACCCGAACCTGGATCCGCCGCGGATTTATCACGTCCGCGAACGGCGTTATTCCGGTTTTCCGGATTTTCCGCCTTCCGAACTTCCGAACCGCGGATTTTTACGAAAATTTTCGAAAATACGAGTATCTCCGTAATTACGAGAATCCGCGATCTTCGGGGCCCGGAAAACGGAAGTCCTCGTAATTACGAGGATTCTCGTAATTACGGAGTTTCGGAAAACGAGACATTCTTGTAAATTCGAATTTTGGGGCTTATTTTCAAGAAGGAGCAAGCCACATGACCAAATTAGCCAATGGAGGCTAACATGATTATTGCCACCCCCGGGTATAAAAGGCTGCTTCACAGGCGACATTTTGTCAGTGTGTTGGAGTGTGTTTAGTGGAGACCTGACAGGTAGGAGTTGAGAGAGATTTTTGCGCTTTTTGAGCTTTTTGAGGCTTTCTGTGTGTGGATTTCAGTGTGGTGGTTTAGCACTTGTTGTTACCACCCCTGTATTCACACATCATTGAGACCCAACAGTCCTTTAAGGACTAACTTTGTGAGACCCAAAGTCCTTTAAGGACTAACCCCCTGTAAGTCCTTTGGACAATTTTTGTGTTAGACCTTTTAGAGGTCTAGGTGTCCTGTTTTTTTGTTTGTCTTTCTGTATCTGTGTGTCAGTCTGTGTGTTTTGTGTAGCTGACAGTGCTGCCTTTAGCAGCAATCAGCAGCTTTTGCTGTCTGATCTGCTGTTTGCTGTCAGTTGGTTCTGTGTCCTATTTGTGCTTTTGTGTAAAAAAAAAAAAAAAAGCTTTGTGTTATTTGTTTGCTTCTGTGTTGTTTTGTTGCTTTGTTTTTTGTGTTTGTGTGTGTGTGTGTGTGTGGTATATATATATATATATTAATTTTGGGGGATATTTGGGAGAGGGAAATGCCTGGCAGGGCAAGAGGAGACCCAGGACAGGGTGCTTCGCACGTGGAGGGAGAGGGAGAGGAGAGGCAGAGGAGAGCCTACTGAAGGCTCTGGCCAGGAGCTACCTGGCCCTTCGCAGGCAGCCGTTACCGTGCCCGATATTTTTAGGGGTAGCGGGCTAGGGCTATCCCTTGATCAAGGAAGGGGGTAGGGTAGTAAGTGAGGGATTACCCAGCCTCCTCATCCACCTCCTCACAGGCACAGAGCAGCCGAGCTGCTATGTAGATATTGTGCCTACTCCTTCCTCACCTGGAGCTCCTACTGTGGGCATGGAACCTGATTCGCTCTATCAGGGTTCGTGCCCACATGGCCCGTACCTTCGGGGATCCGGAGGAGAGTCTCAGGATGTTTTCGCACACTAGTGTGGGGAGTGTGCTGGAGGAGAGCTGTGCACTGATGCACAATCTTTCCTGTCGCCCGGGGGAGGGAGGAAAGTGCTCAGTGCACAGGGGGACAGGAGGCTGACGATCTCACGCAGCAGTCTGTGAGCAGCCAGGGAACTAATCAGGGGTGAGGTTCCAGATGCTCTGCTGTTTAGTGATGCAGCCTCCAGTATTGAGGAGGTGGAAGTGGACGATGAGGTCACCGATCGTCCATGGGTGCCCTCTGTGAGGAGAGGAGGAGGATAGTGTCTCTGAGGGATTGTCCCTCAGAGCATGAGCACGATCCTGAACCCAAGGCAGGACGGGGGCAGGGGCGGGGCAGAGGCAGTGCACCTAGTGGTGCACGTGGAGGTACGGCACCAATGAGATCTGGTGCCAGTGCCCCACAGCAGCAGGTGACCTCTGCTCCGAGGTCGTGTCGGGGCTCAGCGGTGTGGGAGTTCTTCTCACTGGCTCAGTGACAGCACAGTGCAGTGTGCAAGTGTTGCCTGAACGTGTTAGCCGTGGGAAGACCACAAACATTTGGGCACCTCCATGAGGAGGCATATGATTCTGCACCACTTTGCCCGGTGGAGCAGGGACAGGGAACGTGCAGGCAACCCACCGTTCCCTACCTTGTGCCCAGGTAGCCACCGTTCCTCCTCACCCCCTCCGGCCCCATCAGCTGCTTCCTCGTGGAAGTTAGGGAGGAGAGGCAGCCTGGCCCCAGCACGCGGTGTTAAGAGGCTCTTGACACTGCTGCTGGAGCGTCAGCTAAAAGGCAGTCTCTCTTCCCCAGTTTTGGAGCGGAGGCAGAAAATCCCCCAGTCACCCCAAGCCAGCGTCACTGCCGTTAGCCAACTCCTGGCGGTGCAGCTGCTACCTTCAGCCTGGTAGACAGGCAGCGTTCAGGGAGTTTGTGGCCATTGGCACACCACAGGGCAGGTCCCTGGCCGTAGGTACTTGCCCAGAGGCAGTACCAGCCCTGCACGACCATCTGCAGGGCAAATATCTGCTCGCTGGACCACTGTGGGCAAGTGTCCACATTACTATGGACGCGTGGTCCAGCAAGCACGGCCAGGGCGGTATGTGTTTTACCGCCCAAGGGTCACTCTGCTAGCCGGCAGAGAAGCGGCACGGAGCGCAAGTGGGGAGATGTGGTACCACCACGCATTGGTGATACGCCAGTTCCACCCCCCCTCCTCATCCGGTGAGCCTCTTCCCGGACAGCTCCGTGGCCCCCCCAGAGCCTATGCTTGTGCCAGAGAGACGGTGCCATGCAGTGTTGCAGCTGTGTGCCTCGGTGTATAGGAGCCACACCGGGCCGAGTTGCTGGCAGACTGCAAGGGCAGGTTGAAAGTGGCTGACCCACACCAACTCTCAATAGGCAAGGTCGTGTGTGACAATGCCACCAATATCCTGTCTGCCCTTCGCAGGGCAGAGTCACACATGTTCCTTGCCTGGCACACGTCTCAAACCTGGTCGTCCAGCGGTTCCTCACCAGTACCCTGGTCTCCAGGAGGTACTGAGGATGTGCTAGGAGGGTGTCCAGTCACTTCAGGCGGTCTACACGGCCACAGCTCGTCTGGCCGAGTTTCAGCAGCAGAATGGTCTGCGCAGAACCGCCGATTTGTGACACACCCCCACCGCTGGAACTCTAGTCTTATGATTGCTTGATGAGGCTGCTCCAGCAGAGGCGAGCCTCATAACTACTTGTACGAGTACGAGGCAAGATCAGGCTCCTGGGGACCTGGGTTGCTGTTCCCAGGCGTGGCTGCTGATTAGAGAGCCTGCCGTGTGCTCGCGCCATTTGAGGGGCCACACAGTGGGTAAGCCGCAATGATGCCACCCATTCGGATACCATCCCACTGGTGTTCCTCCTTGAGCACACTCTGCGCGGCATACTCGACAGGGCACTCGCTGTCGAGCAGCAGGCACTGGAAGAGGAGGACGCCGACACCGTGATGCTTTCCGAGCCCCGAACATCACGGTGCAGAAGCAGCCGCTCCGATGATGAGGAGGGGGATTTAGGGGACCTGGACCAAGGGTAAATGGGGCATTCCTCTAGGGGGACATCTCAACCCTCCCAAGTACCACATGTCATTCGTGGTTGGGGAGAGGTTGAGCCCGACACTACTGTCCTCGTGACATCGAGGACATGGGGTCCTCTGCGGCAGGCAGTTTGCGGCGCATGGGCTCTTTCATGCTGCAATGCCTTCGCAAGGACCCCAGGATTAAGGCCATCAAGAGAAGGAGCAGTACTGGGTGGCCACCCTTATAGATCCCCGCTATAAGGGTAAAGTGTCGGAGTTTTATCCCCGCATCTCAGAGGGAAGGTAGAATGCAGCACTATGAGGCAACACTGCTACGTTTGCCACTTTCGCCTTCCCAGGTGCTGGCAGGCCTACAGCACCTGATGTTGGGGATCAACAGTGGCTCACGTCCCCTGTGCCTGAAGGAGGAGCAGCAGTACTGAGGCGGCCTCGCGGCCAACTTCAGGCTGTTCTTCCAGCCACAGTTGCCAGGCCCATCCACTGGCAACTCCACCAAGGCAACACCTCAGTCGCCAGGTCACACGACTACATCGGATCCAGGGCCGGTGGTAGCCACTCAGAGACTGAGGATCCACTGGACTACTGGTGGCGAGTTGATATCTGGCCCGAGTTGGCACAGTATGCCATCGAGGTCCTTCATGTCCGTCATCCAGTTTTCTTTCGGAGAGGACTTCAGCGCAGCAGGGGTGTGTTGTAACGGAGAGGAGGACCCGTCTCTCCACTGAGAATGTGGACCCGCCTTACATTCATCAAGATGAATGAGGCGTGGATCACAATTCATACAGCACCCCCTATTGCTGATGCCCGTGACTGAGGCCTCCTGCCCTGGCCACCCATACTGCTCCTTCCGCCTCATTTTCCCACTAGAGGCTTAGCTGATGCCAGCTTAGCTGGCAAATGGCTAATTTTTCTTATTGGCAGGGCCATATAGGTCCTACCTTGCTCTACTGCATTCAGGTTATGAAATAACAAATGCTCTGCGACAACAGCTACTTTGTGGCTAATTTTTCTAAGATTGGGTCGACCTACTTGGCCGCGAGAGTATACTCCATATTTGATCTTCGTTCTCTCTCCATGAGGACCTTTGTGGTGTCACCTACTCTGACCATTCATACAGCCGCAACAGCTACTTGTGGCTAATGTTTTCAGCTCGGGTCAATCCTGCCTGGCCCGAGAGCGTACTCCAATTTGATCTTCGTTCTTCTCCATGAGGCACCTTTGTGGTGGCACTACTCTGACCATCTCATACAGCCGCAAACAGCTACTCTGGGCTAAGGTCACTCTGGGTCTATCCTGCCTGGCCCGAGAGCAGTACTCCATATGATCTTCGTTCTCTCTCCATGAGGCACCTTTGTGGTGTCACACCTCTGACCATCTCTACAGCCGCAACAGCTACTCTGTGGCTAATGTTTTCAGCTCTGGGTCAATCCTGCCTGGCCCGAGAGCAGTACTCCATATTTGATCTTCGTCTCTCTCCATGAGGCACCTTTGTGGTGTCACCTACTCTGACCATCTCATACAGCCGAAACAGCTACTCTGTGGCTAATGTTTTCAGCTCTGGGTCAATCCTGCCTGGCCCGAGAGCAGTACTCCATATTTGATCTTCGTTCTCTCTCCTGAGGCACCTTTGTGGGTCACCTACTCTGACCATCTCATACAGCCGCAACAGCTACTCTGTGGCTAATGTTTTCAGCTCTGGGTCAATCCTGCCTGGCCCGAGAGCAGTACTCCATATTATCTTCGTTCTCTCTCCATGAGGCACCTTTGTGGTGTCACCTCTCTGACCATCTCATACAGCCGCAAGCCACTCGTGGCTAATGTTTTCAGCTCTGGGGCAATCCTGCCTGGCCGAGAGCAGTACTCCATATTTGATCTTCGTTCCCTCTCCATGAGGCACCTTTGTGGTGTCACCTACTCTGACCATCTCATACAGCGCAACAGCTACTCTGTGGTAATGTTTTCAGCTCTGGGTCAATCTGCCTGGGCCCGAGAGCAGTACTCCATGTCCAGTGGGGCCAGGCCTGCCTGCTCTTCAACAATGGTGGCAAACTGCAGGGTGCTGCTGTAACTCAATGGTGCTGTTCCTAAAGCGCATTACCCTTTCATCCGCTTTCCTTGCACGATGCATACTCGAGGGAGAGTAGCCAATGGGGTGAGGGGATGTCCAGTGGGGCCAAGCCTGCCTGGCCCCACAACAATGGTGGCAAACTGCAGTGGGCCTGCTGTAAAACAATGCTGCTGTTCCTACGAAGCCTTACCCTTTCACCTGCTTTCCTTGCACGATGCATACTCTGAGGGAGAGTAGCCAATGGGTGAGGGGTATGTCAGTGGGGCCAAGCCTGCCTGGCTCTTCAACAATGGTGGCAAACTGCAGTGGGCCTGCTGTAACCACATGGTGCTGTTCCTACGAAGCATTGCCCTTTCACGCTTTCCCTTGCACGATGCATACTCTGAGGGAGAGTAGCCAATGGGGTGAGGGGTATGTCCAGTGGGGCCAAGCCTGCCTGGCTCTTCAACAAGTGGTGGCAACTGCTGGGGCCTGCTGTAACTCAATGGTGCTGTTCCACGAAGATCTTGCCCTTTCACCTGCTTTCCCTTGCACGATGCATACTCTGAGGGAGAGTAGCCAATGGGGTGAGGGGTATCCAGTGGGGCCAAGCCTGCCTGGCCCCACAACAATGGTGGCAAACTGCAGTGGGCCTGCTGTAACACAATGGTGCTGTTCCTACGAAGCATTACCCTTTCACCTGCTTTCCCTTGCACGATGCATACTCTGAGGGAGAGTAGCCAATGGGGTGAGGGGTATGTCCAGTGGGGCCAAGCCTGCCTGGCAAACAATGGTGGCAAACTGCAGTGGGCTGCTGTAACAATGCTGCTGTTCCTACGAAGCCTTACCCTTTCACCTGCTTTCCCTGACACGATGCATATCTTGAGGGAGAGTAGCCAGTGGGGTGAGGGGTATGTCAGTGGGGCAAGCTTGCCTGCCCCACAACATGGTGGCAAACTGCAGTGGGCCTGCTGTAACTCAATGCTGCTGTTCCTACGAAGCCTTACCCTTTCACCTGCTTTCCCTAGCACGATGCATATCTGAGGGAGAGTAGCCAATGGGGTGAGGGTATGTCCAGGGGGCCAAGCCGCCTGGCCCCACAACAATGGTGCAAACCACATGTACATTATGTAACCCAGTCCCCCATCGCCTTCTTGCCTTGTTGTGTGCAAACTACTATATAGGGGAATGTGGCCAATGTGGTGTGTGTGTGCAATGATTAATGGAAGTTATATACAATATAAGTACCAGACATATAGTAGCTAAATAGATATGTGTATTGTAATTTTTCAAATAAATTGATATGAATCTATCTGAATAATTTGATATATCGAAAAATAAAGCCCAAAAACATTTTTTTTTCAGAACTGTTTATATATATAATATGAAATTTAAAAAAAAAACTATGTACAAAAAATAAACAACAAAAAAAAAAAGGGGTTACTGGGGTGCCCTCCTCTCCAGTCTGGTCAGGCGGCGGTCTAGGCGGCGGTCCAGGCGCCGCACCATGTGGCGCATCTCCCGCCGATGCTCTGTAGTTCTGTGGAGGAAGATATTGAGAGAATTGTGGTGAAGATGTTCGAGCACATTTCCTAAAGCAGCACGCGGTGGTAGTGCAATTTTGCACCTGAAACTACTTACACATACATGGTACTGCAATGCTATAATGGTGCGGTATGTCATAAAAAGGAAAGTCAGTTAGAATATCATTATTTCTAAATTCTTAGTTTATATATGCATACTAGTTATGGTAACAGTGATTTCTGCTGATTGGCTGTTGGAGGGTACACATGTCAGACTTATGAGCAACTGAATCAACCCAGGCGCTGGGTCAAGGGCAAGACCATAACGGTCTCTATTAGGGGTCCTGCAAACAGGAAGTCCTATTTCCGTTGCATTTTTATACACAGACACAATGCTGATTGCTGAATGGGCAGATAAGGAATTAGAGGGTATAAATACTGCTCTTTTTTCTTAAAAGTATATATATTATCACTGAACTTCCACTTAAAGCGATATTATTGCATCATGGGGGATCATGATAACAGCAGGAGGTAATGCTGGCTTAAAACATACGTTTATTGCTAAATTGTATCAGAACCATTCTTGGTTTTGTATCACTAGGACTGTGCTACATACAAAAATTTTTGGAAGTGGTGCAGCCCCCATAAAGCATTGTCCACCCACAGTACCCAATGTTGCATCATGTAGCGTGGATTTTACACTGGGAAAATACAGATATTAATAGTCTGTATAAACATTTCATTAACGTTGCATATGATTTACTTACGATTCTCAAGCATGGCCGCCAGAGTGACTGGAGAGGCAGGAGGTGCTGGAGGGGTGGAGAGGGTGGAGGCCTGGAGGGGCTGGAGAGGGTGGAGGGGGTGGAGAGGGTGGAGGGCCTGTAGAGGCTGGTCCTGCTTCTAGAAAAAAAAAATGTTTTATTTCAACAATCACCGTCCAATCCATTAGTAATATATTATAAGAACATTTCCTAAAAGGATGTAGTGAACATTTCTTGGATAATTTTGGACGTTTGACCGAATTGCGTGACTTAAGCTTAAAACTGAGGGACAAGATACAGCCCAACAATGGGAGTGGGGACAATAAATGGGAATGGAAATGAGAAGCCTGTCTCTCAAGCCAAATTAATAGATTTGTTTCCTTTTTTATTTTCGAAAATTTTTATCATGTGAAATAAATAAATTCAATTATATCAATGATAATTCACTAATTATTTGCTGACAATCAAGGTCAATAAAAGATTAAAAAATTGCTTAGGATGCACTTACGTGTCTGCGGTCCCGGTTCTTCTTCTTGGGCGGTGGACTGCCCGTGGGGCGAGTGGTGCCGGAGGGGGCAAGGGACTGCCGGAGGGGGCAATGGGTGCCCGTAGCCTGAGGCTAGTTGGTGGTAGTGCTAAAAAAAAAAGGAAATTTATTTTAACTCTCACTGTCATTAATGTTCAAATACATTACTAAAACAATTCTCGAGAAGTTGTCAAAAATTATGCACTTGGATAGGGCTTGGACATATCAACGTGTTAAAAAGCACACAATTAATGTGATCCTCAATTTTTGCCAATTATGCTATCGTACTGCACTCACATGGCAATACAATGAGCGCACCGGAAACACGCGCTTGTTTTGGAGGGCCGTGTGGCTGTAGTGTGGCCTTGGACAAATGAAAGAATTTATGATTTTTTTTTCTTGGATGCAAATCGTTTGTACCTTTGTATCTGCGCTAAGATTTCCTACAATTGAGACACATCTAGTGTGGGTGTATTACTCATTATATCTCTGATTCATTGAAGATGTACGCTCGTCACAGATTAACAAATTTTTTGTGCACACTCTTACTTATTCTACTAACTGAGCTATATACTTTTAGTACAATGTGTAATTCAAATAAAGTTTTTGGTTTGTTGTTGCAGAATGTAGCTGAGTAAAGTATGTAGTCGTAGATGACTTGTACTTGTGATTTGAGTTGTAAAATTCTTTCTGGAGGTAACACACTAATTAAATAATTGATAAAATACACTTGTTATTTTGACATCTCCCTTCAAAGGGGCTCATAACTTACATAGAGTGGTGGTCTACAGTGTTGTTTAACTGTGTCTAGTGTGGGTATCAGGTGCATTTATAGATAAAAGAAATCAATTTTTAATGTCGATTTCCTTTTTAACTTTACTTAGCCTTTAAATAAGGCTGCCATGGAAATAGGGTGGCCACCAGTGTGTCTATGTGTGGGTATCATTTAATTATAGGTGTTATGTTAAATAAAGTCACTTCAGTGATTTATTTTTTGACTTTACTACCCTTAAATAGGGCTGATATGAATAATACAGATGAATAATAATGTAATAATAACCAGTGAATGAGAAATAACAAAGAACTTGGACTCCTCTCTCAAGCAAATTAAGGATTTATGATGTTTTAAAAACATATATATATAAATATGTTTTTGTCAGAAGTGAATTAAAATATTTTACTACGTATTATAATACAGTAATATAATAAAAGATATACTTGCCTTCTATCATTTGCCGAACGGCAGCCACATATTGAGGCCTCTGCCCTTGAGGTGACCACTGCTCTCTGGAGGTAGAGACAGTGGTCTGGTATCCGAAGCGTGCAGGTGCGGCGCTGTAGCCTCCATTATTCTGCGCCCTCGGCGCCGCACATGATGGTGCCAGGGGGAAATCATCATACCCCTGAGCAGGAGGTAGTTCAGGCATATAGTGCCTTGCCGCACTGGCCCTTTGATAGGCAGGAAGTTCCGGTTCCTCGTTTTTACGAAAATCCTCGTTTTTACGGAAATCCTTGTTTTTACGGAATCCCGTTTTACGGAGATTCGCGGACTTACGGAAATCCTCGGTTTTACGGAGATCCTCGTTTTTACGGAAATCCTCGTTTTACGGAAATCATCGTATTTTCGAAAATACTGTTCTCGCTAGCGGACTGTAATTTAGTATTGTAGCATTGATACGTGTTTCTAAGGACATTACCCAGGTCCCTGAGTGATAAGTTAACATTACCAAGGCTATTTAGACCACTTTTAATGCGGATTTTGCCGAACTTTCATTTAATACGTTTTAACGGGTCCGCTCGCGGATTTTCGAATTTACGGATTTTTCGAAAATCCGCGGATCCTTCGCGCGGACCGGATTTTTCGAAGTTCGGACATCTCTAGCCAGCAGTTGATCCTTTTGTTTACTTACCATTGATATCTGCTCTAGCAGCTTTTTTGTCAGTGTACTGGGAGGTGTTAGAAAGAGTTGCTGTATAGACAGTGCTGTATATTGCTTTTGAATGTAAATTTTAATAGTCCTTCAGCCAGCCAGTCCACCAATCAGATTTACAGCCAGTTCACTAACCATTTTCTCAATATTTGTGCTAAAACATATGGGTGGGAGCTTCCAGGATGAACAGGTTTAGTATTCCTGTATATTAAGGTTCCTTAGGTCAATTTCTGGTCAGGGTTAATTAATAGGCATTGTTATATCATGTTTCAAGGAACCTAAGATTGTAATACCTAGTTATTCAAGGATTTTCCAAAATGTTCAATGCTGTCCTGGTGTGATTATGGTATCTTGCCTGTAGATTTCAATATTACTGGCTACTGGTCAACCAGTGGTAAATAAGCATAAGGTGTATATTTCTAAACACATTACTGTAGTTATGATAACTTTTAGCATTTAAATGAATAATTTAACATCCTATTTCCATTTAACAATATTAAAGGGCTTGTCCATCCTTTAAACTGAGCCATAGCCATTTACTTGCATCTGACCCTAACTGCTATTTTTTTTATAACATGCATTTCTAACCAGATATTTAATTGCCCCATTAATAAGTATTGCCACATTCTCTCCCTTTCTGGGAGAGGCTAACGCTTCTCCCCCCCCCCCCCCCATGCTCAATGAGCTCTTAGGAACTTAAAGGGCATGTCCATCCCCAAAACTAAAGTTTAACTGGCCTCACTGTGTAGTTTAAAAAAAATCCTTACCTTACATATCTGTTCCTTATGGTTCTCCTGCAGTGCTAGTCACAAGTCCAGGAAACTGAACAGTAGTGTCTTCCTCTTCCTTGTCCTCTGAGAGCCCCCCCACACTCCCTCCATGCCTCTGTAGCCCTCTTTGCTGCCGGTTGCCCTACCTCTAAAAATTCTAAACATATGGTAGGGCACCCTAGCCCACCCCAAAGTCCATTTCCTAAAAAAAGCTGCAGAACTCTACTAACAATCCTTCATTCCCCGCGTGTTCTGTCTTGCGGCAGCTGCATTTGTGATTGTCTACTTCTCAGCAAATCAGAGACGCAGCTGCCGATCTGGCCTCCTGCTTGCAGTTCAGGTAAGCGGAGGGCCGAGATCATAGTGCCGGGGGATCAAAGGGTTGTAAGTAGAGTTCTGCACACTTTTTTAACAAATGAACATAGCGGTTTAGGGTGGGCTAGGGTCCTCTACAATATGTTAAAGTTTATTTTTATGGTGGACAATCATTAGATGTGATGTTAACAGTCACAGCCTTGATTGACTGCATGAAGGGAGGAGCCAACTTTCTCTGGCAGAATGTGGACAATAATTGTGCTCAAACATCTAGTTAGTATTACATCTAATAATGTGCTGAATATACTGTATAGGTTGGAGTTGGAGACAAGTAACTTGAAAGTGATCAACTTTTTGTTTTAAGGGTGGACATACATTTTAATATAGAAGTAACACAATTATATAGTTAATTTTTGAGAAAAAAAAAACCCACAATAGTCCATCAAGTTAATATCTTGCTTTTCCCTATCTAATCGGTCCATGCCCCCACAGTACCCAAACTACACAATTACACTACCAATCACATTGCCCACTCATGAAATAGTCACCAGCTTTAACCCCAGATAGACATCTAAGCAAACAGATCATTTTCAAAGGCAGATTTCCCAACTTAAGCTGAAATTACTAGATTAATAAAGTCTAAAGCCCATATGAGAGTAAAGTTAGGGTTGAACCTTTGGGGACATCAGTGGTTATGATGTTCCAAAAATATCCTGTCATGTAGAAGGAGGTGCTATCTTCTAATTGTCCCAGGACCCTACAAACTTGCAACTACACCCCTACATGTCCCAAGAGGTGTATGTCACAGACCAGTCATCAAACCTATTTAAAGAGAAACTGGACTTGAAAATTGCATTCAGATACTGACTGATAAGACTCTTCATTGGATTATGACTTCAAGGATTATGATTATGGATTCATTTACTGTATCCTTTGAGGAGTCTGAGCTAATTGCAATTGGCCCAGTGAATGTATCTCTTTCCATTAGGCTACAGCATAGGCTACAGCATAAATTAGTTTGGTTGTAAACTCTCAGCCATATTGCAAGGTAAAATATCAAAAGACTGAGCTTATGTTTTCTGTTAACTCTCATAATAAGGAATGTAGAGCAGATGTTCAGCATTTGTAGTAAACTTTGTAAACAAATACAAAAGAAAGGACAATGAGTGGTTACAGATCAGAAACAGACATTGTATAACTAGTAGCCTGGGGACTAGAAAGCCAAATGGGATTGTTATATCAAAACCTTTTTAAATAAACCTCTGAGAAGCTGAAACCATCAACAATGTTTACGAATCTATTTCCCCTTCTTGCTGTCCTTATGTTCTCGCTAAATAGGCTTCACCCATTGACTCAATTGCCCTAAAGTGAAGACATTTGCTGAAAGCCAAACCCTTATATCAAACTAATACAATTGATTCATAGAAAGACAATGTATCGCATCTTTTCATAGAATAGAAATTTAAACTCGATCATTCTTCAATTAGATCTAAACAGATATGGACATTTATATTCCTTAATTAAAATAACTCTCTCTTGGGACAAATACAAAGGTTGTATTATTGTAAGGTAGGATAATTGTGAAGCCAAACCAAAGGGTGTATCAGATTAAATGGCTATCTCTGCATTAATTAAACGTAATTGGTACTGACTGCATCTGGATAGAACAGAGAGTGTTTCCATTAGGGCTTAGTCAGCTGTTGCTCAGAATTCCTAAAATCTCTTCTCCTTCCCTGGTACCAGCTCTGAGCTTCAGATAACAGTTGTTCATTAGAGATTCTACGTATTTCATGGTTAATAAGCGGTGCCAACATTGTCTGATTCCGTAAAAACTTACTTAGTCTTGGCTTAGACACACTTTTAACTGTTGTGTTAAAATATTTTTCCAGAATCAATCATTGACATGATGGACTATGTGTTGAAAGGCACCTTAATGCATTATCATTTGTAAGACTAATAAATTCAGCCTTTAAAGGGGGAACTATGCTGAAAAATTAAAAGGTGCTATAGTGCTTTCATTTCGGACAGCTTTCATATGAGGTTTTCCATAAAATAGAAAATATAGGGAGGACAATGTTACCTTTGTACTGTAAATTATAACAATGTTTGAAGTCATTAAACAAAAGGATTTTGTGTGTGTCATAATACTAACAGTACTCCCAATGTCCTGTTTTATAAATGTGTACATATAATTAAAGAAGATTCAATAAAAGTTCTTGGGTTATTCAATAAAAGTTCTTATCGTGGAAAATGGTGCTAATTTTGCCCCAACCAATCAGATATTATTAAACATTTGCTAAGCTAACACCTGATTGGTTGGGGCAAAATTAGCACCATTTTCAACGATAAGAACTTTTTTTTAATAACCCGAATGTGTATTATTGATGCATACATTTTTCATACATAGAGCTTTTAGGAAAAATGAAAGAACTATCAGATTAAAGTGGACATTGAATGGAAAAATCAGTCAATATTTAAATATTATTTTCAGTAACCTTCGAAAGTAACTCGGTAACCCTCAAAAGTAGCCTTGTATATGTGGTAACCCTTGTATTTTCGCTAATTTTAGAAATTCGAAAAATTTGGGATCTGAAATTTCCGAACGGTCCCTACAGAACTTAAAAACTGGGAGTTCCAAGTCATAACCTGGTGCTTTTCGAACCTGAACTTCTTCTCTATTTATAACCTATCCCAGTATTTTTGGTAACCCCCGAAAGTAACTGTGTTAACCCTCGAAAGTAGCCTTGTATATTTAGAACCCTCAAAAGTAGCCTCCGTAACCCTCGAGAGTAGCCTTGTACATTCAGAACCCTCAAACGTAGCCTCCATAACCCTCGAGAGTAGCCTTGTACATTCAGAACCCTCAAAAGTAGCCTACATAACCCTCGAGAGTAGCCTTGTACATTCAGAACTCTCAAAAGTAGCCTCTGTAACCCTCGAGAGTAGCCTTGTATATTTAGAACCCTCAAAAGTAGCCTCCGTAACCCTCGAGAGTAGCCTTGTACATTCAGAACCCTCAAAAGTAGCCTCCGTAACCCTCGAGAGTAGCCTTGTAATTTCAGAACCCTCAAAAGCAGCCTCCGTAACCCTCGAGAGTAGCCTTGTACATTCAGAACCCTCAAAAGTAGCCTTGATAACCCTCAAGAGTAGCCTTGTACATTCAGAACCCTCAAAAGTAGCCTCCGTAAGGCTAGAGAGTAGCCTTGTACATTCAGAACCCTCAAAAGTAGCCTCCATAACCCTCGAGAGTAGCCTTGTACATTCAGAACCCTCAAAAGTAGCCTACATAACCCTCGAGAGTAGCCTTGTGTATTCTGAACCCTCGAAAGAAGCCTTGTTTACCTTTGAAAGTAGCTCCATATTTTTGATCATTTTCGAAAATCCAGAAACTGGGATCCGAAAATTCTGAATGGTTCAGACGGAAATTCGTAACCGCGAGGTCCGAGTCGGAATCGGGTTCTGTTCGAAGTTGAACTTCATCTCTGGTTAGAAGTGTCAGACTCTAAGGACAAATTAATCAGTAGGTTGTTTAGCACAGAGTCAATGCTCCAAGACACGGACAATTTAAACAAACCATTCTACACTGAATGACAATGACAATATTGTTAATGCTTTAAATGTATGGAAGCTGATTCTTTAAAATATCTGTGACATTGTGGGGGAATCATGTTAGCTAAGCATGGGTGGTCTCTCTGACACAAGCTGTTACTGTTATGTGTTAGGGGTATAATAATGTCGAGATTAAGGATACATTGCAAGAAAATGTGTAGCCGAAACAGTTGTTCAATGTTGTTCAACATAGACTCTTCATGCCGTCTGGAGATTCCAAGGGCCAACGTCTGATGTTTGTACTGTCCGTGTGGCTATTATGTCTGGGACGCTTAGAATTCCCACACATCTTTAGAATCAAATGGCAGTTAACAAGATTTTGACTTCATTATCTCAGTTGACATAACAGCGAGAGGGAGAAAGAAAGAGAGAGAGAGAGAACGGTCTCTTTCACACCTCCCAAGAAGTCGTGGTCAACCACTACACAGGGAAAAAAGTTACAACTGTTGAAACAGTATGTGCAGATGTGGTTAAACACTCACGCCAAAAACCTGGGGTTTTTCCCCTTGCCCTTTAAACAAATTGACTTTCAACCGAATGAGGTTTTAAAAAAATAATTTAAATTAGTTATGATTAACCCTTTAACAGTACTGACTGATGAGTTAGGGGACACCAACAGGAAATGGTTATCTATCTATCTATCTATCTATCTATCTATCTATCTATCTATCTATCTATCTATCTATCTATCATCTATCTATCTATCTATCTATCTATCATCTATCTATCTATCTATCTATCTATCTATCATCTATCTATTTATCATCTATCTATCTATCTATCATCTATCTATCTATCTATCATCTATCAATCTATCTATCTTCAGACGGCCCCGTTTGAGGGGCAGAAACATGTCAACCTCCATGTTGGAATAAACTTTCTTATGTTTGTGAAGCCCTGTGAGTGCCTCTGTTTCTAGAGTTGCTATATATATATATATATATATATATATACAGTATATCTTCTATCTAGCTATCTAATCTATCTATCTATCTAGCGTCTATCTAGCTTCTAATCTATCATATCTGTCTGTCTGTCATCTGTCTGTCTGTCTATCTGTCTATCTATCTATCTATCCTTTAGGCAATGGTGGTGGGTACATATGTGTGTATTTCAATACATTTTCTCCTTAACCTGTGAACACACAAGGCCTGAAACCTGTGCAAACAGGTTAAAATAATAATGTACACACAAAAATATGCCTACATCTTAGCATTGCCACTGTGTTACTTAGAATTTTAGGAGCTTTCAAACAACTCTAGGAATTTATATAGATGGGCTTCCCTGTGCCACACACATAAACATACACACAATTATATACAGCACACACTCCGGTACACCAACACTGAACACCATGCTCTTCCCTGTGAACCCCTCACCTAATGTGCTTCTCATTGACCCACAGACTTGTGTCTTGTAACTGCACCCCCACACTAAACAGCATGTGCTTCCAAGTGCCCCAAACACATTCCTATAATCCTATACCAAATATTATGTGCTGATTTGTGCCTTATCCCTTAGTTTGTTTGCAAAATGGCAGCAAGCATTATAAGCTGTGGTAATGATATAAACCAGGGGTAACTAACCTGCTCAGAGGGCTATATTACCAGTAAAACTTGCTGTATTGCTCCCAACCCATCCAGGCTCAGCCCTTTATCCATGACCTGTCCATGGCCACCCAACATGCCTGTCCTGCTGGATTGACACCAATGATATATCCCAGTTTGTAAATAGGCCTCATAATGTCCCATCAAACCGCAGCACTAATAGGGTAAAGGGCTTGTGATGGAAAGGTCCCTCTTACGGGAGGTGTCAATCACCAAGACATGTCACTAAGGAATCAAATAAGATAAGGGGAGTAAAAGGCTGTAGATCTCCCCGCTCAGATGCAATACAGTGGCCACGTTACACAGATGATGGACCAATAAAGATGGAAACCAGTTTGTAGCTGCCTCTCTCTCGTTATGCATTTGCTGTTAAAGCCTCTTAGAAGGTATTGCATTACTGGAAGGGCTACCATGGAAACATGGAAATTACCCAGAAGTCTCTCTTATCCTTATTCTTGCCTTCTCTTTAAAAGTTCGCCTTATGGTTTAGTTAATTGTCATGGTCAATAAGTAAAAAAGTTAATGAACATTATACATCGCTGCCCAATACTCAAAAGGGACAAGACACAACAGCTATTACAGTCTTAAAGCCATGTTTAAAGGGTATGTCCACCCCCCAAATTGTAGTATGTGCTAGGAAAAGGCTGTAAACCTGCCAAAAATGCCCCCAAATGTACTTACAGCCTTCGTTCCCCCGACGCCTTCTGCTTATCTTCCCTGCCTTTTCCGAGCACGGAAGTCAAGCAGGTCAAGGTCAAGCAGGACAAGGTCAAGGCTTACAGCCTTTTTTTATCACATACTAAAATTTAGTTTGGGGGGTGGACACACCCTTTAACCCTTTCTGGTGATGTAAAGAGGGTTAACGTAGCTTTAAGATAATAATAAAGGGAGTTGTGGCCAAAAAGAGGAACGCACCACCAAGCTTTCCGTGCTCACTGGGTTGAAAACTAGGTTCAAGGTTTGTGTCACTTACACTCCTTATTCCAGATGTATCTTAATACTGCCACCTCCGCAAACTAATAGTGTGAGAACCGGAACTTTGGCTAATGGCTATAAATCTTAATAATCAACTACTAATAAATATCTGTTGACACTGTCACACTCGGGCAAGAATAATAACAGACAATACAACTAATAGTAAATAGAATTGATATAACACGTAGCATCTCCTTAGAGGACAGGATCCTTATTTAGTTCTATTCAGAGCATTCGGAGGATCAGCTTCACAATTATTGATGATACTGTTAAATAAAAGAAAAATGGTGTACTGGGGTTTACAAACACAGTCATAGATAGACAGCAGAAAAAAAAGGATGAAGTTTAAAATTAAAATAAAAAAACTGATTAAAGGGATAGGCCAGTTGATGGTAAAAGACTTACTAAGCTAGGTACACACAGTACCAATAAAGCTCCAATACCGTCAGTATTGATGGTATTGTGTGTACATGTCTGTGCAGATCCTATCTGTCATCTTTCAAAAATCTGGCTCTATAAAGTTAACTCACTGTACAGTAATCCAACTTGTTGATGTTCCATTAGTTAAAAATTAGGCTGTGCGGCTCCTGTTCAACCTCTAGAAACAAGGAGGTTAATGATTCCCCCCAACCAATCACCTACTGGAATATGTATGGAAGACACACCCACAGCGCCATTAGTTTTAGTAAATCCATATTCCAGCGTTACAAAGTTCTACCAACTGAAAATCACTTACAGGGTTATGCAATAAAAGTTCTCTAAGTATCGTTTAAAATGGTGCTAACTTTGCCCCAACCAATCAGATGCTTGTTAGCGTGCTCGTCGCCGACGGGGAGGAGGGGGCGGAGCCTACCAGAGCAGCGTTGCTCTAAGACAGTGTTTTAAGTTACGCTAACCCAGGGGTGAGGACCTAGCAGTTCAGGTCCTCACCCTGGGTAAAAGGTAATGAACAAAGAAGAGGAGCGGAGGGAAGGTGAGTATAATTGTCCTTTAATGAGTTACTTTCATGAATTCACCAAATAATACCAAAATTGATACTTAGGGCACGGCCACACTGCAACGTAAACAAAATTTCGTTGCATTTGCACATGCGTTTGCGATTTAAAATGCGGAACGCAAATCGCAACACACCCGAAAATGCGCGTTTTCGGTGCGTTGCCTCGTTTTCAATGATATGAAAAAAACGCAAGCGCAAACGCAAAAAAAGCGCAGGAGTGAAGCCTAGCTTTTATGGTTCATTAGAAGGGGCTAATGTGAGTGTTCAGTAATTTTTAAAAAATGGTTTTGCCCCGGAACCATATTTGTTTCACGGTATTGCTGTAAATAACTCACCACAACTTATAATGTATACTTTACATTGTATGTAATTTGTATGACTATTTGTATAATATGTATTACCCTTGTATGTAAAGATCTGGAAGGACTATTAGGAGTGGAAGACATGGCAGGGATGTGAGGGGTTAAACGGAGGTAATGTCAGAATTGTTAGTGTGTATGAGAAACATTGGGGAATGGGCTAAATCAAGGTCAGGGGGTCAGGATAGGGTGGAGCAGAGAGTGTATAGAAGGGACTGTAGTTAGTAACACAGTGCCAGTCTTTTTAGGTTAAAGAGCCCCACCCTCCCTCCCTTATTATTAGTATTTTATGGGTAGTTAGTTGTCACAGTGGGTGGTGGTGGTCCATAGAGGAAAAAGCGGGCACAGGTTTGGAGATAGGTGAAGAGAATTGTTATGCACTTGCATTATGTTTTAACCTTGCAATTGGGCCTCTGGGAAAGATTATAGCCTTATAACCTACCCCTGTAGTGGATTTCTATGTAAGGAAACATAAGATTATAGCCTTGTAACCTACCTCGGTAGTGAATTTCTATGGGAGGAACTGTAAGATTATAGCCTTATAACCTACCCCTGTAGTGGATTTCTATGGGAGGAACTGTAAGATTATAGCCTTATAACCTAACCCTGTAGTGGATTTCTATGGGAGGAGCTGTAAGATTATAGCCTTATAACCTAACCCTGTAGTGGATTTCTATGGGAGGAGCTGTAAGATTATAGCCTTATAACCTACCCCTGTAGAGGATTTCTATGGGAGGAACTGTAAGATTATAGCCTTATAACCTTACAGTTCCAGGAGGAGAAGGAAACCAGAAGGTTATAAAAATGCACCCCCAACTGTAAATTAAAGGGATATTAGAAGTCACCTTGGAGTTCCGTGCCCTGCGGCTTTGTGCTTTTATATGGTCATGAAACTCCTTGGTGATTTCTCATATCCTTAGAATTTACAGTTGGGGGGCATTATCCACTATATAATGTAACATGTCTCATTCTCTTGCCTGTCTCAAGCTCTTTCCTAAGAGTGAGGTCCCACTTGTGCTGTGCGTTTCATTTTCTGCATTGTGTGCATTTTGGACAATGTTCTGATCCATTTGCGGATTAACAGACATCCGATTTTCTATGCGTGTTTCCAGTCCATTTGCGTTTGTGTGCAGTTTTTGGAAAATCAATAGGAAATACCAGAGAAAACTACAAAAAAATAAGTTTGTCCGTGTGTCTGGTTTTTTTTGCTTATAATTGTCACTGTTCTAGATCTCAAACTCCTGTGTGGTAATGTAGAGGTTAATCTATAATCGATTCCATCTACTGTATTGGTCTGTGTCTATTTGAGTTGTTTTTTCTAAACTAAACGCCATGTTCAGGTTAAATGATCACGTTGGTTGCAGTTTGGAAACTTTTCGTCTAAAGGGTTCGCAATCACTGCTTTAGAGTAACCTGGCTTTATAGTTTCCTCTTCTAGCATTTAGTGTAGACAGTGGGAAGAGTGTCCTTTTATTTAGAGGCACCGCAGATGGAAATGAACAAATCTGGTAAAAGTGGTAGGATTTTTAGTTTATTGTATAAACAGATTTTATATACTCTGTTAAGTACATAAAATCTGTTTCTATTATTCACAAGGAGGTGAGAACGCTTATGACCACCTCCCTATGAATTATAAAACGCCCAGGGAACACTGCCGAACTTACCTTACCGATGCTCCACTCCTTCTCAGCTGTCAGGAGCGATGTCCTGACCAAGCGCCTATCTTCTGTGCATGTGCGCCAGTACAAAAGTAAGGCGTGTGGCTGACAGCTAAGGAGCAGCCTAAAGTGGAGCGCAGGTAAGGTAAGTTCGGCAGTGTCTCTAAGGCTTTCCATTATTCACAGGGAGGTGGCAATAAGCATTCTCACCTCCCTGTGAATAATAGAAACAGATTTTAGGTACCATTTTAGTGTCCCTTTAGTTTGTGAGAAGTTTTTTTTTTGCATACCTGAACACTTGTTTTAAGAAACTTGTACATGAAAGCATTTGTACAATACAGACTTGATAAGGTGACACATCTTTTTGAGAAACATAGTAAGAAACAATTTAAAAGACCATTCCACACCCCAAATGAAAGCTACTCTCCAAGCTTTCTGAGCATGTTATGAACTTACACATGCTTATAGGAGACAGCTAGAATATACAGTCATTAGCTGTGATGTCAACTGTTACATCTATAAGTGGTGAATACAAACTTTATTGTGACATAGGTATGTGCACAACTTTCGAGGTTTCCCCCTTCCTCAGATGCATGCACCTGAGGAAGCGGGAAACCCCGAAACGTTATGCACATACCTATGTCACAATAAAGTTTGTATTAACCGAGTGAGTGTGGTCCTCGTCCTATATCCTTTATGATCCTATGTGCCTGCTGGTGGTTAAGCAGTTTAGAGGACCTTGCACCACTCAAAGTCCAATATTTAGGAATGCGAGGAGAACTTCAATACTTACTCTGTAACATCCATAAGTGACAGCTGCTAACTGGAAGAACCAGGAAGTATAAAGAGGGGTAACATGGCATTGTACAGCATTACAAGTTAGTCTATTGGGGTGGGAGGTAATTTACTTATATACAATTTTTTATTTGAACGGGTATACTTGCCCTTTAAGTTTATATGTTCGGCCCAATATTAACATTAACAAATCTACTGAAAGTTTCAGGCTGCTTTGGGACCAGCCAATTATACTTATTGAAATATGCAGTCCTATTATAGTGATTTATGGCCAATCATTCTAACCAATCAATTTTGCCTACAAAGTGGTTGGGAGCAAATGTTCATGTCTTTAAGTCGTGGTACCCACAGTCTAATTCTGTACCTATCTTCCAGACCAACAGACTACCGATCAGACCTACTGATCCTTACAATCTGATGACATTTTATTTGAATAAACTTTAATCTAATCTGGACCAAATTTCGACCTAGACCTGTCTCGTAAAAAGTTGCCACCATATTTCATTCCGGTTAACTGAAATATTTTGCCAGGCATTGGAACTGCCCAACATTTCTCATGTACCTTTTACACCAGGGCTTATTTTCTAAGCATCCCTGCACATTGACAAACTTCTTTTAGTATATAGGGTAATTGCAAGACTTCCAGTTTGCATCACCCCTAATATTGTCTGTTCAGTCCATGAGTTGATTCATTTGCTCAAAAGAGATCTGCACATATTTGACCCATACAGCAGCCAATCAGTAGAAATATTTCAAGGAAAATTTTCTGACCTCAATTCATAGTCATCAGTCACGTCTGTTACGTGGCTACGCTAATTACTGAAAAAAGGAAATTGGGATTGGCCCTTTATCATTAATGTGTATACCCAGCTTTACTACTTAATTCTTTTTCTCCTAAAGAAACAAATTTGCTCTAGTTTACAAGTCTTTGAACTGATATGAACCACTCTGTGTAGCGTGTAATGGAACATGGGTGTGGTGCAAGACAGGGCGATAGTTTATCGGCCCCCTCCTAATCTTATTGTCTTGTAGTTCCTGTCCCTAGGTCTGCTCATTGGAATGCTGAAACGTATGATGTCACGGGTTGCTAATAGTATTGCACTCACAGTATATCTCTTTATCTAGATCCTAAAAAGTTAGTTTCTATGCACCTGTTTATTCCTATTTGCTGCAGATACTAGAATAATGATACTATGGATATGCATGATACTATGCATACCCAGTTACTGCTTGTATGAAGAAACTGATGACCATGCTCTCATAAAAAAATATGGTTACATTGTGAAATGTTGATATCTTTTGCTAAGAGCTATTATACCCCTTTAAAGGAGAGCTAAAGGTTAAACTATTAATCATGTTTTAACCTGTTTTTTTCTTGCATATGTTTTGCTTTATTGGTAGAAATGTCTGGAACATGTTTCAACCTTTTTTGTGACATGTCACCTGCAAAGCCTAGATCTGTGTCTGAATGTTTTGGTATGCAACATTTTATTGGTTGGACAAGAGTTTTTCTTTGCTGTTTTTGGGGGTTGTTTCTATTCCATCTGTTCTGCACCTCTTTTTTTTATGTCCGTACGGCTTTTCTGACTGCAGCAGCATCAGGCACAAGATAATGATCGCTGTGGTATCACATTGCTAATTACTGTGGGACTCATTTGTTTGGTGTAGACACATTAGAATATCTAGTTTTTTTCCACTAAGTGGAGTGACATTGACAGTGTTAATAGTACATGGAAATGAGGCATAGAATAAATTTGAAGGTGTTTTAGCATAGCCTTTCCAGATCCAACCATGTATGCATATATAAATGCATATAATCAGGTTGGTTACACTTCATGCCCATGTTTTAAAACAGAGCATTTCTTTGGCAAGAAACTGTGAACTGCCTTCCAGCAGATGTGGTAATGGCAGGTTCATTGAATAGCTTTAAAAGTGGACTAGATACGTTTCTAAAACTATATAATATTGGCAATTACTGGTATTAATACATGTACTGTAGTTCTGGTTGGTACAGGGATACTATATAATACTGAGAATTACTGATATTAATACATATACTGTAGTTCTGGTTGGTACAGGGATACTATTAATATTAGAATTACTGGTATTAATACCATACTGTAGTTCTGGTTGGTACAGGGATACTATATAATATTGAGAATTACTGGTATTAATACACATACTGTAGTTCTGGTTGGTACAGGTATACTATATAATATTGAGAATTACTGGTATTAATACACATACCGTATATACTCGAGTATAAGCCGACTCGAGTATAAGCCGAGGTACCCATTTTTGCCTCCAAAATTACAAAAACATGATTGACTCGAGTATAAGCCGAGGGTATACAGTAACCCTAATACCTTTCCACTGTAGATGTTTGGAAACTACAACTCCACCTATAGTAGAAAGGTATTGCTGCATGGCATACTGTCCCCCCAGTCCCCCCCCAGCTCACTTACCTTACCTGGTCTTCAGTCTTCATCTCTCTGCCGGCTGCCGCAATCCAGAAGCAGCCGCGAGTCAGGCCGGCAGTTCCCAGTACTGCTTCGCGGCTGCGCAATGACGTCATCCCGCCAGTGTGCGTGTAGAACTACTGGGAACTGCCCGGCCTGACTCGCGGCTGCTTCTGGATTGAAGGTAAGTGTCTATTGACTCGAGTATAAGCCGAGGCAAGTTTTTAGGTTGATTTTTAAACCTAAAAACCTCGGCTTATACTCAAGTATATAGGTACTGTAGTTTCTGGTTGGTACAGGGATACTAATTAATATTGAGAATTACTGGTATTAATACACATACTGTAGTTCTGGTTGGTACAGGGATACTATATAATATTGAATTACTGGTATTAATCACAATAAACTGTAGTTCTGGTTGGTACGGGGATACTATATAATATTGATAATTACTGGTATTAATGCATATACTGTAGTTCTGGTTGGTACATGGATACTATATAATATTGATAATTACTGGTATTAATACATATACTGTAGTTCTGGTTGGTATAGGGATACTATATAATATTGAGAATTACTGGTATTTATACATATACTGTAGTTCTGGTTGGTACAGGGATACTCTATAATGAGAATTACTGGTATTACTACATATACTGTAGTTCTGGTTGGTACAGGGATACTATATAATATTGAGAATTACTGGTATTAATACATATACTGTAGTTTTGGTTGGTACGGTTAGTCTATATAATATTGAGAAGTACTGGTATTAATACATATACTGTAGTTCTGGTTGGTACGGGGATACTATATAATATTGAGAATTACTGGTATTAATATATATACTGTAGTTCTGGTTGGTACGGGGATACTATATAATATTGAGAATTACTGGTATTACTACATATACTGTAGTTCTGGTTGGTATGGGGATACTATATAATATTGAGAATTACTGGTATAAATACATATACTGTAGTTCTGGTTGGTACAGGGATACTATATAATATTGAGAATTACTGGTGTTAATACATATACTGTAGTTCTGGTTGATACGAGGATACTATATAATATTGAGAATTACTGGTATTAATACATATACTGTAGTTCTGGTTGGTACAGGGATACTCTATAATATTGAGAATTACTGGTATTAATACACATACTGTAGTTCTGGTTGGTACGGGAATACTATATAATATTGAGAATTACTGGTATTAATACATATAATGTAGTTCTGGTTGGTACGGGGATACTATATAATATTGAGGAATTGTACTGAGTATTCATACATATACTGTAGTTCTGGTTGGTACAGGGATACTATATAATATTGAGAATTACTGGTATTAAAGGGCATGTCCACCCCCAAAACTATAATCCCCCCACCATGTAGTGTAATAAAATCCTTACCTCACATCCTGGCTCCATAGGGTTCCCTGTAGCCCCCCCCCCCCCAATGTCCAAAAACTGGCCACCAGGAGGATAGCAGAGTCCGTATAGGACTCTGCCTCCTGTCTCACCTCCGGGAGAAGTTTGCGTGCGTACTGCAGCCCCTCTTTCCCCCCCCCCCCTCTCCCCCAATTTGCGATCCCTCCCCCTACACAGAAACCCTTGTCCATATAATAGTATATCTTCCCCCAGCCCAATGCTAAAAAATAATTTTAAGAAAGTCCCCGAATTCTACTTACCTTCCCCTCTCCCCCGGCATTCTGAGAAGCCGGCAGCCGGTCCGTGATTGGCTGCCTCACAGCCAATCACGGACGCAGCTGCCGGTCCGCCCCCTGCTTGCAGTGTCTTGCAAGAGAAGACCGGGCGGGCGTCGGAGGAGAGAGGGAAGGTAAGTAATGATCTGGGCACTTTCTTAAAATTAGTTTATAGCAGTTTGGTCTGGGGGAAGGCATACTATCATAGGGGAAATTTTTTTTATAAGGGTGGACATGCCCTTTAATACACATACTGTAGTTCTGGTTGGTACAGGGATACTATATAATATTGAGAATTACTGGTATTAATACACATACTATAGTTCTGGTTGGTACAGGGATACTATATAATGAGAATTACTGGTATTAATACACATACTGTAGTTGGTACAGGGATACTATATAATATTGAGAATTACTGGTATTAATACATATACTGTAGTTCTGGTTGGTACGGGGCGTCTGGGATTTCGTCCGCGGCTCTGTCAGCGCTGGAACGATCCCGGTAAGTTCTCCTGCTCTCCTGCAAGATTCATTGAAGAACGGGAGGTAAGAAATAGTGCATTTACCTCCTGTTCTTCAGTTAGAAAGAAAGTAAATTTTTTGATCGACATACCCTTTAATACATATACTGTAGTTCTGGTTGGTACAGGGATACTATGGTATTAATACATATACTGTAGTTCTGTTTGGTACAGGGATACTATATAATATTGAGAATTACTGGTATTAATACATATACTGTAGATCTGGTTGGTACAGAGATACTATATAATATTGAGAATTACTGGTATTAATACATATACTGTAGTTCTGGTTGGTACAGGGATACTATATAATATTGAGAATTACTGGTATTAATACATATACTGTAGTTCTGGTTGGTACAGGGATACTATATAATATTGAGAATTATTGGTATTAATACATATTTTTTGTGTTTACTATTTTTCCAAAGGATTGTGGGTAAAACACCTAAAAACACAGTACTGCATTTCTATCTGCTTATGTCAGTTTGTCCGCACTTTAAGTTCATTCCAAGTCTATTGTGCACGCGTTTTCATAAAAAAGTCATTGATTGAAAAACGCATGCGAATAGAAGTGTGCATAGAAAGATCTAATGTAAGATCTTCCTTACACGATCATATATCAGAATATCTCTATATTGTATGATAAAGATTGTTGCCTGTATTGCCATCTTTTCTGGACCCAGGTGCCATTAACCCCGCCCCTCTTAACATTCTCTAGTCCCCAGTATAAACCCTGACTATCAGATTTTTTGTTTACATTTCTGCAGTTAAAAGATGAAGGGGAGCCTGAGAGTAAGATCTTTGCAGGAGATGAGGAAGAAAAACATAGGTAAGAACATTCCTCATAACATTGCCTTCATTCTTAAAGATTTGTTGTAAAAAAATCTGTATCTCTAGAATTTTGCATAGAGCTGAAGTTTGATATTATCCATCCCTCGTTAACAATTCTCTCCTGCGATTGGTAGATGAAATGTGCATAAACCAGCTCTGTATAACCGGACAACTAAAGCCACAGAACAACACTAAACCAGAAGGCAGGACACCTTTACATAAAAACAGAAATCTGTGTCTTACCTCTCATTTTGATACGGGAGCTGGGACATTTACCTAAATAACATATGGTTTGTGCTTTACTTTACAGCATTCTAGTATCACACAGTTTGGTCAACAACCATTATGTTCTGCACATGCTCAGTCGTTGGCAAAAACTTGTTACAGTTTGTCACACCCATTAATAATCTCTAGCCAATCCTTTTACATGACCGATAAAGCAAGGAAGCATGTGACTGAGGTCAGGAGGTGTGGTTTGACACTACACATACACATTTACTTTATCCAGTTCTTAACAGGCTTACATTTACTTTAATACAATTTACTGAAGTGGGATTTTATAGCTTATTGGTGTTTTTAGGGGGGTTGTTTTCAGATTCTGGAGTAAAAAAAAATGGGTTTAGTTCTCCTTTAACATATATACTATGGGGCTGATGCAATTAAAGGGGCAAAAGTTTGTCTGTGTTATTAATCTGCAGCAACCAATCAGATATTATCTTGCTGCTGTAACCTAGTAAAAAACGTGATTGGTTGCTGCAAATCTATATCATGGGCAAACTCTTGCACCTCTTCTTGCATTGGCATCTACGTAATATACAAAACAGTTCATGTGTATACTGTTTTTAGTGTTCAATGGATTTTTATTGAAAACTTTACAATGTAGACATCAGAGAACATATATCTAAAGGAGCATAGAGAACCTTATCTGTGCTCTCTTTACTTAATCATTGATCCTTAACAGACATTTTGTAAATCGCTTCTCTAGATAGTTAATTTTACTTTATTTTTATTAGCCTTTAAAAGAGACGATTGACTGAATATGTGCTGCTTGTCCACAGCCAGGTTTTTAGAAAATAGGTGCATGATGTGTCCTGCATTATATGAAATATTCATTTGTTGATCATTGTAGAGTTAACTCTATGGATCACAGTCGTTGTATTTAAGTTGTTTTTTTCCCCACTGTGCACCTATACAGATTTTTGTGGCCAGCATGAGGCATCGAATAAATGTATTATGTTGGTAGGCTTGTTCCAGTATTTCTTGACCTAGAAGTGCAACTTGTGGGGTATGGAGTATCTGGTACATTAGAAACTCTGATTGAATTGTAAATATAGAGGTCCAAAGGGATTTTGTGGTTGGGCAGTTCCACCATATATGGTAGAATTTGCCTTGAAGTTTACAACCACAAAAACACATCGGGTTTTACATTTTTGCAATCACCGTAGGTACTCTGTAGTTATATCCCCATGCAAACGCTGCTTCCATTTCCAAGATACCCCGTTTGTATATGGGATTTCAAAACTGCATATTCCAAATGAGGCCTTACCAGTGCCTTGTAAAGAGGGAGAACAATATTTTTCTCTCTTGAATCTATTCCCCTCTTTATACAGACAATATCTTGCTAGCTCTAGCCATGGCTACCTGGCATTGTTTGCTACAGCTAAGTCTGTTATCTTTTCCATAAGGGATACGGATACTGAGCCTGAGCAAATTAAGTACTGGATTGAAGGCATGCAGCAATACACCCATCTCAGAGTAATGGCCACTTACAAGTAGTAATTTAAAGATTAAGATTAGGAAAAGTATTTTTTTCATTATAGTTGCCCTTTAAGCTTCTACTCACCATGCTACATTACGTAACATACATTGTATTCCCCTCCAGCTATATGTATCACTTTCACTTCTTTATTACACACTATCTGGGTTTATTACCAACTGTCTGGGTTGGTGCAATTCGCAAATGTCTGTTAACTGGAAAATGTGTCACTCAGAATGTCAGCAGGCCAATCCCTGAATGTGTTCTAGGAAACCCTTTCTGGAATCATACAATCACTGCCATGACAGTAGGTGTGTGCGGGCTGGTGTTCTGAGATCTACTAGTGATGAAAATAATTGATATACAAATGCAAATAGAATGTTCACACCTGCATATTATTTTATTTAAAAACATTGACACATTAAAGTCTTAGAACAAATGAGATTCAGATTGTTATTGTACAAAATAAAGTTTTGCCCAAAACAAAACAAAAAAACATAAAGTTAGACAAGGTATCACTTGCCTTTATAAAGTAATTTACACCTAAAGTTAAACCAGGGTCAAGTCATGTCTTCCATAAACATCTAATCTGCTTTGTATCTCTCAGAGTGAGGGCTAACTGCATATTTTTCTGATATTAAAAAGTTTCCTTATTCCACCCAAAGTATTTATTAGGTTTGGGTTTACATAGAAAGGCAAGTGATACATAATATTTCTAGGTCGGATCGATTATGCTTTAGCCTCTTCTCTAACATGCTAAAATGTGCAATGAATTTAATGCTGTCTCTCTTCCTGTTTCTTGTGGCTTTATGTTGCCCCTATTTAGGTCTATAGAGCTTGATATAAATAAAGGTTTATATAAAGGCAGAGGAGTCTGGGAAAGCGAGAAGAAGCTACACACACAATCACACACTCAAATCTATTACAACACAAGGGGAAATAACCTTAAATGTTTTATTGCAGTGGTAGTTTAATTTGCAGATGTTTCATTTTTCTTTATTTCAGTTTATGTAAGATTTTATTCTTAAATTCCTAGATAATGAAATATATATTCTGTTAACGAATCATTATTGCATATGTACTAAAATATGATAAATTAAAAACCGTAGGCAAATTAAGTAATAAGTTATTAAAGGGTATGTCCACCCCAAATAAACTTTTTCTGCCTAATTGTCCCGCAAAACCACCACCTTCCGAAGTTCTCACTGCTGAAAAGTGCCCCTAAATCTACTTACCAGCCGTTGGCTGTCTTCTGCCTGGCTTCTGTGCCTTTTTTTTGTGCACGGAAGATGCAGAAGGGGATGGACAGGCAGCGGCTCCTGTGATTGGCAGAGACGTGATGTATGATAAATCTCTTGGTCAGATCACTGGGCAGTGAGGTCAGGTAAATATCAAATACTGAGTATATACAGTGATTATATGTTACTTGCGAAAACTGCGCCTGACCTCTGCTGGAGAATAACAAGAAAGCATTAGGGCAGGTGAAACCTACATCTTGCAAACAGGCCCTTAGTGAATATGCTAGACACACACATTGCATTCATTCTTCCATTAGATGTTCTGTTTGACTGTATCTGCATCTGCAGCATTAGCCAATAGAATCAAATATATGTAAACATCAATATGCCAAGCGATCAAATCTAATGAAAGAATCACAAGAGGGTAGTTCATAGTGCATGGCTTGTTATACGTGGTGAAAATCCATTTTCAATTCAGTGTCTTTATATAGGTAATCAAATTTACACCATGTCCTTGATTAATTTCCTTGTAACTGTGCCACTAAGGAAGGGTTTGTTCAAATGTTTGAACAATAAAGCGAATAACCAATGTGGCCTTTACAAATGTCAGTTTGATGTGTGTCACACCGAAGGAATGGCTAAGTTCTTAAGTTAGTTGATCAGCAAGAGATTAAGTAAAGTTATTTCTCTTGGGATGGGCAGGTTATTCGGTTCACAGAAATGCAGCCGAGCAGCTATAGACTGGTTGACACTTCATAGGGAATATAATGGAAATGTGTCTCCCCCAAACTGAGTGATTTATGAGGACATGGCTTACTGTCAGCTCGGAACATTCCTCCTTTCTTGTATATTTACAAATTGTGTTTTTATATTATGGAATTATCTCATTAAAAGGAATTACCATGGCTTTTAAATAGATTAAGTGTTGTTACATGTAAACCAGGGGATGGACAAATGAATGTAACTTTAGTCCCGTTGATGTCAACTGAAAATCCTTTACAGTGTTAGTTATCGGGTGTCATTTATTTGTGCATTGGCTACCTGGCTTTTTGAATTTGTCCTAATTATCATTAAACATTCAGTATATTTAAAATAGGGCTTTGTATATCCACACTAGTGTGCAACCTGCAGCCAAACATATAATACATACAAACTAAGAAGGATGGTGTTGTACGTCCAATTCTATTAATATGCTACATTCCCATTAGTTCGCTACTTTAGAATCCTTACATTTTCCATGGATAAATGAAAGTAATTAGTTTAATATGTATGTATAGTTGATTTATAAAGCACCACTTGGAGACGCAGCACTGTACAGTAACAAAATACAATAAAGTCATACAAGGGGAACAAATACATAAATATATAAATAGAAGTGCTAGAGCTTTGTCACAAGAGGAAAGGCGGTCCCTGCCCCCTAGAGCTTACAATCTAGTTATAAATAAATTGGCCATATCTGATTAAGCCACCTAAAGGAATCTTTCCTCAGCTGGGTCCTAACCTGAAGGTACTAGACCTTTTGAGCCTACACACTGCCCTGTCTCCTGATCAATCATATAAGAACATGAACAAACAAACTCCCAACAGTCATACCTTCAGTGTAACCCACTACATAGATAGAAATAAAGCTTTGTAAATGGTACTTTCCTTTTATGACCGACAAAGAACAAAAGCATAGGATGTTGGCTCATAAAATGGTAGGACCCGTCTGAGGAAAGCTGGGTGGGCATGGTGGGTGGGCTTATAATAAGCAGAAAATCAAAATAATTGCTTCCATGTATCCATGGAAAAGGGCAGGCCTCATAAGCAGCAACCTTACGGAAATGTAGCATGCATCTAGAATTGGAATGGGCACTAGTGCACTGTTTTATTTGTGTTATTAAACATTATCTAAAATTATGGGCTTTGGCCACAAGGTACAAGTACAAGTATTATATATGTTCTTTCTCTTTTAGGGAACTGAAGCTGAGAAATTACACCCCCCAGGATGATGGTCTCAAACAGAGACAAGTGCCACAAGCAAAACCAATCTCAGGTGGGAATCCAAGGGGCTATTTCATAGACTGAACCAATTTATGTGGAAGCACATCCAGACTAAACCATATTCAAATTGAATGAATTCTCCCTTCTATATTAATAATAATAAACAAATAATAATCCCTTATATAATACATTTGTATCCAGGGGGGCTACACCAGTCATATTCAAATGTGTATCGCGGGATGACATGATTCTATATTTGGAGAGTGAGGGCTCCCCCTGACCAAAGCCATGCAACTTATAGATGAATGAACATACTCTGGACTAACAATGAACTGGCAGAAATCAGTCCTCTGCTCTCTGGACATCCCCCCCCCACCTCCCTACAACCTCTGCCGTGCCCACTGATAGTAGCCACAAAGTTTAAATACCTAGGAATGACCATCCCTGCGGTAACTTCCCAATTTTACCATTTAAATATAACCCCTCTACTTTCAATGGTCAAATCCAAACTACAAACCTGGAAAACATTACCTATAAACTCAATAGGCCAAGTCAACTTGATTAAAATTAATTATTCTTCCAAAACTCCAATACGTCTTCTTCCAAAACCCTTCTTTGCTTCCCTAAATAGTATGATATGTAGATTTTTATGGACCTCAGGCAGAACACGCATAAAACTCTGTACACTACAGCAAACTAAAGATAATGGAGGTTAGGCAGTTCCTAATATACGCCTGTATTATCCAGCCTTGCAATTCCGCTATATACAGAACTGGGTCGGTGACCCGGATAAACTAACAATATCGGAGAAAATGCTAACAAAATATATCAATGGGGACTTCATAGCCTGCTTACAAACACCATATAAACATATGATAGGTCCCGGAACAACCCTTCATACACAATTCTGGATGGTGTGGAAAGAAATTTCGCTGTTACTGGGAATTCAGGAACCTTTTACCATAACAACTATATGGAATAATTGAGCATACCCAGAGCTCTATGCATTCCATGGAGCAAATGACTGGATCAGACCTGGAATTCCAAAACTGGGTCAATTGTTCCACAATGACCAGTCTCTCTCATTCGATCAACTACGAACGAAATACAATCCACCCATGCACTTCCAGTTTAGATACTTTCAACTCCGACATTGTTGTACAGCCCAATTTAAAAATCTATTCATTCCCATTACTAAACACCCAGCTATAGGTATCCTTAAAACACAGGGTCTACAGGGGCTCATATCGAACCTATATATGTGTCTGACTAGCTAAACTACAACCATATGTAGGCAACACTTTACAGAAATGGTCCCAATATATCCCTACATTAACAATTGATGACTGGGATGAAATGGCCGGAGCACACCACCTGGTATCACCGGCAGCCAACAATAGACTCATTCAACTATACATCTTACACCAAGTATATATGCACCCTGTCAGACTACAGCGGTTTGATAGAGAACAAATGAATGCCCCAAATGCAGAAGGACAGGAGCTGATTTTTGCCACTTAATATGGGAATGCCCAAGAATCACATCATTCTGGCAGGCATTAATAAATGGATTAGATATTGACATACCCTTGGACAGTAAACTCTTATTATTGGGTATAAGAGGATATCTTGGATAGTTATCGATCAACTTTAGAGAGACACTTTTCTACGCAAGAAAAGCTATCGCCTCTAGATGGATGGCCCCAGAACCACCAGATACAGCACAATGGTTAAGCCTCATTAACGCGGTTCTACCATATCGAAGAGTGATGTATGCGCAAAGAGGCTGCCCTAAGAAATTCTAAAAGGTTTGGGACCCCTGGTTTAATTGCTCTGAAGTAACCCGAATCTCACCAGGATAAGATATAATACTGAACCCATACCGGGTCGCCAATGTTACTAAATATAGCACCCAACACCAATTAAGCTGATAGAAAATAACAACATATGAATTACTATCTGAAATGTAGCTATCCTCTATAATATGCAACAACATCAACCACCAAGCATGGAAATGTTAACATAATAAAACCATTGGCTATGTAGAATGTATATAGTTTGCATAGTAGACATATAACATGATTAGCCAACATAAATAATAAATACGATACATAAAGCAACAACATGTTAATTATAATAATATATATTCCATTATAATTAACATTATATAATACATTTAAAGAGGAACTGTGGTCCAAAAATGACTTTAGGTAAATTGATAGGATTTGCTCAGCTGAGAGTTTTTGCAATTTATTTCCATTGTTTATTTTACATAGTTTTGAAGATATTTACATTTTTGTGTGTGATATGGCAGCAGCATCACCAGGTCTTTCCCCCCCCCCCCCCCAGAGTGAGAACTCTGCCTGAAAAGGCTGTTTTCACATAGTGATAGAGAAGGGCTGTAGATTCCCTTACCTTCTCTGCAGCTGCAGGTCCTTTACACAGCAGAGAAGAGGAGGGACTTCCTGTCTCCCTCACACACTGAGGGAGTCTGAGTCTGTGCCTGCCGGCGGCACTGTGCAGGAGAAGCCTTAGGAATGTCACATGTCGGCCTCCCACCCATTAACTTTCTGGTCAGTCATTTCTTTATATCTTGGGCTGTGGAGCACATAGAGAGGTGGTTGATGGCTCGTTTTAAAGGTAGGAAACCGGCCTTTCATTTAAACTTGTTTGGAGACCACAGTTACCCTTTAATAATAACAAAATGCTTGTGAATACGTAATCATGACTATGTACAATATATCTATATTATGTATGCTGTAATACATTTATATTTGGCATCAATAAAACAATTTGTTTAAAAATTGGGTATCCTGGGGCTACAAAATTCATATTCAAATATAGAATTTGTATCCTGGGGCCAAGGCAATCATATTCAAATTTGTATTCAGGGGGCTACAACAGTAATTCAAATTTGTATCAAGGGGGCTATACCATTGATTCAAATTTATATCCTGGGGCAACGCCAATCTTAGGTAGGTGTTTCCAGGATACACCAATTTCTCCATGTGTATGTTGGGGGTACAGAACCATTTTCAGGTCTGTTTTTTAAGGCTAAATCTATCTTTGATTATTGTGTTCTGAGAGTCTAATCCACTGCTGCCATGACAGTAATCACTATGGATGCTTAGTCTGGCTGTAACATGAACTACTGCCTCCATCATCCTCCTTTAGTTATCAACACGAAAATCATAAAATGTCCATTTGACCCTTTCTTACCCTTAAACTTAGTAAACCTATTTGTGCATATGTTATCACATAGATGTATTTAGTATTGCTACATCAATCTCTTTAATGTTAAATCAAAAGGAATTAATGTTAATCAAAGGAATTAAATTTGTACCTAATTTTGTAAAGTATAAATCCATTGCAAGAATCGTATTTTATGATTTACTGTTTGTGAGCAAATCTTCAGCGTGACAATGTTCAGGGCTATTCAATAAAAGTTCAATAAAAGATCTGATTGGTTGGGGCAAAATTAGCACCATTTTAAACGATAAGAACATTTATTGAATAACCCTGTTTATCTATACCCCGTTGATTTTCTGCCTAAACTGGTTTCCTTTCTCCCTCTAGTGGAAGAAAAAGTAAAGGAACAACTTGAAGCAGCCAAGCCAGAGCCTGTCATCGAGGAAGTGGCAAGTACCCAATAGCAACACAAACACCTTTTTATTCTGAAACTGATCCATTTTAATGCTGAAAGAAAATTCTTCTGGGCTGAACCAATAATTAAATGTTCTGGTTGTGTTGTGTGTAACGTTTGTCTGGCTGGGCCCTTGTACAAATGTGATGTTACCATTTTGTTCCTATGTAAATGTGAACAAAGCATTTAAGATAAGTTGAGTTGTTGGCACATTGCAAAGTCACAGCTAAAAGAAAATAAATAGACAGAAGGTCTTCATGGTTATTGCAGCAGTGGCTGTAGTTCAGTATGTTACCTGGAGGTGGCTCTGTTGTAACCTGACATCTTTCCTGTCTTGTTTTTTCCCCCTGTAGGATTTAGCCAATCTCGCTCCCAGGAAGCCTGACTGGTAAGTACATCCACCAGTATATTACAGCTGAATAGATGTATTGCATTGTATCGTTACTGTGTTTCAAAGCAGTCTTCCTGTTGTGCAGACAATTGCTTCTCCTGCCCAGAGCCCACACAAAGTTCTTTAAAGAAATGGGGAAGTGTCTGTGTATGAGTTAATCAGAGTGAAGTCAACATTCTCCTTATTATTTCTAGGGACCTTAAGAGAGACGTAGCCAAGAAGTTGGAAAAACTGGAGAAAAAAACACAAAGGGCCATTGCAGAACTGATACGTAAGTTGCATGGGCACAGTGCATTGTATCTCTCTAGTGCACTTCCTTTCAGTCCGTATATATTTAAATTGCTATAAACAAAATCAAGCTCTGCCTGCTGCTGTTTACTACATTGTCTCTGTTTATCTGTTCCATGTTAATGAAGATACAGGATGTAAAGGTTTCGGTCTCCACATTTTCTGCAGGTGAGAGATTAAAAGGACAGGAAGATGATTTAGCGACTGCTGTGGAATCTGCGAAGCAAGAAGATGAAGATTCAGACTGAATCCTGCGTACTGAGGAGCTGGGACAGATAAATAGGATTTCACAGAGGGCTAGCAAGGGCAGATTTCCAAGTGCTGTCACGGTCTGGGTGTCTGTAATTGTTACACAGCAGTGGTGATGGATCATTTGAGTTAAATGTAAACTGTCAATGGTTCTAAGGGGCTCACATGTAAACACATTTCTGGATTAAACACAGAGCGGCCCCATGGTAGGTTTGTAGCAATTAATGCAAACAGGACATTGCTGTTGATAAAAGTCTTTGGTTTATTTACATGCAGTTGTCTACTGTACATTGTGTAATGAAGTCTATAATCTCATTTGTACATATTTTATTAAAAAAATGTTAAAATCCAATTTTCTTTTTCTGTGATTTAAAGGAGGAGTTACATTTCAACAGACTCACAAGTTTTAGAATTCCTTGTTATATTGAATCTTCCTTCGCTTTAGCCCAATCCTTTGTATGTTGCTTAGTATTCCTGCCCCCCCCTGGCCATACAGTTACTGCACAGACAGGGTCTCTAATGAGAAAACAAACATGGGAAGTACAGGGCAGGTTACGGGGATTAGCACAAGACACTGTCCTTTATTCTTGGCTGCCTTGTACCTGGCACTGGGCTTAGCTTAATGTTATGTAGGAACAGAGCCTAAACTACAACTCACAGCATGCACTTGATGTACAACTTAAATTCTTACAGTGTAACAGGGAATCGTTCATATGGATTTTTTTTAACTCTTTCTGGAATATTCGCACATGCTACAGTTTTAATGTATTAATACATTGATGACTATACCTTAGGTGTGATAGTTGACACTGGTAGTGAGGTTGGGCCTATTCACCCCCTGCCTCTGGACTGCTCAGCTTTGGCCACACCCCTGGGCCACCCAAGCCTCTCCCATTCTATATAACTAGGCTTGTCCGTCTGGAAAAAACCCTTTAGAACAGATGATGATGGTAGGGAGGTGTTTTAGAAACGCTTTGATTCTTTATTCATTTTATGTTGGTGGAAGAACATTTATTTGGCCATTGTTAGGACACAGGATTAGGTCATTCCTGCTCCCCTTACCACATGATTATTTTTCCACACAGCTTTGGAACATTGATGCCATGAATGAGTCGGATTGGAGTTTGGATAGGTTGCTCATCCTGCTCTGTTTCTGGTTCGGAAACATTTGGTTTTATTGGGGTTGTCCAGATCTACAAAAAAAACAAAACATCAAAACTGTTGCAACCCAGTCACCCCCCCCCCCCCCTTCTGATTAGTCACGTCCTAGACACAATTAAGGGGAGGGGCAGACCAGACTAGCAATCGCAACTTCCAGTGGTTGGAGGGAAGATCAGGGGGTGAGGACCTACTGGTGGGTGCTTCTAGTGTTATGTCTGTTTCAACAACACTGGTCAAGCCATACTGTATATAACACACACACCATTTGATAAATAATACAGTACATAGTGCAGACACACAGTTCTGTAAATAAATATGTGTGTGTAGTTATTCCACAAGGAGTACAAACCTTCTCATTGGTTGTCTGGTTATTCCCCAGATGCAGAATACCCCTCTTGTCCGCTGTTTGGCATCTGTGGCCTTCTCTAGTTTGACGTGTGCTTTCCTTTGGGTAGCTGACATGACAGGACCTTGGTGCTGTGCTGAGATTACTGACTAGGTCAGATTTATAAACATTCCACCTGTTCTGCTTTAGGAAGATCCTGCAGAGCTCATCATCACTAGTGGTGGGGAACATGATAAAATGGTGTAACGGGTATCAACATTAGGGTGTTTCTTGCTGTTATTGATGTTGACTGTATATTTGTAAATCTGTAAACCCTCTAAACCATACAGTTTATGAATTTAGACATTTTTGTCTTCTCTAAGACCCTTCCCCTTATGTATAATCCTGTGCCCCAGACACTCACTTCAGGTTGCTTATCTATGGTACACACCTAAGCAACTTCATTTACCAGTTGTTGTATAATTGCAACTTCTCTATTTTACACCCACTGTCTGCTTTTATCCAACATGGGATATCGACACATGCACTGAACGCCATTCTGTATTTTCTTTTTCCTGGTGTACCTGGGGTATTTTGGCATGCCTTCCTTTAGTTTTTTGAAGGTGATGAGGTCGGCCATCTCTGAACACTTGTCTAGTTTTATTCGTATTACCTCCGCCCCCTGGCTGACGATGACCATTGATCTGGAGTCTTTGTGATCCTGAGTCTGCAGGAATGTCAGGCTCTGCAAAAAGTAATTTTTTTTTCATTTTTTCACTATTACCTCACCCATACTCATTGTACACAGTATTGATAATTTTCCGATAATACTGTATGCTTTTTGTATCATTGTAAACGTTTTGCTATTACAACCATACATTTGCATTGGTCTTCATCTCTGAATGCCCGTAATGCTCTACTAAAAGATAATGCTTGTTTCACATCTATGGCGAACTCCAGGTAAGCTGGAGACATTGATTAGACAGAGACATCCCTATAGACAGAAGCTATTATTTTATTTATTTTCCCAATGTTTCTGACTGTCCTTCTCCTGGCACCTTATTAGCACTGTATATGCAAAGACCTTATAAGGTTACAGGTGAATATTATTCAATTATTGGCAATAGAATGAGAGGTTTGATAACCTTGGTTATTGTGGAGATGTGAGAGATTCACTCACGCCTACATAAAATCTTTTATTTACTCTTTATAGGAATATATGCTAGAGCAGGATAAATCAAGAGATGTTTTCCTAAAATTAAAATGTTTTATTTTATAACCAATGTATAACTATTACAACTGGTTTCATTGGTTGAGAGTTGTTTTATACGCACGTGTTCATGGGAAAGTCGCCCCTCTTTCTCTAAGCAGGATTCAATATAGTCCACATCCACTCCTCTCTGTTAAAATAACCATAAACAATTAGCATTGCCTCCGTCATCCTCATGGCGTAAGTGTATCACATTTCAATTCCAGTCTTAAAGGGGGAAGTTCAATGCAAATGCATGTACTTTTAAGAAAAAAGAGCAGTATTCTGCTCCTAATGTCCTTAACCTGCCCATTCATCATTTGTCTGTGTATAAATAAATGCTTCCGAAATACTGACTTCCTGTTTGCAGGACCCCTAATAGAGACTGTTATGGTTTTCGCCTTGACAGAGTCCCTGGGTTGATTCAGTTGCTCAGTAGAGATCTGAGCATGTTTGACCCATCCAACAGCCAATCAGTAGAAATTACTGTTAGGAACATTCCAAGGATGTGGTGCATTCTGGGAAGGACCGTTAGAACCTGAAATGTCAGCTCACTAATGTCAACAGCAGAGAACAGCAAATGGTGTAAAATCAACAGATTTTTTAAAATGGGAGGAACATGTAGCATAACTAGGTATGCATAATACAAACCAAGAATTTTTAAAATAGATATTAGAACTTTCCCTTTAACTAGTTATGTTCAAGAAAAGGAGAACTAAACCCAAAATACAAAGGCAGGTCCACACACTCTATAACTGTAACTTAGTGAAACCATTTGTTTCTCACATCTGAATTCAACCTCTTAATGTAGAAATCATTTATAGAACATTTCTGAGTACTGGCAATCTATGATGTCACGGCTGGTAGCGAACCGGCTAGCACGACTTTAAAGGACATGTAAACTGGGGCAAATCATTTTTTTAACTAATCACACAGTAATTACGATTAATTACCACTAATCTTAAATCTGCTTTTTATTTTTCTTCTCTGACCTTCCTATCCCTTGTTTTTTTAGCTCTGGGGGTTTTACTTTTTAAAGAGGGCGGGCACAGCTAGTCAGCAAAGAACTGTCAATCAACCCAACCCCTCCCCCTGGCACACAACATGTAGAAACTCTCCATTCTATAAAATAAAGCTTATTTCTCTGTCACTGCATGGCTAATGGATTCAGCATAAAGGGCATGTCCACCCCCAAAACTAAAATTTAAACCACTACTGGCCCCACTCTACGCTGTAGTGTAATATAATCGTTACCTTACATCCCAGCTCCAAATGGTTCTCCTATAATGTCCCACCAAAGTTATAAAAACTTCCACCAGGAGCCTGGCCACCAGTGAAATTGTTTCCGCCTCTGAGCTGTCCTCTCGGAGGTTTTTGGCTTGCTCAGAGCAGCCCTTCACTCCCTCCCCCTCCCACCTGTTTTCCTCTCCCTCCCCCCTAGTGTAAATCCCCTTTCCCACATATTAGGGATAGTTCCCCCAGCCCCAACCGCAATAAAATATTTATAAGAAAGTCCCCCGATCTTTACTTACCTTCCCTCTCTCCTCTGGCGTTCTGAACTGCCGGCAGCCGCGTCTGTGATTGGCTGCCTCTCAGCCAATCACAGAAGCGGCTGCTGGTCCGGCCCCTTGCTTGCAGTTCTGTGCAAGCAGAAGGCCGGGCATTGCGGCGGAGGAGAGAGGCAAGGTAAGTAACGAATGGGGGACTTTCTTATAAATATAGCAGTTGGGGCTCTGGGAACTAGCCCTACAACATATAAAAAAAATTTAAAAGGGGTGGACATGCCCTTTATTATAGAACATTTCTGAGTACTGGCAATCTATGATGTCACGGCTGGTAGCGAACCGGCTAGCACGACTTTAAAGGACATGTAAACTGGGGCAAATCATTTTTTTAACTAATCACACAGTAATTACGATTAATTACCACTAATCTTAAATCTGCTTTTTATTTTTCTTCTCTGACCTTCCTATCCCTTGTTTTTTTAGCTCTGGGGGTTTTACTTTTTAAAGAGGGCGGGCACAGCTAGTCAGCAAAGAACTGTCAATCAACCCAACCCCTCCCCCTGGCACACAACATGTAGAAACTCTCCATTCTATAAAATAAAGCTTATTTCTCTGTCACTGCATGGCTAATGGATTCAGCATAAAGGGCATGTCCACCCCCAAAACTAAAATTTAAACCACTACTGGCCCCACTCTACGCTGTAGTGTAATATAATCGTTACCTTACATCCCAGCTCCAAATGGTTCTCCTATAATGTCCCACCAAAGTTATAAAAACTTCCACCAGGAGCCTGGCCACCAGTGAAATTGTTTCCGCCTCTGAGCTGTCCTCTCGGAGGTTTTTGGCTTGCTCAGAGCAGCCCTTCACTCCCTCCCCCTCCCACCTGTTTTCCTCTCCCTCCCCCCTAGTGTAAATCCCCTTTCCCACATATTAGGGATAGTTCCCCCAGCCCCAACCGCAATAAAATATTTATAAGAAAGTCCCCCGATCTTTACTTACCTTCCCTCTCTCCTCTGGCGTTCTGAACTGCCGGCAGCCGCGTCTGTGATTGGCTGCCTCTCAGCCAATCACAGAAGCGGCTGCTGGTCCGGCCCCTTGCTTGCAGTTCTGTGCAAGCAGAAGGCCGGGCATTGCGGCGGAGGAGAGAGGCAAGGTAAGTAACGAATGGGGGACTTTCTTATAAATATAGCAGTTGGGGCTCTGGGAACTAGCCCTACAACATATAAAAAAAATTTAAAAGGGGTGGACATGCCCTTTAAGATCAGTTAGTCATTAAGATTGTGCTCTTTCTGTTCAGATAAACCCAATCCTGCAGTTAGCTGCTGTCTGTGTTAGTTAAGTCCCAATGTAGCACTGTACCTAAAGAAATCGATTACAAAGCCCCCCACTATACACACACACCTTCAAACTCCTACAGCTTAAAGAAAATCTTACTTGATTCAAGCAGTGATTACAGCTCCCATTGCTGCTTACCTTCCCATAGCAAAGCAGGTTTACTTTCACACAAATTCACTGGGTGAATGCTTTTGGCTGTAGTGGGGCACAGATCATCTCCACTGCACATGCTCCACACTCCATTTGTGCCTCAGATTTGGGAGGGGGTGGATACATAGAGAGGAGACATGCATACTAACTAGGAGTGAGCTGAACGGGACATGAGGAGATCTAATGACGGAGCACTGAGAGCACTCTATATATCTGCCCAGCGAGTCTGGGTAAATGAGCCTGACAGTCTCTTGCAGAAATACTTACAAATATAAAGGGTTAAAAAGTTGCTTCCTAAATACATATGAAAAGGGTTAACACCTTCCCCTACTTTCAGCTGGAAAATCTAATAATATTCACTGCTATCTCTAATGATTGGCTGGGAGACACTGGCAGGTGGGGACTCTTGAGGTCAACTGTTACATGCAGCTTAGCATAAGGAGAGTGAGAAACAAACACAAGGTACCCAGTTGGCATGTGCAGAAGGAGATTTGGTACCTGGACCACCAGGAAGAGGCAACACTAGAAGCCAGCCTGGAAACTACAACTCCCAGCTAATAAAGCATGCTGGGAGTTGTAGTTCCCAAACATCTTGAATGTCCCCCTCCCCCTCAGTTCAGTTTGTACCTGTGGGCTCTTCTCCCTGTGGACTCTTCTCCCTGTGGACTCCTGTGGACTCTTCTCTTCTCCCTGTGGACTCTTCTCCTGGACTCTTCTCCCTGTGGAAGATCCTTGGTACGCCACATACCCTAGCAATCGCAGCTAGCTCCCCTAGAGTATTAGCATTAACCCTTTAGTGCCTACAGACTTTTCAATTAATACGTTCAGTGCCAGCACTTTCCCAGAGTATTGCCATTAACACTTTCAGTGCCAGCAGAGTATTATATTTAACTCTTTCAGCTGCCAGTATTGACATGGTACAATATGTACCTACTTTCCATGCCTCATCCATTGAATTATTCACTCCTCACCTTCTCTAGTTCTAATTGGAGTGGATGAAAGGAAGAAAGGCAGGTATAGTGATGTCATGGCTACTAGTCACAAGGGCCACTGTCAAAATGTCTGCAACAGCTTTTACCTGGCATGTTTAAACTGCTCTCCTCAGTACTATTATCTGAGCTCATCCTTCCCCCTCCTTCCTTCACCATGTTCATTTGCAACATATGTTGGTAAGTACAGTGTGTGGGGTTCAGACTCTCTACTAAATACAATGTAGCAAATTAAAGCAGAACAGGTAGAGAAGTTCTAAAACTGATAGTAAAAACTGACAGGAAGAGTACAGGGAGAAGAATAGATGCCCTAGTTCAACATAGACGCCTTAGCTCTGCCTATGTGGCCTATGGTTCAAAACGGCCCTGCTATCAAGGTGAATGCTCACAGACTTTTCTTTCAGACATTATATTGCTTAATTCTTGTTACCTGGATCCAACTTTCCTATTGCTTTCAGCAAGTCCTGCGAGGCTGAATCTTCTTCTAAAAAAACAAGACACTGTTCTAATGTATGTTCAAATGAATAAGGAAAGATGTACAAGAAAGGAGATGAATGGAGAAAAGCAAAGAGTAAATTAGTAGCTACACTAAAGCAAAGGTAACAAAACCAAGAAGTAAAGAAAACAAGTAAAATACTTTTTAGTAGCAGAAAAAGAACACACCTGAAATATCATTCACAGTTGTTGTCTACATCAAGACATTAACAACACAGCCCCCTACAGTGGGGCCACCATAATGGTCTATGAGCTGCATTTAATAAAATACCAGGAAAGACTTGAACAGTTAAACATCTACATTTAAAAATAGAAATAAAACACAGCAGTTGCACTTCTTTAGAGAGAGATAAAATAAATGCAATACCAATTTAGCAGGTTAAATTAGACACTAAACTGGAACAGGATAGGCATAAAGGAAGTGTTAGGACTAAAATCCATAAGCCCCCCCCCCCCCAAAAAAAAAAAATCCCAAACCAACTAAATCCTCATACCAATTTCAACATATAATGAAACACGGAGAACAAGGATCAATAACCAACAGTTGCATCAAAGCAACAGAGTTAATCCCTAAATGCCTCTCCATAGCTTCTACAAAGTTTGGTATAGAGGGAAGGAATATGATGGAGAAAGCTCTGGCTATTTCATTTTGTTTTGTCTTTTGAAATTACTACAGGAAAATAGAAAAAACTGAAAGTAGTAAAATCACAAGAATCAAATCATTGAGGTCTTTAGTTAAATTTAACACTTACCGAGTTTTTCAGAACTGGGGTAGAAAATCTACAGAGGAAAATTTCCATATATTATTTTTTTCTGTTTTTGATTTTTTTATATATATATAATTATATATAATGATCATCAGCATAAATTCAAAAAATTCCTAACATAGAAAACATCTGAGCTCAATGCCCTCACCTGTACAGGTAAACAAATAGCCCATTCTATGATGCAGGCTATCAGTAGAATAGATATTTTTATATTCATCTTGGACTCAAACAGGAATCTTGTTTCTTCTATGTTAGCTGCTAAGTTGTATTCCTTGCCAGTCCTGTATTGGAAATACCTTATATACTTTCACTTAACCAATCAAAAGCAAGAAAATAAGGTTTCTGTAGATTGGGTGTAGGACCCCAGGCCATGTCTAATTCTGTACTATAATAACCACTATGGTCTACTACTGCGGTCACACATAAGGATCCATAGCAGATATTGTTTACTAATTATAATGATTTATAGTATTTAGGTATAAGAAACAGAGTTTAGGAATTTCCCAGTAATCTCTAGCAATTTTCAATTTGTTTAACATAAAGTTTCAACGGAACAAAAATATTGTAGAGCCATGAGAAAAAAAACATGTATAACACACTTTTTCTGAATGAAATACTTTTTTTTATTATCATGGCGGTTTCACTAACATTATTCTGAAACAGGGGTGACCATTCATTCAGTGAGAACTGAAAGTTGAATGAGATTTTCTATGTAGCAGCAGCGTATAAACGGTAGTTAAGATTTCTTTATGTACATTGTATATGCCGTATAGTGAACACCTGTTTATAAAACACAATATAAAGGTGTTTTGGATGATTAATACCGGTAGAAGGAATAATAATGTTAGTGCTGTTTCCCACACCAGCAGTGCCACCCCACCCTTCAACACAGATGAAATAATTTGGGGACACTGCTATAATACATTATCAGAATAGACCTTAAGGACACAAGTAGTTTTCCATATATATTATTCATATATAACCACCACCCCTTTCACCCATAAAGAAGTAAAAGGAAAGGCAGATAGATTTCCATCTCAATAACCAGTGGAGATTATAGGCACTACCCAAATATGAACGAACCTATTATTACATAATATACAATAGTTATCAACCTCTAAATATGCCAAGTGCTATTCACTGGGCCCCCAGCAAAACTATGATTGGGCCCCTTTCCCTGCTTCATCTACAGTGGATTTCTGGGAGGAGGCTATATCTGTTATAGGGAAAATAAGAAGACGGGCCCATCTTGCTCCCGGGCCCCCCTGTGGTTGCAGGGTCTGCTCCCCTAGTAGTTACTCCCTGCATAAGCCCTTTACTAATAACAAGTAATTTAATATCCATCCTGCGTGTGCAGTTGCCAGTATTGAATTGTTATTTTAATATTTGAACCTCTTGCAACAGGATTAAATGGGGAATGTGATAGAGATCCAGTACATTATGTTCCCTTTCTGTAAAAACTCCCAAGGCTACTTCATATGAAATCTCTCTGCTTGTCTAGATATTCAACATTCATTGGTCCACTTATTATTCTGCCATATAATGTTATAACTTGGCCAAACACACCTGTGGTGGACCAACTGCTGGGATCAGGATTTGTGCAGACACCAAACATTCCATCACGTGAGACACAGAAGATGTAGGGAGGAAAGTTTGGAATGAAGATGTTTTGGCTGGAAAAAAAATGTATTTGAACTTTGCACCAGAATATTTTCTGTTATCCACATTGCAATAAATTTCCTTTAACATTTATCTTCCAGTCTTCACTCCCTGGATTTATTTTATTCAAATAATTTGTGTTAAGGGAATCTTGTCGCAGTTACCACAGCTAATGAATAAGCAATGTGTGTATTTATCTACGTGCAATCAGGTGGATAATCCCTTCATGCCTTTTTCCTAATAACAGACTTCTTTCTATTCATCCACTTTGTTTTAATCTGCACACACAGCACATTAAGTGCTTCAAATTCACGGGCGGTGCTGGTCCCAAGGTTGAAAATTAAGGTCCGTACACACGTCTGGTAGGATGGACGATGTCTTTGCAGAAAGTCACTCTAGCACACCTTTGGTTGGCAACTGCCAGTGATAAGTAGGTGCAATCCTCCTAATACCCCCTACCCTGGTGAGAAATCTCCAACAATACAAAAGGAAGAGAGGAACACATTACATTGCAATCAAACTGTGATTTATTGTGCAAACGACATATTCAACAATCCAGGAGGCCTCGGCCCCCTTCCTCAGGTATAACCAGTGCTACCTCAAACCCACATTTGTACCCTCAAAACTCCACCCATATTACATGTGACATGTGGGTAATGGGGAAATAGTCCAACATGAGGCTCCTACAGCCCATATACAATAAAATGTGACAATAAGTGCAATGTATAAGAAATACAACATTGACGTTAAAGTCCATGGATAAAAACTCCAATCATAAGTTAATTTAAAGTGTATAAAGCAGTAACGTTGTAATACAATAATATGCCTATTAATCATACAATAAATACTGTGATCTTAAACATATATGGTGGACGATGCACGACCCCCAAGCACACTTATGGCGAACGTCCATTTCACACAAGAGTCATGTGTATGTATGCGTTCCCTTGGGCATCATTCATTGATCCGCCATGGTGGATTGACGAACGACGCCTGATCAAACGCATACACATATATTATTATCGCCCAAAACTACCATTTATCGCGCATGTACACGTGCTTGCTGCCGTTCCTCGTCCGTCCTGTCGGATGTGTGTACGAGGCTTTAGCCTGTGATAGATACAATTTAACCAGGGTGGTTACATACCCCGAAACGTTATGCTGTGTTTGTTTCTTTCAATAAAATAGGTGCTCTGAGGCAAAATGATTCGGTAGTAGGATATTGTCACTGTGATATTACACGTAATACTGTCTACGGTGTATACTCGTAACCCCACCCCCACATACACAAAAAACAATGCCTGTGTGTTCAGTGTCCTGCATCCAGGGTGAGAGATCAAATTGCAGAGCATCATCACTGCCAAAAACCAGCTCATTAACTTGGTTAAACCTATGAACATTGTTTGGGATCAAAATAACTGGTTCTGCTTTCGCTATTCTACTGGTCGAAACTACTGATGGAATTTCAATGCAGAAAGATGTTGTTCTTTCGAAGTAGAACTTCAGTGTTGACTGATAAAATTCCATGTTCAAACTTCAGCCCATCAGGTTTGTGCATCCTTTGTTAGAAAGGAAGTCAAATGAGAATTGACCAGACAGTCTTCTCCAGTGAACTGTTGGTCGAGTTTAGTGTTGGAAGCATTAAAGCCAGGTTCTAATATAGAAATGTATTAAAGCCCATAGAACAGTGTTTCCCCTATAGTACACTGAGAGATTGCTAGAGGTTCCTCAAGGCATAGTTACAGGAATTATAGTGATGAATTTAAGTGCATTAAAAAATATATATCTCGCTCAACAGGATACAAGAGTACTGTGTCATAGATGTCTTAGTACTCCAGTGGTTTAACTCCTTCCTGGCAGGCAGAACACAAAGAGTATCCTTGGGGCCCTTCCTCTTCAACCCTGTACCTCTGAAATATGGAGTACCCCAGGGCGCAACACTATCCCTTCTGCTGTTGCCACTGGGAAAATGGTACAAAAACATGGCCTGACATATCATTGCTATGCCAATGACAGCTAACTGTATTTATCTTTCAAACCTGGCGTCACACACCCTAACCACAAATAAACGAATGCTTAGCTGAACTTCAGAAATGGATGAATGATAACTGGCTAAAACTAAATGCTGACAAAAACTGAAGTTCTAGTTATTGGGGGTCAGCGCTCGACAGAAAAGCAGATCCAGTCTCAGACAGTACCATTAAGAATTCGAAACTCAGACCTGACTTTGTCCACAGCCTGGGTGTACTGACTGATGGGGAACTAAGCTTCAGGAACCAAATCTCAGCTGTTGTGAAAAATTCCTTCTTTCACCTAAGGAACATTGCAGAAATTAAGCACCTCATTCCTCCAGCAGATCTTCCCACCTGGTCCATGCATTCATCACATCACGGTTGGACTACTGCAATGTTCTCTATACAGGCCTTCCAAAAAAAGACCTGCGCCGCCTGCAGCTATTACAGAATGCAGCTGCGAGGCTATTAACAAGCCAACCCCACCATTGCCACATAACACCAACCCTTTGATCACTCCACTGGCTACCAATAAAATGGAGAATTCTGTCTAAGATCGGCTTATTGACATTCAAATCCTTGCACAGTCTGGGCCCTGGATACCTGAAGGACTTGCTGTAACTGCATCACACCCCCCACAATCTTAGATCTAAAGGATCCAATAACTTGGTCACCCCCAGAGTCCACCACGTTTGGAGACAGAGCCTTCTGTCATGCTGCCCCTACACTATGGAACTCCCTGCCACAGCCAATCAGGACATCCCCATCCCTGGAAACATTTAAACCCAAACTGAAAAGCCACCTGTTTAGTCTGGCATCTATCAACCCCTGACTATTCCCTCTGTAACACAGACTGTATTGGTCTGATATTTGATGCCCGTTTGAGCACCCGGGCAAAAGATTTCGGAAGGAGTGCACCCTGACTACATGTACACTACGAGTCTCTCGCTCTCTCTCTCTCTCTCACTATATATATAAATTGGATTGCAGGCACACAACTGAAGCTTTCCTATTGCCTGGTGCCTGGTTGCTACACTGGAGATATTCATGTAATCACTAGGAAAGTAGGTGCACTCCAAGGACTTCTTATAAAGCTTATAGTCATATGTGTTTTGGCTAATTATGTGATGTCTGTTGCCTTTCACTGGATACAGAAGAAGCTCCAGATACTTTTAAGGTGACTCTGCTACCAGCTCCGATACTTTGATCCTGGAGTGGGTACCTCTTTATGGTCTGTTAATGAAACTTTGTCAATATGGGCAATGACTTATGTTGTCAAACCTGACTGGATAAGGTATAAGACTGTAATACATACTTTAGATCTGTATATACATCTCTATGACTTCTATAGAGATGAGATATTATTCTATATTACTTTTTATACAATAATCTATACACTGGACCTGTGTAGGATGTACATTTTTATTGTATGTTATCAGCCTTCTTTCCCCCAAGCCATTGTTATTTTTTTTATTTTTAATTATTATTGTGGATTTATATAGCGCCAACATCCTCCGTAGCGCTTTACAATTACATGTATACATTCCCATCAGGCCCTGCCCTGAAGAGCTTACAATCTTAGCACATTTATAAACATACAACCTATCATTATGTCTTTATGATTGTGGGGGAAATCGGAGTGCCCGGAGGAAACCCATGCAAGCATGGGGAGAACATACAAACTCCTTGCAGATGTGTCCAAGGGTGGAATTGATCTCAGGACTTCAGTGCCATAGTGCTAACCACTGAGCCACCGTGCTGCCCTAAAGTTGCACTAACTGATTCAATAACATCATCTTTGCACAGGTTGCTCGCTTTTTACGAAACGCTGCACAAGCATTCAATATCGCGTTTGCGCCATTTCCCCAGTAACTTTTAACTATTACCTGGTGTTAAAAGTCCATAAATGCCAACACCATTTTCCAAAGCCTGGGGTACCAGGCGAAACACGTTAGGGGGACCTACCACCTTCGAAGTTGCAACAGCTTCACTGAGTTCAGCAGTGCCGACACCCTTACTTCCATGGGCTGTACCTCTGATAAGTGTTGAGCCATACATAGGGATAGATAAGTATTCTCTGTGTTACTCTGATGGCTACTTCTGCTATCTTAATGTTTGTCACTCTCACTAGAGTTGATTTATTGATATTTGCTTAGCACTTTACATTAATCTGCTGCTTTACTAGGATGCTGCTACTTGTATATTATATGTTTTAATTTTGAATCTGTAGTTTTGCACATTTACCAATCCCAGATATGTATGTGTTTACGTACTACAATAAAGGAATGTATATAACTTTGCACTAAATACAGATTATTTTTCTCTCTTTACTATATAATGCCATTTTCCAATGGCACCTTATTGAATGGCGTACGGGACATTTACACAGACCGATTTCGGCTCCCGGTAAATGAGACCCTATGTTTTTAATATTCCATCATATACAGTATACGTCTATAGAATTCTTCTAGATTTCCAAGTTTGTCTTTAGTGCATGTCAGTCCAAAACATTCAGCATCATTCTCACTTTACACCTGATATTGGATTGTCTGCATTTTTTCAGTGCTCTGTAATTTCATTTGGATTTGCTCATAGTGGTTCAAGACACAGACGTCAGAGAAGACAAGACCAGCAATTAGAGCATCTCTCTTAATGGTAATCCATCTTTTTCTTTAGTTTGCAGCACAAAACCCAGTGGAAGCAGCAGTTTAATCTGGTCAATGTACAGGAAAAGTGGCACAATCATTTAATACCTCCTGCTCATTTCCCCACACATGTCCCCCTACTGTACACAATTCTCAGACTTCATCAGCTGCTGCATCAGTGGGAGAAAGTAGAGTCAGCATGGGGGCACAGTAGGGTACAGGAGTGGCCTGACATTGCTTGTGGCTCTCATCCAGCTCTACATATCCTGCAGCATCAAGATGATGACATGGAATAAGAAAACTGATGAACTGATGAAAGCAATGCATATGCAGGTTATCCAACAAAAGTGCACTGAGTTTCAAGAAAGCATTAAGGCAGGGTTTCTAAAGAAGGGTTCCTGGCCACTTTGGAGTGTCATACCCAGCACAAGCACACCTGGCTAAAATCAAATGCCTGTGAATAAAATGGTATGCATGCATCATGCAATGGCGGACAGAGAAATTGCCAGCAATTTTGAATTTCAACACAGCATGATGAATATTTGACAATTCATTTTGCCAAATTTAACCAAAGTGCCATACTTCTAAATCTTGAAAAGTCATATAGAATTTCACCATGTCTAGATACATCACTAGACATCATAACAGCCATGTGATGCGCCAACAAATCCCAGGCTTTCCTTTAGTGCCGATTCCCCAATCTATATCGCCGGCTTCACCTATGGGCAAGCCCCCATTTGTCTTAGGCAATCAGCACCAGGACCTGGCCCCAGGACTTAAGACGCAAGGTATCAACTCTGAGGCTGGGAAACCCTAGTGGAGCAACAGGAGAAGCAGGCACATAGGAGGATGATAAGAACAGATGAAGAAAAGTAGAGCTGTGATACCTTTTATTGGCTAACTAGACAACAAACAAAAAATATAGCAAGTTTTTGTGAGTCCTAAGCCCCCTTCATCGGATTAGATTTTACAGAAGAAATCGAGAAATCACAAACTCATATACACATAAAAATATCACTAGAGATAAATTGAACAGATGACCAGGTACAAATACAGACTGAGGAGGGTGGGAAAACAGTAGTGAAGGTGTGAAGTTGATTGCTGTAAAAATGTGAGAACAGTGTCTTTTGAAATGGAAAGTGTCTTTTAAAATGTATCAAACAGTACAAGACAGTGTCCTGGTGAGTGGGTTTAGTCTGGGTGGTAATGTAAAATTATTTTTTTTTATGTATGTCTGACAGAAATAGTGTCAGGAACCTGGGGGGCATTTAAACTCCCATTGGAAATATGTATAATGGCAGCATTCATTTTCAACTTATCTCACTTTAATAGCAGTGTCAAGCATAATGGCAGCCCCCACCTATTTCAACCCAGAGTTACAGACCTGAATAGAACTTTGGCATCTAACTGCAGGGGGCGGGCTGCTCTAAAACAGAGTTTACACAGATGTAATTTCATAGACAATTTCATAATAATTCAAAGGAAGGAGTTGGCATATTATCCCAAGTAAGGCACATCTGTACATATATTTTAAAGGTTGGTATCACAAGGGGTTACTTCTGGGTCATACAAACTCATGTATAACATGTTCAGTATCTTTGCATTGTGTAAAACTAGTAAATTACAAACCTGTTAGTATTTTGAATGTGATATGAGTCTCGTAATATACACTAGAGAGAAAATAGAGATTAAAAGTTCCCTCCAAAAGTACAGGATACTCCTTCCATGGAGGGAACAAACACCCACTCTAAGGACATTACAGGATAATGCATAAATATTATGGAACTGGGAGGACAAGGATTTCGCCATCTTACCATCAACAAGAATACACACACCAAAGCTGATTGGGCGGACCATATATTGGCTTCCATCTTGGACTAACTTTGGACTTTGTTATTTTCCCACAGTTTTCCCACACAGTATAACTGTGTGTAGGGTTGATAGGTAACCTGTTCTTGCCGGATTGTTATATTTAGGGGTGTGTATAATTTACACACTTTAGCAGGTGTTTCCGCTCTCGGAATGTGGTGGCAGCCTATCGTTAGGTATTAAGATCTATTTTGTGTATGTATGTTCACCGACCTCCTCTCTCTTTTCTGTTATATTCGACTTTCAGTTAGTTGGAGTCCATTTATCGAAAACTGGATGCGGATAGACAGACCAGAAATGGGAGGTTGTGACAGTTCTAACCAACTCAGAGTTTTCAAACTTTCGAGGATTTTTGAATTTTCGAAATGTATTGAGTTTGTGGAAAGATCCAGCCAAATTCACCGATGGTAGTTATTTTTAGCAGTGCCAATCCCCTTGGTATAAAAGACAGCTCGACAGGCACTTGTGAATTGTTACCTTTTTCTGCCATATTCCCTTGCACGACGCATGAGGAAGAGAAGCCAATGTGGTGGGGGGGTATTTTAAGAGGGGCCAAGTCTGCCTGGTTCCTCAATAATGGTGTAAAACTGCAGTGAAGACATCCCAAGCACAATCAGACAGAAGGGATGCATGGCAGGGCATAGAGGGAGGCCCCTTGTAACCCTATTGGTGAATAGGGGGTCAAAAGTTCAGAGGGTTGGGCTAGTTGGGACAGAGTACTTAAACAGGGTACACGGGGCAGTAAGTGGCGGGAAACAGTAGAGAAGGAAGAGAATCTGCCGCCCTCCCCCCCCTTTGGGTTATTATTATTGGTTTTGCTTCTTCAGGTAGATGTAACAGCTGGGGGCGGTGGTTCTTTTTGGAAGCTGACTAGTGGTTGGTGGCTGCTTGGTAAAGAAGGTACGGTACAAGTCTCTGGGGCTCTAGCGGGGCCTGGTTCACAATGGTAATACCCTCGCCGAGCTGGTGCAGTTGCGGTTGGCGAAAAAGTGTTCATGTTTTTGAGCGGTAGCTTCCAAGATCCATCTGCCAGAGGATTAACAATTTTATTGTTTAAAAAATGATTAACGGGGTTGAGAGTTATAGTAAAACCAAAATGTGTTTATCGTTTTTAGACTATGTTGTTTATAAAGTTCCTCTAATATATCTTACTATTTAATAAAGCTGTGACCCCCTTTTGCTCCATTTCGGTGTTATGTGTTTTTATTGAGACAAGTGGGAGCAGGGGTTTAATGGTTTAATGGCCTGGTATGTCGGGGGGCATGGGGTTTCTCGCTCTTATCCCTGCCATGCCTCTGATGAAGTGTGACCATCACACAAAACGCGTCAGGCGTAGACGTATTTTTTAATTTGTATTAATAAAGACTTTTGGAATTTTATGGTAAATCTCTGCAGTTTGTTCCTCAGTGCCCAGCTTTACTGTATATATATTTGCCGTTAAAACTGCAGTGAGCCTACTCTCAGGGCCGCCTCTCTAATGAGGCAAGGTGAAGCACATTACAGAGCAGCACCCTGTTGGGAGGCAGCAGTTTTAATGGCATAAAAAACCCATGTGCCTGGGGTCCAGATGCCAGGGGCCTCAAAAATGCCGTTTGTAAAAAAACACAAATGTTTGGGAGGTACTGTCATTTTAAATAGCAGGTGAAGCCGTGACAATGTTGGGCATCATTTACCAGTCACTGTTGGCTTTGTGCGGCGAGAGGAGCAGCATTTGGATTTTTTTTCAGGTGCCAAAAAGTCTAGAGATGGCCCTGCCTACTCTAACTCAATGGTTCTGCTGACGTGAAGTGTTACCCTTTCTCCCACGTTCCCTTGCACGATGCATACTCGTAGGGAGAGAAGACAGTGTGGTGTGGGGAATGTCCAGAGGGACAAAGCCTACTTTTCTCATCAATAATGTGTTACCCTTTCGCCCACTTTCCCTTGCAAGATGCATGAGAGAGTGGAGCCAATGTGGTGAGGTAGGCAGTGAGCCTACTCTAACTTAATGTTGCTGATGCTATAAAGTGTTACCCTTTGCCCGCTTTCCCCTATATGATGGAAATTGCAAAAATAAATATTAAAGGGGAAGTCCAGTGCAAATACATATACTTTTAAGAAAATAGAGCATTTTTTCCCATCTCAAAGACCGTAACCTGCCCGTTCAGCATTTTGTCTTTGCATAAATAAATGCTTCTGAAATACCAGCTTCCTTTTTGCAGGACCCCTAATAGAGACTGTTATGTTCTTGCCCTTGACCCAGTGACTAGGTTGATTCAGTTGCCCAGAGAGTGTGTGTGATCCATCCAACAGTCAATCAATTGAAATTGCTGTTCCAATGTAGGGTTCATTCTGAGAAATAAAAGGATCGTTACAGAACTTGAAATGCCAGCTCACTAATGTCAACACCCGCAGGGAATAGCAAGGGGTATAAATTCAACTCTATATATTAATGATTATATAAATATCTATATCTGTATGATACATCATACAGATATATAGCACATCCGTGAACATGCTATGTCTAATAAAGGGATTTTTATGGATTTATATAGTCTGCTTTATTTTCTTATGCACTTTGTTAGTTATTAGCTCTCTCTTTAGCACCTGGATGGTATACCATACCTCATGCAGACAGCGACCTTTAAAGGGCAACTAAAGCCACAGAACAACACTGAACCAGAAGGCAGAACACCTTGATATAAAACCAATAATCTGTGTCTTACCTCTCATTTTGATATGGGCACTGAGAAATTTACCAAAATAACATATGGTTTGTGCTTCACTTCACAGCGTTCTAGTATCACACAGTTTGGTCAACGACCATTATGTTCTGCACATGCTCAGTCCTTTGCTATGGCAGAAACTTGTTACAGTTGGTCACACCCATTAATAATCTCTAGCCAATTCTTTTACAGGACAGATAAGGCAAGGAAGCATGTGACTGAGGTCAGGAGGTGTGGTCTGACACAGCACATACACACAGATACTTCATCCAGTTCTTAACAGGCTTACATTTACTTTAATACAATTTACTGAAGTGGGATTTTATAGCTTATTGGTCTTTTTAGGGGGATTGTTTTCAGATTCTGGAGTATAAAAAATTGGGTTTAGTTCTCCTTTAACTTTAGGCTGCTCCCCCTTACTATATTATTCATGTCATTGCACCTTAGGCTATCTGTTTCTATCAGCGGCATGGTAGTTTAGTGGTGTGCACTGATGCCTTGCAACGCTGGGTCCTGAGTTTGAATCCACCCTCCCCCATTCGTGGGAATGTGCAGATAGAGCGTTGCAGCAGTGCTAAAAGTGTGTTCACACGGCATCTGTTAAAAAAGGAATGTTTATTAAATGCTCTCTGCACAATTGTTTTATTGAGTTTTTGGATCCTTCCAAACTTAGGTGGATGAGTTCAAACTATAGAAAAACAAGAAGAGGAGATGCCCAGGGCCGTTTTTAGGTATAGCCCACATAGGTAAAGAGCTAGGGCGCCCTGTGTTGAACTAGGGTGTCTATTCTTCTCCCTAGAATCTCCCTGTCAGCTTTTACTTTCAGTGCTCTCCCTGTTCTGCTTTAATTTGTAACATTGTATTTAGTAGAGAGTCTGAACCCCACACACTGTACTTACCAACATATGTTCCAAATGAACTTGGTGATGGTAGGAGGCAGGAGGACGAGCTCAGATAATAGTACTGAGGAGAGCAGTTTAAACATGCCAGGTAAAAGCTGTTGCAGACTTTTTAAGGGTTAATATTAATACTCTGGGAAAGTGCTGGCACTGAAAGTATTAATAGGAAAGTCTGTTGGCACTGAAAGAGTTAAATATCTCAGATCTCACCAAGTTTCCCTGTTCTGCCCTACCCGGCTACTTTTTCATTCCCCCCAGCTGGAAACAATTTCTGGAGAGAAAACTAGCGCCAAATACCGCACATCCACTGAAACCTATCCTGTCCTTCCAATCAGTATTTCATTGGTGGCCAGTGAGGCTGCATACGCACAAACGTATGTATACACGCCTGCCCGTCCCACCAGGCACAGCGTGCGCCTCTTACCAACTGCTTAAGCAGTCCCACTATAAAGAAGCATCCAGAAATGCAGTGACAGTGTCTGAAGGAATTAAGTGGAAAACACAGCTGCAGTTTGGTTGTCCAATTTGGGGGGGGCAGCCCCCTAGGGCACTAATATGGCTAGAAACGGCCCTGAATGAATGAATCAAAGTTGTGATAACAATATAACATTGGTTAGTGTGACTTTAACTCCACAGTAGGAGAGTTGCACCTATTGGTTAAAACCTAAATTCTGGGTCCTCTCTCCTCACATCTTCCTATATTTCCTATGACAGATATAGCCTCCTCCCATAAGGCCACTGCAGATGAAGCACTGATAGGGGCCCCATCATAGTTATTGCTGGGGCCCAGTGATTCCTATTTACTCCACTGGTCCTGCCCCCCTTTCTCAGCCCCAGGCCTTTTCTGGAGGGGCCAAGGGAAATACTTGCTTTTTACAAAGTGAGTCTTCCCATTGAAACAGTCCTGAAATAGGAAGGATGCGTGGCTAGACCGGCATTTTGCGGGGAAACTTAGCTCGTTTTATGTGGCTTAATGAGGACAACCCAGTGGTGAGGACCTAAAAGTTAAGGAGACTATATTTGTCCTTTAATTGTCCCAATTTTGCATTTAAAAAATCCGTTCTTCTCTAAAGAGCACAGCCGGATTCACTAGACACAAACAGGGAGATGTAATAAAAGTTCTTATCGTTAAAAGTGGTGCTAATTTTGCCCCGACCAATCAGATGTTAGCTTTCAAATGTTAACATAGTAACATAGTAATTAAGGTTGATTAAAGACATACGTCCATCAAGTCCAACCTATTCACCCTCTTTTTTTTTTAACCTTACCTAACAGTTGATCAAGAGGAAGGCAAAAAAAAAAAAACTTTGATTTTTTGGGTTTAGTTCTCCTTTAAAGTCCCACTATAACTTCTGTGTTCACTACAAAAGCCATCATAAACCCATGCAAATCCTTGGCACCTGTCTGCAAATGGGTAGTGTAGATAGTATTTAGCACTGCAGGATCAATGGCCAATACTATCGCAAGCTGCCACACACATTGTCTGCCATTGGACATTCATCACCTTAACTTCAGAATCACTACATGTCTAAAATAACCTTACAAAGTACTGGCCAGGTTGGATGGAATCAATGCGAAGGTAGACAGCAGCTGTAAGGTTCCTGGGTAGGCCGGGGCTCCTGGAAGCATCTGAAAGACTTTTAGGGAGGTCTTTATCCCTTAAAATATCGCCAACAGAGGTGGAGCTTCTGAAAGAAGACAAAATTCAGTTACAAGTCAATATAATAATTGGCCACATTTACTGTACTTAAAGGGGAACTGTGGTCTCCAAACAAGTTAAGCTTAAATGAAAGGCCAGTTTCCTACCTTTAAAATGAGCCATCAACCACCTCTCTACGTGCTCGACAGCCCAAGATATACAGAAATGACTGACCAGAAAGTTAATGGGTGGAAGGCTGACTTGTGACATTCCGGAGGCTTCTCCTGCACAGTGCCACCGGCGAGCACAGCCTCAGACTCCCTCAGTGTGTGAGGGAGACAGGAATCCCTCCTCCTCTCTGCTGTGTGAAGTCCTGACAGAGAAGGTAAGGGAATCTACAGCCCTTCTCTCGGGTGTGGCACCCGTGAGTGGGCGGGGCCACATGGGGCTGTAAGATAATGGGCCATGGGGGCCTGCAACTGGAAGGACCATGGGGTCTATGAGTGGGAGGGACCAAGGGGGCTGCAAAGGGGAGGAGGAGACACAGGACAGATTGACTGACCGTTTCAGAGCAGGAAGAAGGAAGTGCAGGGGACCTGGTAATGCTGCTGCCATATCACACACAAAAATGTAAATATCTTCAAAACTATGCAAAATAAACAATGGAAATAAACTGCAAAAATTCTCAGGGGAGCAATTCCTATCAATTTACCTAAAGTCATTTTTGGACCACAGTTCCCCTGTAAGGGAGAACTATGGTTTAAGACATTTTAATTTTGGATTTACAGTCCACAAACTAAAGACTAAAATCATTAGAACTTGATTTCTAAGTTATTTCAGTTATTTCTGGCGGATCGACGAACGACCCTGGCCGAACGTACACACATTGGCCGAAACGGCTTTCCTTCGTGGGTATTTGTCGGGATCAGAGGTCTGGGGAAAATCTAAGGTGTGTACGAACCTTTAGTTTCTGGCAAATAAACTGAAGGGTAAGAAACAACTTTCACAGTCTTATCAGGGACTTTCATATTGGTGTGTAGGAATCAGTATTTATTTAATATATATTATTTAATATAATTCTGTTTCTAAATAAAGCTTCTAAATTTACCTGGATGACCTGCATATGCAGTGGTGGTTCACCTGGCAAGGCACCAGTTTTGGAAACACACAGTCCAGAAGGTCACAAGTTCAAATCCCCAGACTTTTCCCCCCCATTATGTTCCTAGTGAAATTTAAAGGAATAGTTCACTCCCAAATTGAACTATTCCTTTAATGCATTGATTGAAGCCTAGGAGGTTAAAGAGCTATGCCTCCCGTTCTTCAATCAATAACTTAGGAGCCAGAACTGAAGGTAAGTATATTTACCTTTTGTGCGATCCATTGCTGCAAAACTCCAAATCTCTGACCACTTCCTGGTTCTAATTCTCTTTAGAGGCTAGAGGTAAGGGTTCTGCTTTCAGCAAGACACAGTACATGTACAAGTTTCAGGTTCAGTTCCCCAGACTGTTAATATTCTGTTTCTTACATCCATGCTATCTAAGAAATACACTCTAAAGATTACTTTTCATTTTTGTATGAAAGGATTATAACGTTATGGTATGACAGGAGCATTGAATGTGTTTGAAAACAAAAAACTAAAATCCCTGTTCTGTATCAGGGAGAGGGAGGATCTGATCTCTGTGCTGTAATGTGATTGGCTGTCAGCCAGCGTCTAGGAAGCAAGGCTGCAACTTCCTTGTTTTGATCTGTTGATCACTACAGAGCATGTGCCTGTATGCAGACACTTAGATGGGGGTTTACCCAGCTAAGGTGGATTATGGGAGCGGACCACTAGTACCCACAGGTTAATTTCATAAATCACACAACAGCCACAGCAAAGAGAGAGGTGAGACACAGCTTGTTGTATGTTTGTAAATGTGTTATCTGGAGACTTTAGTTCTCCTTTAAGTTTCCTGGACTTTCATCAGGGCCTGCAGGACAACCATATGGAGCAGAAGAGAATGGTAGGGGTAATTTAACACAACACAGAGGGCTCAAGAGTCGGGCAAATTTTAGTTGGGGGGGGGGGGGAGATATGTCCCTTTAATTAACCACGAAGAATAACTTTTATCTGAAGTATCATGCTGGGTCCAATGTCGCCAACTCCAGTCCTCACTTCGTTTTACAAGCTTGTTACAAGTTTAAGCATGTGCAGTGGCTGCGTGGTTGAAGAAGACCAAGGAGTTCCTGCCAATGTATGGTTGTGATGTCTGCCAGGAACAGGGGCAGCAATATAGAGTGGACATTCCAATTTAACAAGACATGCCAATTTTCCCAAATGGGACGAAGTGACTTCTGATCCTAACAGTGAACTTACCTTTTTTTCACAATATTCCCTTTTGCTGCATGAAGGTCTGTCTTCTCATTTCTGTTGTTAGTTGACATCCTTTGGTTCTTGTTGTCTCGATGGGACTTCTCTGAGGATACATTTGGACACTTATGTTAGATTCTTGAGTCAGAGACATAAGTACTATTGTTGGATTCCTGTTGCCTCTAATACAATGGATTTCCCACCAATAAGTTATCCTAATTATCTCTGAGGGCTAGGCCACACTAGCGTGTTTTTTGCACGTTTGCGCATGCGTTTCGCCCTTGCGCCCGCGATTTTCGCTAAAATGGAAATCGCGGGAACGCGAAAATCCCCGCAATTTCTGATGCGCATGCGATTGCGCGTCCGTTCGCGTTTTGGCAACGCATGCGTTCACCATTTTTGGTGCGTTAACGCAGCCTTTCCATAACGCGAAAAGGCGAAAACGCGAACGCACAAGAAAAGCACACAATCGCGTGCGATAACGCTCACGATTTTGTGCGCGATTCCTGTGCGTTGCTGTGTGGCCTCAGCCTAAGTTATTACTTTTCCACCTTCATACTTTTACCCTCATATTTCCACATTCTCTCCTACTCCTGCTTTTCAGCACTTATACGTCCATGTCTGATCCAATAAGCTGGGTACACATGGTCAGATCCTTCCTCCTGACCGACCGGTTTGCCTGGGCTGTTACTACAGATTGGGCTAATCTGTAGTAACAATCAGATGGTATCTAAAGGAGTTTCTGGGTAAAACATGGATTCTTGGGCAATGTTTGCCCATAGGATAAATCCATCCAGTAGCTGCACAGGTTAATCCCATTGTTTACATACTGTAACCTCCTTAATATCTTCTCTGTTTTTCTACTATAACTTTTTTCTTCCCTCTCCAATTTTGTTTATTTGTATCAACCCGCCATTTTACATACCCATTTCTCATCTTTGTTTTTCTTTTTAACTTCCAGTTTTATGCTCACTCATCTGTATGGTGCCACATTTTCAGCGAAGCAATGAGCAAATCACTGCTCATCTATTTAAACCCGATGTGCTTGTCTTGTGTGTGTTTCTTATTTTGGTCTTAAGATAGTGGACAGACAATTCCTGCTCCCACAATCCTTACTATTAAACCTTACTTATCTCAGTAAAGTGATTACCTGGACTGGGTTTTTCAATCAAAGCTTCATGCTGCTTGATCCATTTCAGGAATGGAGGACATTGGCTGAGATCGACCAATCGCAGAACTTCACAGCGCCCCTGTGTACAGAGCACAAGATTTCATTTGGAATTCTCCCCAATAAATATAAAACATTGGACATTGCATTCACTGTGTTACAGGGTGACAGTGACATTAAATATTATACATCTATTATTCTAACAGGTCGTGGAACAGCCTATAAAGACCTGATTAGCTTAGTGTAATGTATCAGCTGGTGTGATTTCATCATTGTTTAAAGGACAACTACACTTATTTGGCCCCACTAGATATTTTCTTAAAGGGAAATTGTGGTCTCCATACAAGTAGCCAAAGTTACAGCAGTATAAAGGGTGTTGTTCCTTTAGTACTGTGAGTAGTGACATCACCAGCTCCACTACTCTGCATCTAAGTTTCAGTCTGGAGCATGCCCACTGCTGGGATATTGCATCATAGCTCCCCACCTTAATCATTTTTCAAAGCTAGCCACAAGCCTGAAAATATTTTTTCCCCTCCTCCTAAGGTGTCCATAGGTAAAGTACAGATAATGGTTGCAGGTCTGTAATTAGCTTCAGAAAATATTGCTTCAGTCAATTGACTGTCACAGACCCATTGTTAGGACAGACAAGGAAGTGTAAGTTTACATCCCTATAACTTAAGATCCAGAGAAGCTAGATACATCATCCTAGGCTTGTTTAAAATGTATTAGACACTTGGAGAACACAGTTACCCTTAAACAGATAGTAATGAAAGGTAATATCAGTGTCTGTCTCTATCTGTTATATTCTGCCCATGCTACTCAACACCCTTTGGCTTCATATATGTTCTAGTAAGAAACATTCACCGAAATAAGAAGTATATATTATTGTTAACCTGAGTTACCTTTGTGACAAAAATAATGTTTTTCGTCTCTCTTGTGTCGCTGACCATAACCTGGCTATGGTGACATTCCTCTGTCTTGCAGTGGTCAGCCAGAGTCTCCAAAGACTCATCAGACCAACTGGAGAAGAGATCCAGGGATCTGTAGACAAAATAAAGTGCAGGTCATGTAATCACTGCATGAACCAATAAATGGATCACATGTTACACTGTAATCACTGCATGAACCAATAAATGGATCACATGTTACACTGTAATCACTGCATGAACCAAGAAATGGATCAGATGTTACACTGTAATCACTGCATGAACCAATAAATGGATCAGATGTTACACTGTAATCACTGCATGAACCAATAAATGGATCAGATGTTACACTGTAATCACTGCATGAACCAAGAAATGGATCAGATATTTACTCTGTCATCACTGCATGAACCAATAAATGGATCAAATGTACACTGTAATCACTGCATGAACCAATAATGGATCAGATGTTACATGTAATCACTGCATGAACAAGAAATGGATCAGATGTTACATGTAATCACTGCATGAACCAAGAAAGGATCAGATGTTACCTGTAATCACTACGAACCAAGAAATGGATCAGATGTTACACTGTAATCACTGCATGAACCAAAAATGGACAGATGTTACACCGTAATCACTGCATGAACCAAGAAATGGATCAGATGTTACTCTGTAATCACTGCATGAACCAAGAAATGGATCAAGTGTTACACTGTAATCACTGCATGAACCAAGAGATGGATCAGATGTTACTACACTGTAATCACTGCATGAACCAAGAAATGGATCAGATGTTACACTGTAATCACTGCATGAACCAATAAATGGATCAGATGTTAGACTGTTATCACTGCATGAACCAATAAGTGTATCAGATGTTACACTGTAATCACTGCATGAACCAATATATGGATCAGATGTTACACTGTAATCACTGCATGAACCAATACATGGATCAGATGTTACACTGTAATCACTGCATGAACCAAGAAATGGATCCGATGTTACTCTGTAATCACTGCATGAACCAAGAGAGGATCAGATGTACTACCTGTAATCATGCCTGAACCAAGAAATGGATCAGATGTTACACTGTAATCACTGCATGAACCAATAAATGGATTAGATGTTACACTGTAATCACTGCATGAACCAATAAATGAATCAGATGTTACACTGTAATCACTGCATGAACCAATAAATGGATCAGAGTACACTGTAATCACTGCATGAACAATAAGTGGATCAGATGTTACACTGTAATCACTACATGAACCAATAATGGATCAGATGTTACACTGTAATCACTGCAGAACCAGAAATGGATCAGATGTTTACTCGTCAACACTGCATGAACCAAGAAATGGATCAGATGTTACTCTGTAATCACTGCATGAACCAAGAAATGGATCAGATGGTACACTGTAATCACTGCATGAACCAAAAATGGATCAGATGTTACTCTGTAATCACTACAGAACCAAGAAATGGATCAGTGTTACACTGTAATCACTGCATGAACCAATAAATGGATCAGATGTACACTGTAATCACTGCATGAACCAAGAAATGGATCAGATGTTATCTGTAATCACTGCATGAACAAGAAATGGATAGATGTTACACTGTAATCACTGCATGAACCAAGAGATGGATAGAAGTTACTACACTGTAATCAGCAGAACCAAGAAATGGATCAGAGTTGTTACACTGTAATCACTGCATGAACCAAGAAATGGATCAGATATTACTCTGTCATCACTGCATGAACCAAGAAATGGATCAGATGTTACACTGTAATCACTGCATGAACCAAGAAATGGATCAGATATTACTCTGTCATCACTGCATGAACCAAGAAATGGATCAGATGTTACACTGTAATCACTGCATGAACCAAGAAATGGATCAAGTGTTACACTGTAATCACTGCATGAACCAAGAATGGTACAGATGTTACTTACACTGTAATCACTGCATGAACCAAAAATGGATCAGATGTTACACTGTAATCACTGCATGAACCAATAAATGGATCAGATGTTAACTGTATCACTGCATGAACAATAAGTGTATCAGATGTTACACTGTAATCACTGCATGAACCAATATATGGATCAGATGTTACACTGTATCACTGCATGAACCAATACATGGATCAGATGTTACACTGTAATCACTGCATGAACCAAGAAATGGATCGATGTTACTCTGTAATCACTGCATGAACCAAGAGAGGATCAGATGTACTACCTGTAATCAATGCTGAACAAGAAATGGATCAGATGTTACACTGTAATCACTGCATGAACCAATAAATGGATAGAGTTACACTGTAATCACTGCATGAACCAATAAATGAATCAGATGTTACACTGTAATCACTGCATGAACCAATAAATGGATCAGATACACTGTAATCACTGATGAACAATAATGGATCAGAGTTACACTGTAATCACTACATGAACCAATAATGGATCAGTGTTACACGTAATCACTGCAGAACCAGAAATGGATCAGATGTTACTCGTCAACACTGCATGAACCAAGAATGGATCAGATGTTACTCTGTAATCACTGCATGAACCAAGAAATGGATCAGATGTACACTGTAATCACTGCATGAACCAAGAAATGGATCAGATGTTACTCTGTAATCACTACATGAACCAAGAAAGGATCAGTGTTACACTGTAATCACTGCATGAACCAATAAATGGATCAGATGTACACTGTAATCACTGCATGAACCAAGAAATGGATCAGATGTTACTCTGTAATCACTGCATGAACCAAGAAATGGATCAGATGTTACACTGTAATCACTGCATGAACCAAGAGATGGATCAGAAGTTACTACACTGTAATCACTGCATGAACCAAGAAATGGATCAGATGTTACACTGTAATCACTGCATGAACCATAAATGGATCAGATGTTAACTGTAATCACTGCCATGAACCAATAAATGGATCAGATGTTACACTGTAATCACTGCATGAACCAATAAATGGATCAGATGTTACACTGTATCACTGCATGACCAATAAATGGATCAGATTTACACTGTAATCACTGCATGAACCAATAAATGGATCAGATGTTACACTGTAATCACTGCATGAACCAAGAGATGGATCAGATGTTACACTGTAATCACTGCATGAACCAAGAAATGGATCAGATGTTACTCTGTAATCACTACATGAACCAAGAAATGGATCAGATGTTACACTGTAATCACTGCATGAACCAATAAATGGATCAGATGTTACACTGTAATCACTGCATGAACCAAGAAATGGATCAGATGTTACTCTGTAATCACTGCATGAACCAAGAAATGGATCAGATGTTACACTGTAATCACTGCATAAACACAGAGAGATGGATCAGATGTTACACTGTAATCACTGCATGAACCAAGAAATGGATCAGATGTTACTACACTGTAATCACTGCATGAACCAAGAAATGGATCAGATGTTACACTGTAATCACTGCATGAACCAATAAATGGATCAGATGTTACACTGTAATCACTGCATGAACCAAGAAATGGATCAGATGTTACTCTGTAATCACTGCATGAACCAAGAAATGGATCAGATGTTACACTGTAATCACTGCATGAACCAAGAGATGGATCAGATGTTCATCGAGGAAGTGGCAAAGCCCAATAGCAACACAAACCACCTTTTATTATGAAAACTGATCCATTTAATGCATGAAAGAAAATTTGCTGGTGAACCATACTTAATTAATGTTATGGTTGTGTTGTTGTGTAACAGTTTGTCTGGCTGGCCTGGCCTTGTTACAAATTGATGTTACCTTTTGTTCCTATGTAAATTGGAACCAAGCATTAAGATAAGGTGGTGTTGGCACATTGCAAAGTCACAGCTAAAAGAAAATAAAGACAGGAAGGTCTTCATGGTCATTGCAGCAGTGGCTGTAGTTCAGCTATGTTACCTGGAGGTGGCTCCTTGTAACTGAATCTCTCCTGTTCTGTGTTTTGTCCCCTTGTAGGATTTAAGCCAAGCTCGCTCCGGAAGCCTGACTGTAAAGTACATCAACCAGTTATTACTAAGCTGAAGATGTATGCATGTTATCGTACTGTGTTCAAAGCAGTCTCCTGTTGTGCAGGACAATTGCTTCTCATGCCCAGAGGCCCACCAAAGTTCTTTAAAAGGAATGGGGAAGTGTCTGTGTATGAGGTTAATCAGAGTGAAGTCAAAATTATCCTTATTATGTCTAGGGACCTTAAGAGAGACGTAGCCAAGAAGTTGGAAAAAACATGGAAGAAAAAACACTAAAGGGCCATGCCAGAACGATACGTAAGTTGCATGGGCACAGTGCATTGTATCTCTCTAGTGCACTTCCTTCAGTCCGTATATATTTAAATGCTATTAAACAAAATCAAGCTCTGCCTGTTGTGTTTACTACCATGTTCGTTTATTTGTTCCATGTTAAGTGAAAGATACAGGATGAAAGGTTTCGGTCTCAATTTTTCTGCAGCAGTAGAGAGATTAAAGGACAGGAAGATGAGTTTTAGCGACTGTGTGCGATCTGCGAAGCAAGAACGAGAAGATTAGACTGAATCCTGGTTACTGAGGAGCTGGGACAGATAAATAGGATTTCACGAGGGCTAGCAAGGGCAGATTCAAGTGCTGCACGGTCTGGGTGTCGTAATTGTTACAGCAGTGGTGAGGATCATTGAGTAAATGTTAAACTGTCAATGGTTCTAAGGGGCTCACATGTAAACACCATTTACTGGATTAAACACAGAGCGGCCCAGTAGGATTTGAGCAATTAATTGCAAACAAGGACATTGCGTTGATTAAAAGCTTGGTGTTATTGACCTGCAGTTGTCTACTGTTACATTGTGTAATGAACGTCTATATCTCAGTGGTTGACATATTTATTAAAAAATGTTAAAATCCAATTTTCTTTTCTGTGGATTTTGAAAGGAGGAGTTACATTTCAACAGACTCACAAGTTTAGAATTCCTGGTATATTGAATCTCCTCTTCGCTTTAGCCCAATCCTTGTTGTGCTAGTATTCCTGACCCCCCCTGGCCTTACAGTTACTGCACAGACAGGGTCTTTAATGAGAAAACAACAACATGGGAAGATTACAGGGCAGGTTACGGGGTTCGCACAAAGACACTGTCCTTTATTCTTGGCTGCTGTTACCTGGGCACTGGGCTTTAGACTTAATGGTTAGTAGGAACAGAGCCTAAACTACAAACTACAGCATGAATTGAGTACACTTAAATTTTTACAGTGTACAGGGGAATCGTTCATATGGATTTTTTTTAACCTCATTTTGGGATATTCGGCACATGCTACAGTTTAGTATGTAATACATTGAGACTATGACTTAGGTGTGATAGTTGACACTGGTCGATGAGGTGGGCCTATTCACCCCCTGCTCTTGGACTGTCAGCTTGCCACACACCTGGGCCACCAAGCCTCTCCATTCTTATATTAACTAGGCTTGTCGTCTGGAAAAAAACCCTTTAGAAACAGATTGATGGCTGGTCTTGGAGGGAGGTGTTTTAGGAACACGCAGTTGATTCTTTATTCATTTTATGTTGGTGGAAGAACATTATTTGGCATTGTTAGGACACAGGATTAGGTATTCCTTGACCCTTTACCACTGATATATTTTCCACACAGTTTGGAACTTGATGCCATGAATGAGTCGGAGAGTTTGAGAGGTTTGGATAGGTTGCTTCATCACTCTCTGTTTTCTGGTTGGAAAACATTGGTTTTTTGGGGTTGTCAGATCCACAAAAAAAACAAAAACATCACAACTTGTGCCAACCCAGTCACCCCCCCCCCCCCTTCTGATTAGTCAGCGTCCTAGCACACAATTAAGGGGAGGGGCAGGACCAGACTAGCAATCGCAACTTCCAGTGGTTGGAGGAAGATCAGGGGGTGAGGACCTACTGGTGGGCTCTTCTAGTGTTATGTTGTTCAACAAACACTGTCAAGCCCATATGTATATAACACACACACACCATTTTGCATAAATATACAGTAACATAGTGGCAGGAACACGTTCTGAATAAATAGTGTGGTAGTTATTCCACAAGGAGTTACAAACCTGTCTCATTGTTGGTTGTCTGGTTATTCCCCCAGATGCAGGAATCCCCTCTTGTCCGCTGTTTGGCCATCTGTGGCCGTCTCTAGTTTGACGTTGTGCTTCCATTTGGTAAGCTGACATGACAGGACCTTGGTGTGTTGCTGAGATACTGACTAGGTCAGATTTATAAACATTCCACTGTTCTGCTTTTACGAAGATCCTGCGACTCTATTCCATCATAGTGGTGGGAACATGATTAAAATGGTGTTGTAAACGGTATCAACATTAGGGTGTTCTTGCTGTTATGATGTGACTGTAATTTGTAAATCTGAAACCCTCTAAACCATACGTTATGACTTGAGACATTTTTGTATCTCTAAGACCCTTCCCCTTATGATAATCTGTGCCCAGACACTCACTTCAGGTTGCTTATTTATGGTAACACACCTAAGCAACGTCATTTAACCACGTTGTGTATAATTGCAACTTCATCTATTTTACACACGTGTCTGCTTTATCCAACATGGGATATCGACACATGCACTGAACGGCCATTCTGTATTTCTTTTCCTGTGTATGGGGTATTTGGCATGCCTTCCTTGTTTTTTGAAGGTTGATGAGGTCGGCCATCTCTTGAACACTTGTTTCTAGTTTTATTGAAGTATACCTCCGCCCCCTGGCGGACGATAGCATTGATCTGGAAGTTTTGTGATCCTGAGTCTGCAGGAATGTCAGGGCTCTGCAAAAGTATATTTTTTTTTCAATTTTTAACTATTACTCACCATATCAATTGTAAAGTATTGATACATTTCCGATTAATAATGTATTGCTTTTGTATCATTGAAAAGTTTGGCTATGTACAACCATTACATTTGCCATTGGTCTCATCTCGCTGATGCACGTAATGCTCTACTAAAAGATATGCTGTGTTTAATCTATGGCGAAACCAGGTAGCGGAGACATTGATTAGACCAGAGACATCCCCACCTATAGAAGAAGCTATTATTTATTTATTTTTCCCAAGTTTCTGACTGTCCGTCTCACGGCCCTTATTGCACTGTATATGGCAAAAGACCTATAAGGTTGTACAGGTGGAATATTATTCAAAATTTGGCAAATAGCAGGAGAGGTTGGATAACTTGGTTATTGTGTGAGATGTGAGAGATTCACTCAGCCTACATAAATCTTTTTATTTACTCTTAATAGGAATATAGTGCTAGAGCGGATAAATCAAGAGGATGTTTTCCTAAAATTAAAAGTTTATTTTATAACAATGTCTAACTATTAGCAACTGGTTCATTTGGTTGAGAGTTGTTTTTACGCACGTTTTCAATGGGAAAGTCGCCCTCCCTCTTCTATTAAGCAGGATGCAATATAGTCACATCCACTCCTCTCTGTAAAAAATAACCAAACAATTAGCATTGCTCTCCGTTCATCCTCATGGCGTAGGTGATCACATTTCAATTCCAGTCTTTAAAGGGGGAAGTTCATGCAAACTGCATGTACTTTAAGAAAAAAGAGCAGTATTTGCTTCCTAATGTCATTAACCTGCCCATTCATCATTTGTCTGTGTAAATAAATGATTCCGAAATACGGACTCCCTGATTGGCAGGACCCCTAATAGAGACTGTATGGTTTTCGCCTTGACAGAGTCCCTGGGTTGATTCAGTTGCTCAGTTAGAGATCTGAGCATGTTTGACCCATTCACCAACAGCCAATCAGTATGAATTACTTGTTAGGAACATTCCAAGGATGGTGTGCCTTTCTGGGAAGGACGTTAGAAACCTGAAAATGTCAGCCTCACTAATGTCAACAGCAGAGAACAGCAAATGGTTGATTTTGTATTGTAAAATCAACAGTTTTTAAATGGAGGGAACATGTAGATAACTAGGTAGGCATAATGACAACCAAGAATTTTTAAAATAGATATAGAACTTCTCCTTTAACTAGTTATGTTCAAAGCAAGGCGAACTTAAACCCAGAATACACAAGGCAGGTCCACACACTTAAACTGTAACTTAGTGAAAAACCATTGTTTTCTACACATTCTGAATTCACTCTAATGTAGAAATATTATAGAACATTTCTGATACTGGCATCCAACTATGAGGTCACGGGCTTGGTAGCGAACCGGCATAGCACGACTCTTTAAAAGGCAGTAACTGGGGCCACAATCATTTTTTAACTAATCACACAGTAATTACGGATTAATTACATAATCTTCAAATCTGCTTTTTATTTTTCTTCTCTGACCTTCCTATCTTGTTTTTTTAGCTATGGGGGTTTACTTTAAAGAGGGCGGGCACGAGCTAGTCAGCAAAGAACTGTCAATCAACCCACCCCTCCCCCTGGCACAACACATGTAGAAACTCTCCATTCTTATAAAATAAGCTTATTTCTCTGCACTGCATGGCTAAGGGATTCAGCATAAGGGCATGTCCACCCCCAAAACTAAAATTTAAACACTACTGGCCCCACTCTACGCGTAGTGTAATATAATCGTTACCTTACACTCCCAGCTCCAAATGGTTCTCTATAATTGTCCCACCAAAGTTATAAAAACTTCACCAGGAGCCTGGCCACCAGTGAAATTGTTTCGTCTGAGCTGTCCTCTCGGAGGTTTTTGGCTTGCCTCAGAGCAGCCCTTCACTCCCTCCCCTCCCACCTGTTTTCCTCTCCCTCCCCTAGTGTAAATTCCCTTTCCCACATATTAGGGATAGTTCCCCGCCCCAACCGCAATAAAATATTTATAAGAAAGTCCCCGATCTTTACTTTACCTTCTCCTCTCTCTCTGGCGTTCTGAACTGCCGGCAGCCGCGTCTGTGATTGGCTGCCTCTCAGCCAATCACAGAAGCGGCTGCTGGTCCGGCCCTGCTGCAGTTCTGTGCAAGCAGAAGGCCGGGCATTGACGGCGGAGGAGGAGAGCAGAAGGTAAGTAACGAATGGGGGACTTTCTTATAAATATAGCAGTTGGGGCTTGGGAACTAGCCCTACAACATATAAAAAAAATTAAAAGGGTGGACATGCCCTTTAAGATCAGTTAGTCATTAAGATGGTGTGTCTTTCTGTCAGATAAACCAATCCTGCAGTTAGCTGCTGTCTGTGTTAGTTAAGTCCCAATGTAGCACTGTACCTAAAGAAATCGATTACAAAGCCCCCCACTATACACACAACACACTTCAAACTCCTACAGCTTAAAGAAATCTACTTGATTCAAGCAGTGATTACAGCTCCCATTGCTGCTTACTTCCATAGCAAAGCAGGTTTACTTCACACAAATTCACTGGGTGAATGCTTTTGGCTTGTAGTGGGGCACAGATCATCTCCACGCACTGCTCACACTCCATTTGTGCCTCAGATTTGGGAGGGGGTGGATAACATAGAGAGGAGGGACATGCTACTAACTAGGAGGAGACTGAACGGGACATGAGGAGATCTAAGACGGAGCACTGAGAGCACTCTTATATCTGCCCGCGAGGTCTGGGTAATGAGCCTGACAGTCTCTTGCAGAAATACTTACAATAATAAAGGGTAAAAAGTTGCTTCCTAAATACATATGAAAAGGGTTAACACCCTTCCCCACTTTCAGCTGGAAATCTAATAATATTCACTGCTATCTCTAAGATTGGCTGGGAGAGGACACTGGCAGGTGGGACTCTTGAGGTCAACTGTACATTGCAGCTTAGCATAAGGAGAGTGAGAAACAAACACAAGGTACCCAGTGGCATGTGGCGAAGGAGATTTGGTACCTGACCACCAGGAAGAGGCAACTCTAGAAGCCAGCGGTGACATCATAGATTGTCAGTACTGAGAAATGTTCTATAAATGATTTCTACACTAAGAGGTTGAATTCAGAGGTGAGAAACAAAATGGTGGGAAATTGGGAACACCTAGTTGAAGAGGGTTTGTTTATGCACAAGGCACAAGGCAGCCACCTGCTGCATTAATTTTACATACCGTATATACTCGAGTATAAACCAACCCGAGTATAAAACGAGGTACCCAATTTCAGTTAAAAATCTAATAAAGTATTGACCCGAGTATAAACCGAGGGTAGAAACTTGGCATTCAGATGTTGGAAACTACAACTCCCAGTAATAAAGCATGTGGGAGTTGTAGTTCCAAAACATCTTGAATGCCAAGGGAGGGTGGCATTCAAGATGTTTGGAAACTACAACTCCCAGCATGCTTTATTAGCGGGAGTTGTAGTTTCCAAACATCTTGAATGCCACCCTCACTGGCATTCAGATGTTTGGAAACTACAACTCCCAGCGAAATAAAGCATGCTGGGAGTGTAGTCCCAAACTCTGAATGCCCCCTCCCCTCAGTTCAGTTGTACCTGTGGCTCTTCTCCCTGTGGACTCCTCCTGTTGTCCTGTGGACTCTTCTCTTCTCCCGTTGGACTCTTCTCCTGGACTTTTCTCCTGTGGACTTTTCCTTCTATCTGAGGGCTCTTCCTCCCATCCATCCTGGCAGGTACGGTATCGGCATCCGGCAGCAGCGCGGCCCATTCCTGTACCGGCGCGCCGGCTGACGTCACTGCTTGGCGCCGGCAGTGACGTATCAGCCGGCGCGCCAGTGCAGAAAAGGATTCGCGCGGCTGCCGGAAATGCCCAGGTAAAGTGGTGACTCGAGTATAAACCGAGTCCGAGTTTTCGGCTGATTTTTCAGCCTGAAAAACTCGGTTTATACTCGAGTATATACGGTAATATGTTTGCATCCCTCCAAGGCCACACTACAACGCACAAAATCGCGAGCATTCGTTTGCTCACGCCCGTTTTGCGCTATTTACAAAGAGAAAACGCATGCGATGATCGCTATCGGAAATCTTGTAAATGTACGATAGTGAACGTAAATCTACGACCGCCCAAAGAATATCATTATGGTAGTTTACAGCATGGTATAGTACTGCCACGGTCGTACAGTAACGAAAACCTGCAGTATCGCAAGTTTTTAAATATGGCCCTCCAACACTTAAACAATACATTGCAGGTGAAACACAGGGCCGCCATCAGGGGGGTACAAGGGATACTTCTGTCCCGGGCCGAGAGGCTTATGGGGCCGGAGACGGTGCCGTTCGATCTGCAGCAAATGGGATCATCGGGCCCCAACTACTGGCCGTCTGGCTCAGCTGTTATGACGCTGGGCTCATCGGGCTGTGCTGTGACAGTTCTGGCGTTACCAGTCGCTGCGCGCCGCCGTGACGTCACTCTACAAGGCCGTCCGGCGCGGTGTGGCAATGGGAATCCGAGTCCTGGGCTGGTCAGATGGTCTGGGGATCATGGAGGGAGGAGGGACTCACATGTGACGTCTGGCTGCCGGCCGCTGCGTATTGGTTGGCCGGCTAAACTGGAAGGAAGACCTTCTCTTTCTCCTCTCCCCCTTTTAGCTCAGGACGTGGGGGAGGATGGAGAGGTAGTAGGAGGAGGGGCAGAGGAGAGCTCAGTGAACGTCCTCAGTCAGGCTCGTGATCTGACCAGACAGTGAGGAGACAGACAGAGTACCTGTGGCAGTGGCTCAGCACACATCATTCATGGATGTAAAACACGTTGAACTTAGTCTTACTAATAATTCTAATAATTATATTGGGGCTGTAAAGGGAAGTAGGGGGGCCTGGGGGAGGGGGGGGTTTGTGGGGACTGGGGGGGGGGCTGGGCTGGCTGGGGCCCAGTAAATTACCTAGTATGGGGCCCTGAAAATTCTGATGGCGGCCCTGGTGAAACATACACAGACACAGGTCTGTAACTGGGAATAGTGCAGGTTTAAAGGGCAACTAAAGCCACAGAACAACACTGAACCAGAGAAGGCAGAAACACTTGATATAAAACCAATAACTCGTGTCTTACCTCTCATTTTGAACGGGCACTGAGAAATTACCAAAATAACATTAGGTTTGTGCTTCACTTCACAGCGTTCTAGTATCACACAGTTTGGTCAACGACCATTTGTTCTGCACATGCTCAGTCCTTTGCTATGGCAGAAACTGTTACAGTTGGTCACACCCATTAATAATCTCTAGCCACATTCTTTATTGGACAGATAAGGCAAGGAAGCATGTGACTGAGGTCAGGAGGTGTGGCCTGCACAGCACATACACACAGATACTTCATCCGTTCTTAAGGCGTAACATTTACTTTAATACATTTACTGAAGTGGGATTTTTATAGCTTATGTGGTGTTTTAGGGGTTGTTTTCAGCTCGGAGTATAAAAAATTGGGTTTAGTTCTCCTTTAATGCAAAACGTGTGCTACGTGTTTCTGACCCACTGTCCTTCCTCAAGTGCTTGAGTGGATCTGAAACATGTAGCACGCATGTTTTGCAATAAACCTGCATTATTCACAGTAACAGACCTGTGTCTTTGTATGTATTACCTGCAATTTGTTTATATATCGGATTTGGTGGAGTGAAAGCCGTAGGTGAGACATACATTATTCCAGATCCGGACACACTAGATACCCAGACCTATATACATCACACTACAACAGTGCTACTAAGAAAGTGTTAATCAGCTGCACCACCAATTTGAATATTGATGATGTAATATATTCCTACATTAAGGGGTAGAAGGTGGGAGTGGAAATCGCACAGGGTGCTGAAATGTAATACAGGTAAAGTACTGGAGGGAGGGGAAATGTCAGCTTCAGATTGGGGAACAGAAAGAACCTAAAATGAGCTCCTAGAAGGTAAAGAAAAGGCCCCTGAGTGGAATCTTCCATGCTTAGAAGGATGTTGAGGTAAGTACTTTCTAACTTAAAGGGCATGTCCACCCCCAAAACTATAATCCCCCAACTACTGCCCCACCATGTAGTATAGTTTAATCCTTACCTCACATCCCAGCTCCATAGGGTTCTCCTGTAGTCCCCCCCCACAAGTCCCAAAACTGCCACCAGGAGGCTAGCAGGTCATATAGGACACTGCCTGCTAGCTGGCTCAGGTAGATTTTTGCCATGCGTACTGCAGCCCTTCTCCCCCCTCCCCTCTCTCCCTCCGTTTACTATCCCTCCCCCTAGCATAAAAGCCCTTAGTACAGTATTCCCCCATGTCTCCCAGCCCCAACCGCATATTTTTTATTTTTAGAAAGCTCCCAAACTCTTACTTACCTCTCCTCTTTCCTCGGCGGAAGTGAGCTGCCGGCAGCCGCGCCTATGATTGGCTGCCGCTCAGCCAATCACAGACGCGGCTGCCGGTCCCGCCCCTCTGCTTGCCTTTCCTTGCAAGCAGAGGGCCGGAGCGCGGCGGAGGAAAGAGGCGAGGTAAGTAGAGTTTGGGGGGTTTCTAAAAAAAAAAAAATATAGCGGTGGGGCTGGGAGCCCAGGGGGACTTATATTAAAAATTCAATTTAGGGTGGACATACCCTTTAAACTTTGATTTTTTGGGTTTAGTTCCTCTTTAAAGTCCCACTATAACTTCTGTGTTCACTACAAAAGCATCATAAACCCATGCAAATCCTTGGCACCTGTCTGCAAATGGGTAGTGTAGATAGTATTAGCACTGCAGGATCAATGGCCAATACTATCGCAAGCTGCCACACACACATTGTTGCCATTGGACATTCATCACCTTAACTTCAGAATCACTACATGTCTAAAATAACCTTACAAAGTACTGGCCAGGTTGGATGGAATCAATGCGAAGGTAGACAGCAGCTGTAGTTCCTGGGTAGGCCGGGGCTCCTGGAAGCATCTGAAAGACTTTTAGGGAGGTCTTTATCCCTTAAAATATCGCCAACAGAGGTGGAGCTTCTGAAAGAAGACAAAATTCAGTTACAAGTCAATATAATAATTGGCCACATTTACTGTACTTAAAGGGGAACTGTGGTCTCCAAAACAAGTTAAGCTTAAATGAAAGGCCAGTTTCCTACCTTTAAAATGAGCCATCAACCACTCTCTACGTGCTCGACAGCCCAAGATATACAGAAATGACTGACCAGAAAGTTAAGGGTGTGGAGGCTGACTGTGACATTCCGGAGGCTTCTCCTGCACAGTGCACCGGCGAGCACAGCCTCAGACTCCCTCAGTGTGGAGGGAGACAGGAATCCTCCTCTCTCTGCTGTGTGAAGTCCTGACAGAGAAGGTAAGGGAATCTACAGCCCTTCTCTCGGGTGTGGACCCGTGAGTGGGCGGGGCCACATGGGCTGTAAGATAATGGGCCATGGGGGCCTGCAACTGGAAGGACCATGGGGTTATGAGTGGGAGGGACCAAGGGGGCTGCAAAGGGGAGGAGGAGACACAGGACAGATTGACTGCCGTTTCAGAGCAGGAAGAAGGAAGTGCAGGGGACCTGGTAATGCTTGCGCCATATCACACACAAAAATAAATATCTTCAAAACATGCAAAATAAACAATGGAAATAAACTGCAAAAATTCTCAGGGGAGCAATTCCTATCAATTTACCTAAAGTCATTTTTGGACCACAGTTCCTGAGGGAGAACTATGGTTAGACATGTTTAATTTTGATTTACAGTCCACAAACTAAAGACTAAAATCATTAGAACTTGATTTCTAAGTTATTTCAGTTATTTCTGGCGGATCGACGAACGACCCTGGCCGAACGACACACATTGGCCGAAACGGCTTTCCTTCGTGGGTATTTGTGGGATCAGAGGTCTGGGGAAAATCTAAGGTGTGTACGAACCTTTAGTTTCTGGCAAATAAACTGAAGGGTAAGAAACAACTTTCACAGTCTTATCAGGGACTTTCATATTGGTGTGTAGGAATCAGATTATTTATTTAATATATTATTTAATATATTCTGTTTCTAAATAAAGCTTCTAAATTTACGGATGACCTGCATATGCAGTGGTGGTTCACCGGCAAGCACCAGTTTTGGAAACACACGTCCAGAAGGTCACAAGTTCAATCCCCAGACTTTTCCCCCATTATGTCCTAGTGAAATTTAAAGGAATAGTTCACTCCCAAATTGAACTATTCCTTTAATGCATTGATTGAAGCCTAGGAGGTTAAAGAGCTATGCCTCCCGTTCTTCAATCAATAACTTAGGAGCCAGAAACTGAAGGTAAGTATTATTACCTTTTGTGCGATCCATTGTGCAAAACTCCAAATCTCTGACCACTTCCTGGTTCTAATTCTCTTAGAGGCTAGAGGTAAGGGTTCTGCTTTCAGCAAGACACGTACATGTACAAGTTTCAGGTTCAGTTCCCCAGAACTGTTAATATTCTGTTTCTTACATCCATGCTATCTAAGAAATACACTCTTAAGATTACTTTTCATTTTTGTATGAAAGGATTATAACGTAGGTATGACAGGAGATTGAATGTGTTTGAAAACAAAAAACTAAAATCCCTGTTCTGTATCAGGGAGAGGGAGGATCTGATCTCTGTGCTGTAATGTGATTGGCTGTAGCCAGCGTCTAGGAAGCAAGGCTGCAACTTCCTTTTTTTGATCTGTTGATCACTAGAGCATGTGCCTGTATCAGACACTTAGATGGGGGTTTACCCAGCTAAGGTGGATTATGGGAGCGGACCATAGTACCCACAGGTTAATTTCATAAATCACAACAGCCACAGCAAAGAGAGAGGTGAGACACAGCTTGTTGTATGTTTGTAAATGTGTTATCTGGAGACTTTAGTTCTCTTTAAGTTTCCTGGACTTCATCAGGGCCTGCAGGACAACCATATGGAGCAGAAGAGAATGGTAGGGGTAATTTAACACAACACAGAGGGCTCAAGAGTCGGGCAAATTTTAGTTGGGGGGGGGGGGGAGATATGTCCCTTAATAACCACGAAGAATAACTTTTATCTGAAGTATCATGCTGGGTCCCATGTCGCCAACTCCAGTCCTCACTTCGTTTTACAGCGTTGTTACAAGTTTAAGCATGTGCAGTGGCTGGCTGGGTTGAAGAAGACCAAGGAGTTCCTGCCAATGTATGGTTGTGATGTCTGCCAGGAACAGGGGCAGCAATATAGAGTGGACATTCCAATTTAACAAGACATGCCAATTTTCCCAAATGGGACGAAGTGACTTCTGACCTAACAGTGAACTTACCTTTTTTTCACAATATTCCTTGCTGCGCATGAAGGTCTGTCTTCTCATTTCTGTTGTTAGTTGACATTCTTGGTTCTTGTTGTTCTCGTGAGGGACTTCTCTGAGGATACATTTGGACACTTATGTTAGATTCTTGAGTCAGAGACATAAGTACTATTGTTGGATCCTGTTGCCTCTAATACAATGGATTTCCACCAATAAGTTATCCTAATTATCTCTGAGGGCTAGGCCACACTAGCGTGTTTTGCACGTTTGCGCATGCGTTTCGCGCTTGGCCGCGATTTTCGCTAAAATGGAAATCCGCGGGAACGCGAAAATCCCCGCATTTCTGATGCGCATGCGATTGCGCGTCCGTTCGGTTTTGGCAACGTAGCGTTCACCATTTTGGTGGTTAACGCCTTTCCATAACGCGAAAAGGCGAAAACGCGAACGCCAAGAAAAAGCACACAATCGCGTGCGATAACGCTCACGATTTTGTGCGCGATTCCTGTGCGTTGCTGTGTGGCCTCAGCTAAGTTATTACTTTTCACCTTCATACTTTTTACCTCATATTTCCACATTCTCTCCTACTCCTGCTTTTCAGCACTTATACGTCCATGTCTGATCCAATAAGCTGGGTACACATGGTCAAGTCCTTCCTCCTGACGACCGGTTGCCTGGGCTGTTACTACAGATTGGGCTAATCTGTAGTAACAATCAGATGGTATCTAAAGGAGTTTCTGGGTAAACATGGATTCTTGGGCAATGTTGCCCATAGGATAAACCATCCAGTAGCTGCACAGGTTAATCCCATGTGTTACATACTGTAACCTCTATATCTTCTCTGTTTTTCTCACTATAACTTTTTTCTTCCCTTCCAATTTTGTTTATTTGTATCAACCCGCCATTTTTACATACCCATTTCTCATCTTTGTTTTTCTTTTTAACTTCAGTTTTATTGCTCACTCATCTGTATGGTGCCACATTTTCAGCAAAGCAATTGCAATCACTGCTCATCTATTTAAACCGATGTGTTGTCTTGTGTGTGTTTCTTATTTTGGTCTTAAGATAGTGGACAGACTTCTGCTCCCACAATCCTACTATTAAACCTTACTTATCTAGTAAGTGATACCTGGACTGGGTTTTCAATCAAAGCTTCATGCTGCTTGATCCATTTCAGGAATGGAGGACATTGGCTGAGATCGACCAATCGCAGAACTTCACAGCGCCCCTGTGTACAGAGCACAAGATTCATTTGGAATTCTCCCCAATAAATATAAAAACATTGGAGTGATTCACTGTGTTAGGGTGACAGTGACATTAAATATTATACATCTATTATTCTAACAGGTCGTGGAACAGCCTATAAAGACCTGATAGCTTAGTGTAATGTATCAGCTGTGTGTGATTTATCATGTTTTAAAGGACAACTACACTTATTTGGCCCCACTAGATATTTTCTTAAAGGGAAATTGTGGTCTCCATACAAGTAGCCAAAGTTACAGCAGTATAAAGGGTGTTGTTCCTTTAGTACTGTGAGAGTGACATCCACAGCTCCATACTCTGCATCTAAGTTTCAGTCTGGAGCATGCCCACTGCTGGGAATTGCATCATAGCTCCCCACCTTAATCATTTTTCAAAGCTAGCCACAAGCCTGAAAATATTTTTCCCCTCCTCCTAAGGTGTCCATAGGTAAAGTACAGATAATGGTTGAGGTCTGTAATTAGCTTAGAAAATATTGCTTCAGTCAATTGACTGCACAGACCCATTGTTAGGACAGACAAGGAAGTGTAAGTTTACATCCCTATAACTTAAGATCCAGAGAAGCTAGATACATCATCTAGGTTGTTTAAAATGTATTAGCACTTGGAGAACACAGTTACCCTTAAACAGATAGTAATGAAAGGTAATATCAGTGTCTGTCTCTATCTGTATATTCTGCCCATGCTACTCAACACCCTTTGGCTTCTATGTTCTGTAAGAAACATTCACCGAAATAAGAAGTATATATTATTGTTAACCTGAGTTACCTTTGTGACAAAATAATGTTTTTGTCTCTTTTGTGTCGCTGACCATAACCTGGCTATGGTGACATTCCTCTGTCTTGCAGTGGTCAGCCAGAGTCTCCAAAGACTCATCAGACCAACTGGAGAAGAGATCCAGGGATCTGTAGACAAAATAAAGTGCAGGTCATGTAATCACTGCATGAACCAATAAATGGATACAGTTACACTGTAATCACTGATAACAATAAATGGATCACATGTTACCTGTATAATCACTGCATGAACCAAAAATGGATCAGATGTTACACTGTAATCACTGCATGAACCAATAATGGATCAGATGTTACACTGTAATCACTGCATGAACCAATAAAATGGATCAGATGTTACACTGTAATCACTGCATGAACCAATAAATGGATCAGATGTTACACGTAATCACTGCATGAACCAAGAAATGGATCAGATTTACTCGTCAATCATGCATGAACCAAGAAATGGATCAGATGTTACACTGTAATCACTGCATGAACCAAGAAATGGATCAGATATTACTCGCATCACTGCATGAACCAAGAAATGGATCAGATGTTACACTGTAATCAATGCATGAACCAAGAAATGGATCAGATGTTACATGTAATCACTGCATGAACCAAGAAATGGATCGAATTTACTCTGTATAACTGCATGAACAAGAAATGGATCAGATGTACACTGTAATCACTGCATGAACCAAGAATGGATCAGATGTTACACTGTAATCACTGCTGAACCAAGAAATGGATCAGATATTACTCTGTATCACTGCATGAACCAGAATGGATCAGATGTTACCACTGTAATCACTGATGAACAAGAAATGGATCAGATGTTACACTGTAATCACTGCATGAACCAAGAAATGGATATTAGATGTACTCTGAATCACTGCATGAACCAAAAATGGATCAGATGTTACCTGTAATCACTGCATGAACCAATAAATGGATCAGATGTTACCCGTAATCACTGCATGACCAAGAAATGGACGATGTTACCTGAATCACTGCATGAACCAAGAAATGGATAGATGTTACACTGTAATCACTGCATGAACCAAGATGGATCAGATGTTACTACACTGTAATCACTGCATGAACCAAGAAAATGGATCAGATGTTACACTGTAATCACTGCATGAACCAATAAATGGATCAGATGTTAACTGTAATCACTGCATGAACACATAAGTGATCAGATGTTACACTGTATCACTGCATGAACCAATACATGGATCAGATGTTACACTGTAATCACTGCATGAACCAAGAAATGGATCAGAGTTACTCTGTAATCACTGCATGAACCAAGAGATGGATCAGATGTTACTACATGCTAATCACTGCATGAACCAAGAATGGATCAGATGTTACACTGTAATCACTGCATGAACCAAAATGGATCAGATGTTTAACTGTAATCACTGCATGAACCAATAAATGAATCAGATGTTACACTGTAATCACTGCATGAACCATAAATGGATCAGATGTTACACTGTAATCACTGCATGAACCAATAAGTGGATCAGATGTTACACTGTAATCACTACATGAACCAATAAATGGATCAGATGTTACACTGTAATCACTGCATGAACCAAGAAATGGATCAGATGTTACTCTGTCAACACTGCATGAACCAAGAAATGGATCAGATGTTACTCTGTAATCACTGCATGAACCAAGAAATGGATCAGATGTTACACTGTAATCACTGCATGAACCAAGAAATGGATCAGATGTTACTCTGTAATCACTACATGAACCAAGAATGGATCAGATGTTACACTGTAATCACTGCATGAACCAATAAATGGATCAGATGTTACACCGTAATCACTGCATGAACCAAGAAATGGATCAGATGTCTCTGTAATCATGCATGAACAAGAAATGGATCAGATGTTACACTGTAATCACTGCATGAACCAAGAGATGGATCAGAATTACTACACGTATCACGATGAACCAGAAATGGATCAGATGTTACACTGTAATCACTGCATGAACCAATAAATGGATCAGATGTTACACTGTAATCACTGCATGAACCAATAAATGGATCAGATGTTACACTGTAATCACTGCATGAACCAATAAATGGATCAGATGTTACACTGTAATCACTGCATGAACCAATAAATGGATCAGATTTTACACTGTAATCACTGCATGAACCAATAAATGGATCAGATGTTACACTGTAATCACTGCATGAACCAATAAGTGTATCAGATGTTACACTGTAATCACTGCATGAACCAAAATGGATCAGATGTTACACTGAATCACTGCATGAACCAAGAAATGATCAGATGTTACTCTGTAATCACTGCATGAAACAAGAAATGGATCAGATGTTACACTGTAATCACTGCATGAACCAATAAGTGGATCAGAGTTACACTGTATCACTACATGAAATAAGGATCAGAGTTCACGTAATCACTGCATGAACCAAGAAATGAATCAGATGTTACTCTGTCATCACTGCATGAACCAAGAAATGGATCAGATGTTACTCTGTAATCACTGCAGAACCAAGATGGATCAGATGTTACACTGTAATCACTGCATGAACCAAGAGATGGATCAGATGTTACTGTAATCACTGCATGAACCAAGAAATGGATCAGATGTTTACACTGTAATCACTGCATGAACCAAGAAATGGATCAGATGTTAGACTGTAATCACTGCATGAACCAATAAGTGGATCAGATGTTACACTGTAATCACTGCATGAACCAAGAGATGGATCAGATGTTACACTGTAATCACGCATGAACCAGAAATGGACAGATGTTACTCTGTAATCACTACATGGACCAATAAGTGGATCAGATGTTACACTGTAATCACTGCATGAACCAATAAGTGGATCAGATGTTACACTGTAATCACTGCATGAACCAATAAGTGGATCAGATGTTACACTGTAATCACTGCATGAGCCAAGAGATGGATCAGATGTTAGACTGTAATCACTGCATGAACCAAGAACCGGATCTGATGATACCAGACACAATAATAGATGGATGTACACAATGTGACAATACTGTTCATGTTTTTTCCCCTTACAAATTTGGAGTAATACACGGATACCTTTGGTGTGTCTGGGCTAAATTTTTATTACTGTATAAATTATGTTAAGGGACAACTATACTGTAGTATCTGGGGCAGGGAGTTAGGATTGATTATTTCTATCTCCCAATATAATTTTGTGAGGAGCACCAACACGCACAGATTCTGCCAGGTTAATGTCCTGGGTTATCCTGTATTAAAGATAGTGCTGAAGCACTGAGGAAGCCTGGCAGACACAGTCTTCTTCATACTGGCGCTCCTCATAGAAACAATATTGGGAGGTAGGAATTAGCAGTCCTACCTCCCTGCTCTTGTATTTTAATTGTAGTTGTTTTTTTCTTAAAGAAAACATTATATGCACTATAGGGAATTTGCAAACCTACAACAGTTTGGGGACTGTGCACCCTAGTGGTTTGTTTTGGAATCACACACCTGAAGAACTGAGACCGGTACTTTAGTTCTTTATGAAGCTCCTGGTCGAGCTTGTTACTGAAAAATTCTTTCCTGTCCACCACCAGGAATTCAGTGTCCTCCATACAGATGACTGTTGCGTTTCTTCTTAAACCCTTTAAAAGTGCCACTTCCTAAGAGAAGAAACTGTTAGCTCCAAAACAAACCAAAAAATTGTGGTGTTTCTTCTATACTGCAATGATACAAATTATTACTTTAGAGGTGCAAAATGGTTCCTGTGCTATCTATATTCAGCAACCAATCAGATGTTTTCAAACTGCAGTAAACCAGTTAAAAGGTAACATGTGATTGGTTGCTGCAGATTAACAGTCCCCATGGGGCTCATTTAATAGGTAAGGAAAAAATTGCCTGTGCAATTAAAAAGGTAGTTTTACAATTTATTCTCCTTTAAATAAAAATGGGCCTAAATTGATTCTGTATTTGCTAGCTAGCATAGAGCTGCAACTGAGAATTGTGAAGGAATCATCTGTAAGGGCACGGCCACACTGCAACGCAAACACAATCGCACACGGAATTTCATGTGCGATTTTGTTGCGTTTGCGCATGCATTTTTTTCATTAAGTATTGGAAAATGCATGCGATTTAAAATGTGGAACGCAAATCGCAACGCACCCGAAAACGCGCTTTTTCGGTACATTGCCGCGTTTTCAATGATATGAAAAAAAACGCAAGCGCAAACGCAAAAAAAGTGCAGCAGTGTGGCCTAGCCCTTATTCTGTTTCCGGCCTTTCTGTATTTTCTGTGCTGTTTTCCATTGAATACTTGTTTATTTTACTGCTTAGCCTTTTTCAGAAAGAGGTCATGGGCAGGTTTGCTTGTATTGACTTGACAGTTCTGGTGAATGAGATAGAGAAGGGCTACAGAACTTTATTGCAATGTTATTTTATTAATTAGGAAATATAAAATGTATAAAATATGTTGGTTGTCCTTTACCAGAGGATTATTAAGAAAAAACGAAATTATCAAAACGGATATGAATGATTTGTCCTATTTCTTACTGACCGTACCCCGAAACTAGCCCCTTTGTGAAGTAAAATAGGTTCTGGATCCAAAAGGGCACTGGTCCCATCCACATCCTGTGTCACCGCAATGACCCCAGAGAACACAAAATAGAAACTGTCCCCCCGATGTCCTTTCCGCACGACAACTCTTCCCCGTCCAAACCTGGAAAGAAATAGAAAAGAATAAAAATAAAGTTTATTTAAAGTTTAGTTTTTTTCTTTCCGTTGTCTGTGCAGATTTCAGCATAGAAAAGAACAACTTCCTCTAGGTTGTCTACAGCTCAGCAAGTCTACGCCCACAAAATGGCGGAATGCATTTGTCGGAACATTGATTTGATTTGGTCTTTAAGGCTCATTCTCCACTAAAGTTAAGTGAGAAATTATTTTTAAAGACGTTTATTTATCTATATTACACACACCTATTCTACATATATTATTTTTTTTTACAAAAAAATCAATTCATTTTAAACATTTTGCTGTGGTCAGTAGTGAGTCGGAATGTTCCTGAAAGTAATTTCTACTGATTGGCTGTCGAATGGGCCAGGAAATGCTCAGATATGTGTTTCTAGGTAAAGTGTGTTCATTGCCATTGTGTTAAGTAAAAATATGTAAAGGGCCAGTACAAGTATTTGCCCCTCTGACCTCCTGTAGTAAGCGACTCTGGCTAACATGAGCTGCATTTGGCTACTGTATTTCCGAAAGCTCATGATTCCCATCATCATACTGCGGATAAAGCGGATGTCTTGCTCTGTTCTCTCCTCTGGGTGGCGCAAAGTGACTTCTATGGCTTTTACAGGGAAGTTAAACTGCAACAGAGAAAGCCTAGATCAGTATTGTATTAGAAAATTAAAAAAAAAATAAATACCAGGGAATTCTGGGTGTTATAGTTCTTTTAGAAAGTAAATGAAAGGTAAGGAGAAGTAGTGATCGTATCCAAATTCATATATTCCTTACCTCGTACTGACTTTTAAAGAAGCTGCTGTCAAATGAAAGGCCACCTTTACTTTTTCTATTCTCTTTCTTGGTGTCCTGTATATAAACATGATAATATGTATATAATTTAACATAACACAGAGCATGCCCGAACCAGTGACTTGGAGAAAGGTTTTGACTTCACCTGTTTATCTTGCTTGGAATCTTCTTAGAAAGACACATGAATTTAAGAAAAAGTTTCTGGCTTATGAGCCAGGGAAATCCCGCAGGTCAGGGTTTAAGACTCGGCATTTTAACCCTGCAGCCACTCTCAGTCCACTGCTTATCCATCTCTGCCCAAGTGCACCTATTCTCCACCCTAATTGCTGCCCCTCTACCTCACGCTGTTCACTTTAATCCCCACCCTGTCCCTTTCTCCACCCCTTTCGATCAGGGAATCTATCTAGCGTCTAAAAAGCGCTTTTACCTTCCGACGTTCGTGCAATGTTTCCCTGTCTGTCCCATTTATTTTGTAAATGGAATTAAATAGCAAAAAAGATCGGTCCAGGCGGTTATTCTGATGTCACCTTTAGTCTCAAATCTGCCATCCCTGCTCTCCCCTCTAACATTCCTTACTGCACAGCCTTGATTATAGAGAAGTCACGAGCAGATCACCCAGTATTTACTTGACAGCTGGGGGGGGGGGGGGGGGGGGAGTTTGAGGGGTATAAGAATTAATTAATATTAAATATTATTATTATTATAACTATTCAGGTCCAGTTCCCACAGAAGCCAGAAACCTGCAGAACTAAATAGACAATTTCTCTAACATGCTACTGAGGTGAGAAATCCAGCTATCTGCTAGTTAACAATTATAGAATTCCTTTCATTTAAAGATTTAGCTTTAGTTCTCCTTTAAATAACTACTTTTCGGTATAGCAGAAGACATGGAATGTGACTGCATAAAGAAAATGAGGCAACACAGTAACTATGTCAGCCCCTTGGCAACTGAAACTGACCTCTTCTGTAAAGGAGGCATCTTCTGTATTAATCCTGGAGGCTGATTCATCTGCCCAGAAGGTGGAACCGAGAGATTCCTCTGCATTGTGGATGAAGCACTTGGTGACGTTCTTAAGTATAATGACATTATGGATGATACTCCGGAACCTCTAAACACATGGGGATAAAAAGAGACAGAAAGGATGAGTTGGAGGAGGAAACAATCTCTGGCATGTTAGCATGACTAAAGATGGCCAAACACATGCAATTACGATTGCATGTGTACCAACAGACAACATACGATGGTAACTGCATACATGGCCCGATCCCTGATAAATTGTGTGTTGATCGGTCAGCTGTGCACCCATACACACCGACCAATCCGCGACATTCAATCAATATTTCCATAAACGTCTTTAATGTTATTCTTAGTTACCGGCGTAAGATTGCAAAATGAATGGGGCCATACGGGATGTCGTGATCGTATGCTGTGTGCTCTCTATTGTACAAAAGATCAAAACAACAAATCTGCAGCCAGACATTGCCCCTTAGTAACTGACAGCCAATCATATTACAGCACAGAGACCTGCATCTGTAAAGGTGCCCTTACACATTGCGATTGGAACCAGTCAGTACCCATGCATGGTAACCGCATACAGTCCTGACCAATCCCCATCGGCCATGCACTCACAAGCACTGACAGGTCCTGTGAAATGTACTAACCAGCCTTTGTTCCCCTGCTGCCTTCTGCTTCACTTCTGTGTCTTTCCAACCACGGAAGTCAAGCATGAGGGGCTCGACCGGCATCCGCTCCTGTGATTGGCTAAGGCATCGCGCAGGTCTAAATTCGCTGAGCTGGGGAAGGTACATTACTTTCAGGGTACTCTGTACAGTATATTTGTGTGTGAGCAAGGGAAGCTCAACAAATGGGTGATCATAAGGCAACAACGAGAAGCAATTGCAGTTGGATGTCCTTTTAAATTTAAACCTTTTTTGAGGATAGTAAAAATCCTGTCTTTGATTAAGGGTTTTCGAACCTGAAACGCGTCAGACGCCTGTTCGCTGTTCCCCAGCTAAAGCTCTGCTTGATGTGACTTTAATACTTGGATGAAATAAAAAGGAAATTTTAATGAATCCGGAGCGGTGAGTTACTTGCCTTAACGGGAATCAACCACGCTGTGCAGCGTTATTTGTCTTTTCCATTTCAGTAAAATATATAGTTGAGTTTAAAGCTGAAATCAGGTAAGAAGAGACAATGACTTCTGCTAGATTAACTCCATGGAACTTAACCCTGTCATTAAGTAAAGATTAAAGGCAAGGTGACAAGACCCGCTTGGAAGTTAATGAGTTGTAGTGTCAAACACAGGGTGATTACTACAGTATAATGGTCACTGGAAGATTGTTTGGATTTCTGCGCCAAAGGAATGTAAACGATTGGGTTCCTGGGGGCAGGAATACATTGAAACTGGTGGCTGGAACTAACTGGGTCACAGAGTTTAAATATTAACTGGAAACGTCTTCTTATTGTTGCTTGTGAAGGTTCTCATTGTCAGTGACCATTGTTTATACTGGTATAATGGTTGGTCTCCAAATATACAGTAGGTTATAAGGTGAATGGGTTGTTTGCAATATACTTAGAGATGCACACACGGAAGTATCTATGACTGTGCTTTTTATGTGACATGGTGAACACAACGTTCCGGGTTTACAAACCCTTCATCAGGTGCATAAGTGTGATGGGCCTTATATACCCAATAATGTTATAAAACACAACCTCAAACGTACCGGTTTTTCCGGTACAGACCCAGTTTGAAGAGTCTGCCCTGGAGTCCTGGTAGACTCTGCAAAGTCCCATTATGGGTGGGCGTGTGAGTTCCTGAAGCATGGCCATAATGTTCCAGGGGCGGAGCCAATGACAGTATTGTTAGGCTCCGCCCTTTAAACAGTCTAGCGGTGAACTGCCAAAAAGTCACATGTGCTGTGGATGACAGGATTTGTCTGCAGAATGGGAGGGATGAAAGTGGAGGAAACTTTATGTGGCACTATAGTTGCACTTAAAAGTCAATATGGTCAGGATCAGACTGAGCCTTGTGACATCAAAGAAAACTGCTAATGACTGATCAAGGGGAACAGACCAGTAGTGAGAGAGGTTGAACAATTAGGGATCCTGCTGTTCCTGCTGTACTGCACACAGATACATTCCTGCAATGTGAACTTGTCAGAATGACTTATTTGCTGCTGTTACTTGAAGGTAACAATGCTGATGTTGGGGCCCCAGCATAACTGGCCCTTCTTCAGTCGCATAACTAGGAATCATTGGGCCCCCCATCAAAACAATGATGAGGCCCCTATCCGTGCTTCATACACAGTGTTTTTTTGGGAGGAGGCTATACAGACATTGGGGTCGTGACCGAGTGACATGACGTCACAAAAGGGGCAGGGCAGGGGCGGAGTTAGGGGAGGAACGCACAATGTGACGTAAATTACGTCACATTAGAGGCATGGCTAGGGGTGTGACTGGCCTGTGTGATGTAAGAGGCATGGCCAAAAAAAAGGAGGCGTTCCGGAGGTGGGCTCTCTGGTAGGTTCAGGTCGCGACTCTCAGGAGGCTTGGTATACCTGGCTATATCTGTAACATAGTAACGTAGTAATTGAGGTTTAATAAAGACATACGTCCATCTAGTCCAACCTTTATACCCTACTATTTATCCGTACTTAGCAATTAATCCAGAAAAAAAAAGCTAAAAATGGGGGGGAAACAATCCTTTCTGACTCCAAATGGCAGTCGAAAAGTATCCCCGTACCGACCAGAACTACATTATATATATTAATACTAGTAATTCTCAATATTATATATTATCCCCGTACCAACCAGAACTACAGTATATGTATTAATACCAGTAATTCTCAATATTATATATTATCCCCGTACCAACCAGAACTACAGTATATGTATTAATACCAGTAATTCTCAATATTATATAGTATCCCAGTACCGACCAGAACTACAGTATATGTATTAATACCAGTAATTATCAATATTATATAGTATCCCTGTACCAACCAGAACTACAGTATATGTATTATATACTGTATACGGTTGTTCGGTATTTTCCGAACAACCGCAAGGCCGACGGGAATGTTCGCTGGCCACTTTCTGGTTAGGAAAATGAGCTACACACACAGAAAATAAAGCCCTCCAATTCATCAGACACTGATAATAGCCACTTTTAGGTCAGCCCTCCAATACACCAGCCACTATAAGGTCAGCCCTCCAGTACACCAGCCACTATTAGGTCAGCCCTCCAACACACCAGCCACTGTTAGGTCAGCCCTCCAACACACCAGCCACTATTAGGTCAGCCCTCCAGTACACCAGCCACTGTTAGGTCAGCCCTCCAGTACACCAGCCACTGTTAGGTCAGCCCTCCAACACACCAGTCACTATTAGGTCAGCCCTCCAGTACACCCGCCACTATAAGGTTAACCTAACAGTAGGTAGTTTAAAATTAGCAGCACTTTGTGGGATCATCTGTATCAGAAATATGACATAACCATACAATAATAATTCCTATTGGAGAAACCCTCTGCATGGTGAACATATGCAAAGGAGTAAAATTCCAAATCATAGTGACTGCACTTCCAGCACTAGCATGTGTGTGCTAACTGGTCCCTGTTCATAAAATAGTAAATAGTTACAAGTTTTGGAAGTTGAATAGACATTCGTCTATCTAGTCCAACCTTTTTAGCCTACTGATTAACCCTACCTAAGGCTGAGGTCACACTGCACACACTGCAAAAAAAAAAGCCAGCTGGAAAAAAATTCCTTCCTGATATGTATTAATACCAGTAATGTTTAATATTTTTAGCTTTAGAAACGTATCCAGTCCACTCTTAACCCTTTCAGTGCCAGCAGAATTTTCAAAATTTTGCACTCAATCGGTTTAGACTAATTTTACAGTAGGAAAACCCCCAGTAAATCAGGAATATTATACATCGTTTTTTTCAGCACAAAATATACTTTAACAAGATAACATGTTAATTTTGTAATCTTTATGGAGATTTTACTGGATTTTTGGGTAAAACATCTTTTAAAAATGTTTTTAAATTTGCAGATTTTCCTGGATTTTCCCCATTTTTAATTTATAGTTATCTTAAGGTTACACACAAAAATCTTAATTCTAAAAGCTCTGATACTCCTGCGTACAATTATACCAGATATATGTAGGTACCTCACTTTTTCTGTACAGGAGACCCCGAAAGTAAAAATGCACTTTCAAGAATATTACACCAAATTGAAATGTATAACCACTTCTTATGGTTAGCATAGAATATCTACCACAGGCACTCCACCCCTCCCGGGAGTTGCGGGAGTCTCCCGGATTTTGGGGTGGTCTCCCGTACCCCCACAAGACCACCCCAAACTCCCGCGACCCAAACTTACCTGGCAGCTCCGCCTCCAGAACGCAGAACGAATTCTTTTCTTCGGCATGCCTCTTCTGTGACGTAATTTACGTCACGCTCCCCCTGACCACACCTCTTCTGTGACGTAAATTATGTCACATGTAGTGGCCTGCCCATAACCCCGTCCCCTTTGTGATGTCATTGACGTCTGCCCGCCCTAGCTCCACCCCCTTTGTGACGTCATTGACGTCACGTCAGTCAGCTCTGCCCCCTTTTCCCCACCCTGCCCGGAAGCCAGATACGGCAGGGTGGGATGTCTGCTACCAAATTAACTAAAATATCCCCACAAGTGAAAAACTGTGCAGTGGTGTGAAAAGCTATTTGCCCCCTTCCTGATTTCTTATTCTTTTGCATGTTTGTCACACTTAAATGTTTCTGCTCATCAAAAACCGTTAACTATTAGTCAAAGATAACATAATTGAACACAAACCTGGGGGAAATGCAGGTACTGGCAGGGGCCAGTAAACTGGTGGGTGGAGATGGGGCAGATAAGGTGGAGAAGGAAGATAGATGTTGTAAGGGTCACCAGGGGAAGTAGGGGACCGAAGCATAGGGGGGCTCTCCCAGCTGGTCGATCCCAAAAAGATTTGCCATTTTAGGTGAAGATGTGGAGGACGATGGCTCGGAAGCAGATGTATGGAGCGGGCCTTTCCCTTGAGCACCCAGGGGACGGCCATCTCCAATACAAGGGAGGGAGAACTGGGGGCTAGGAAGGATAGACAGGTGGTAGGGTAGGGATTCTATTATTAGAAGGGTAGATAGGGTAATCTGTCGAGCAGGACCCTGCATGCCGAACAGTGTGTTGTCTGCCTGGTGCTAGGGTTCGACATGTGGTGGATCGTGTAGACAGATTATTGGGTGGGGCTGGGAGTGACCCGGCGGTCTTGGTTCACATGGTGCCAATGACAAAGTTAGAGGTGGAGGTGAGGTCCTTAAAAATGATTTCCGAGAATTAGGGGCCAAGTTAAAGAGGACTCCAGGGTAGTGATTTCAGAAATACTACCGCAGCCACGGCTACGCTAGGGAGGGAACGGGAGCTCAGGAGTATAAAGCGTGGCTAAGAGAGTGGTTTAAGGAGATGGGGTTTGGGTTTTTAGAGAACTGGGCTGACTTTTCTGTGTGGCTACAGGCTCTTGTAGTGACGGATTGCACCTCAATGGTGATGGGCAACTGTTTTGGGGGAGAAGATGGCTAGGGGGTTGGAGGAGATTTTAAACTAGTATGGGGGGGGGGGAACGTTAACTACACAGGGGTAGATAGAGAAGTAGGGATTCTGGGGCTAGTAACACAACGGAGGGAGGAGAAGGAGGAGGGGGGAGCATAGAGTAAGGAGGCATGTCGACCATGTATGGAAGTAAATACAATTGATAATCTAAAATGTATGTTTACAAATGCAAGGAGTCTGGCTGGGAAAAACCGGCGAACTGAAATAATAGCGTTAAAGGAAAGGTATGATGTAATTGGTATAGAGAATCATGGCTTAATGATTCACACGACTGGACAGTAAATATTGAAGGGTACTCCTTATTTAGACATGGACCGAGTTAATAAGAAAAGAGGGAGGAGTATGTATGTATGTTAAACAGGAATTGAAGCCAAATTAAAAAGATGGAATAGAGGGGAGCAACGATGCGGCAGGAAGAAACATTATGGGTGGAACTGTGTACAGGAAGCAAGAAGGTAGGTAAAATAATTGTTGGAGTGTGGTTAAAGCCACCAAATGCCGGGGAAGAGGTGGAAATGATCTCCATATGCGTTGGCGAAGGTGCTGGTATGGGGCATGTTCTGGTTATGGGGGATTTTTAACTACCCTGACAATGATTGGAGTAATGGAAGCCAGACCTCAAAAGGTATAAGTCTCAATTTCCTATATGAGCATTTTCTTTCACGATGTGAAGTTTACTCCCGACTGCGTTGTTGGATCTGGTGATATCTAATCCCCCGCTCATTTTGGAGATGAGGTAATGGGAAGCTTGGGAATAGTGACATGATATAGTGTCATTATATGGTGCAGGACTAGTGCACTGGCTTCAACTTTCCTTTAGAACTTAATTTTATGCTTTTAGGAATCGCTGTCATCGCTGGGGGCCCTTTTCCTACACGCGCTCTGGAGGAATTCTGGCCCACTCATCTTTGCAGAATTGTTGTAATTCAGCTTTATTTGAGGGTTTTCTAGCATGAACCGCCTTTTTTAAGGTCATGCCACAAAAATCTCAATAGGATCAGTCGGACTTGACTAGGCCACTCCAAAGTCTTCATTTTGTTTTTCTTTAGCCATTCAGAGGTGGTTGCTGGTGTGTTTTGGGTCATTGTCCTGCTGCAGCACCCAGATTGCTTCAGCTTGAGTTGAGGAACAGATGGCCGGACATTCTCCTTCAGGATTTTTGGTAGACAGTAGAATTCATGGTTCCATCTATCACAGCAAGCCTTCCAGGTCCTGAAGCAGCAAAACAACCCCAGACCATCACACTCCCACCACCATATTTTACTGTTGGTATGAAGTTCTTTTGCTGAAATGCTGTGTTACTTCTACGCCAGATGTAACGGACAGCACCTTCCAAAAAGTTCAACTTTTGTCTCGTCGGTCCACAAGGTATTTTCCCAAAAGTCTTGGCAATCATTGAGATGTTTTTAGCAAAATGAGAGAGCCTTAATGTTCTTTTTGCTTAAAAGTGGTTTGCGCCTTGGAATCTGCCATGCAGGCGTTTTTGCCCGGTCTCTTTCTTATGGTGGAGTCGTGAACACTGACCTTAATTAGGCAAGTGAGGCCTGCAGTTCTTTAGATGTTGTCCTGGGGTCTTTTGTGGCCTCTCGGAGAGTTTTTCTCTGCGCTCTTTGGGGTAATTTGGTCGGTGGCCATTCCTGGAAGGTTCATCACTGTTCCTGTTTTTGCCATTTGTGGATAATGGCTCCTCACTGTGGTTCGCTGGAGTCCCAAAGCTTAGAAATGGCTTTATAAAACTTTACCAGACTGATAGATCTCTATTTAAGTTATTTTTTAAATATTTTATAAGGGGGCAATCACTTTTTCACACAGGGCCATGTAGATTTGGAGTTTTTTCTCTCACTAAATAATAAAACTATCATTAAAAACTTCATTTGTTGTTCAATTATGTTATGCTTTGACTATAGTTAACGGTTTTTTGATGAGCAGACATTTAGGTGTGACAAACATGCAAAAGAATAAGAAATCAGGAGGGGGCAAATAGTTTTTCACACCACTGTATATGAAAGCCTAACCCCTCCTGAATAAAATGGTATGCCACATCATGGGTGTACTCAGATACATGGGACTAACAAATGTCAAATGGAACGTAAACAGAAAAGACAAGCCAGCTCTGTATTGAACAGTCTGCAGTTTTTTACACTAAACACCCCAGTAACCCAGAAATACACATACAAACGATATTTTTGGAATGTACACACCTAGCTATGTAACGCTGGAAATCTTTCATTGACATCATCAATGGCGTGAGCGCAGTCTCCATAGAAATTCAGCAATTAAAAAAAAAATAACATAAAACAATTTTCAAAAGGTAAAAAATCAGGCAAAAACCCCATGGAATGTACAAAAAAAAGTTACCAAATATCAATCTCCCAAATGTCCTGAATCAAACGGATATGCCATATGCGTGGTTACACACGCGGACGTGGAAACGAGTTGCCCACAATAGGAATGCATGATGGCTCAAAGACAGCAAAAATATTTAGCCAACTCCGAATTTGAACAGTCTGCAGTTTTTACCACAAACCCCCCCACCCCCCAAAAAACCTATATATTCCTGGAATCTACACCTTTAGCTACATAACGATGTAGTTTGTTTATTTATGCCATCAATGGTGAGGGTGCAATTCTTCGCACTTTTATCAGATTTTCTGAAAAAAATGAACAAAAAACATCTTTCAAAAGGTAGAAAGCTGCCAAAACCCCATGTAATGTTAAAAAAAAGCTACCAAATATCAATCAAGTGTCCTGACGTGGAATCGACTAGCCACAAAGCGAGCCAATGCGCAGTAGTCCAATGCAGCAACTTCCAGATTTTTCACACTGACTCCCGCTAACTTAGAAATACCCCCTCAAAACTATATATTCTCGGAACCTTCACACTTTTAGTTACGCAACGTGTTTTCACACACATGTAATGGTTTAGACACAGATCTTCTAAAAAATTAAGGAAAAAAACAGTTAAAAATGTAAAAATCATATGTAAAAATGCAAAACATTTTGTGAAAAAATTAAACAAGATGATTCAATGGTGAAAATCCTACCTAAACCCACTTGACGAATAAAAACCCCACTTAATGCAACCTCTATGCCATATGGGTGGGTGCACATAGACGTGGCCACCAGCTAGCTCAAATGGGACGCATGCACAAGTCCATAACAAGAGAAAATCGAAGTGCTTATAAATTGAACAGCGTACACTTTTTCAAAGGAAGCAGTCCTTGAAACTTGGAAATACCCCCCACAAACTATATATTTTTGCAATCTACACACATTCAGCTATGTAATGGTGCCCTGCTTTCACACATACATTAAGAATTCCATATGCAGTATTCCATAGAACTCCAGCTTTTAGGAGATTTTGAGAAAAAATAAAAATAAGATGATTCAAAGGTTGGAGCCTCCAGTTTTCAAGGAAACAACCCAAAACGTGGAAATACCCCCCACAAACTATCAGGGAGATTAACAGATCTTTTGTTTAAAATGGTGCTAATTTAGTCCCCACCAATCAGATTTTATTTAACATTTGAAAGCTAACATCTGATTGGTTGGGACAAAATTATTTTAAACAAAGATATCTGTTGTATTCAATTAGATCAACTGGACTTGAAGTTTAGTTCTTGAAGACGTTTCGCTAGTCATCGAACTGGCTTTCTCAATTCAGAATGACTTGTAGAAGAATCTGTGGCAATTATGTACCCTGGAAAATCCCATTAGCATATCACAGCCAAGTGTTAAGGGCGTGATTGGATAGGCTTATAGGCCTATTTTACACCCTAAATTACTGTCGCACATCGTCATAGAAAAAAAATACTGCTTTCGCCATATATACAATGGCAAGTGGCATCGCCATGGTGATGTGCGGCGGTGATTTGATCTCTCTTTGCGGCGATACTGCACTTAGCGCCAATGCGCTAAGAACAATATCGCCGCAAAGGGGTTGAAATCCCTTCACGGTGGGGGTGTGGGAAGGGGTCACGGCAGGTGGTCGCATCTGCTGCGACAGGGAGGGGTTGTTATCGCACGGGCAAGCAGTCGCCCTTGCCCCCCCACTCCGCCCCGCGACGGATACGACCACCCGCTGCGACCTCTCCTAGAGCCTCTCCAGTCCCCCGCCCGTACTCTGTGGGGAGGGGAAGGACCAGCTGGGAGGGGTGGAGGGACACTCCAGCAGGGGCACTGACAAGTGCCTTTTGGGGCTTTGGGGGTCCCCTAAGTGAACGGCCGAGATTAACGCGGTGCATCAGTTACCGCTGCTTTATAAATAGAAGCGAACGATAACTGATGCGCAAAGCGCGAAAAGTTAACAACTAACTTAATAGCTATTTGGCAAAAAAGGTTGGAAACTCGCCGTAAAAAGTTACCGATCGTTTATAAATATGCCCCTTAGGAAAAAAACTATTTGTGAATGAATCCTTGATCTATTCACAAATACTTTGGCAGCAGGCGGTGTCAGCTTATTAAAGAATCCACGCGTTTTAAAGGGCATGTCACAATACAGTGGGAATCACTATACTGATTGTCAAGATTTAGATGAATCTGATAATGAGGCTGATGCCATATTATGCTGCATTAGTGCGCGTTACCATCGTTGCGCTTAATCTCAGTTCATTTTGCTTAATCGGAAACACATGCAATTTGCCTCCCACATCGACATGCACTTTCTCTGCGATTTCATGCGCTAATGGATAGATAGTGTGATAGTTAGTGCGTGAGAAAATGCGAAAAAATAATAGAGATGTTCGAAACTGTCCAGTTGTCCGTTCTAGAATTTTCAGAAATTTTGGGAAGTTCGAAAGTTCGAGTTTTGATTTTCGAAATCGTTTACTTTTTATTTTCAGAAATCGTCTACTTTCTATTTTCGGAATCGTCTCTTTCGTTTTCAGAAATCGTTACTTTCTTATTTCAAAACGCTACTTTCTATTTCGGAAACGTTTACTTTCGATTTTCGGAAATAGTCTAGTTTCTATTTTCAGAAAAACGGCTACTTTCGATTTTTGGGAATCGTCTACTTTCTATTTTCAGAAATTGTCTACTTTCTATTTTCGGAAATCGTCTACTTTATTTTCGGAAACCGTCTCTACTTTCTATTTTCGGAAATTGCCTACTTTTCTATTTTCGGAAATCGTCTACTTTCTATTTTGGAAATCGTCTACTTTCTATTTTCGGAAATCGCTAATTTCTATTTTCGGGAATCGCCTACTTTTATTTCGGAAATCGTTCTACTTTCTATTTTAAAACGTCTACTTTCTATTTGGAAATCGTCTACTTTCGATTTCGGAAAATGTCTAGTTTCTATTTTCAGAAAAACGTCTACTTTCGATTTTTGGGAATCGTCTAATTCATTTCAGAAATTGTCTTACTTTCTATTTTGGAAATCGCCTACTTCTATTTTCGGAATCGCCACTTTCTATTTTCGGAAATTGCCTACTTCCTATTCGGAAATCGTCTACTTTTATTTTCGGAAATCGCCTACTATTCGATATCTAATTTCTATTTTCGGAAATCGGCTAATTTCTATTTTGGAAATCGTCTACTTTATTTTGAAAACGTCTACTTCTATTTTCGGAAATCGTCTACTTTCGATTTTCGGAAATAGTCTAGTTTCTATTTTCAGAAAAACTCTCTACTTTCGATTTTTGGGAATCGTTCTCTTTTCTATTTTCAGAAATGCTCTACTTTCTATTTCGGAAATGTCTACTTTCTATTTTCAGAAATTGTCTACTTTCTATTTCGGAAATCGCCTACTTTCTATTTGAAATCGTTCTACTTTCTATTTTCGGAAATGTCTACTTTCTATTTTCGGAAATCGTCTACTTTATTTTCGGAAATAGTCTAGTTTCTATTTCAGAAAAACGTCTACTTTCGATTTTTGGGAATCGTTACTTTCTATTTAGAAATTGTCTACTTTCTATTTTCAGAAATCGTCTATTTCTATTTCAGAAATTGTCTACTTCTATTTCGAAATCGTCTACTTTCTATTTTCGGAATCGTCTCTACTTTCTATTTCGGAAATTGCCTACTTCTATTTTCGGAAATCGTCTACTTTCTATTTTCGGAAATCGCCTACTTTCTATTTCGGAAATCGTTCTTCTACTTCTATTTTCGGAAATCGCTTCTACTTTCTATTTTGGAAATCGTCACTTTCATTTTCGAAAACGTCTACTTTCTATTTTCGGAAATCGTTATTTTCGATTTTCGGAAATGTCTAGTTCTATTTCAGAAAAACTCTCTACTTTCGATTTTTGGGAATGTCTACTTCTTTTTCAGAATTGTTCTTTCTATTTCGGAAATCGCTCTACTTTCTATTTCGGAAATGTTCTACTTTACTATTTTCGGAAATCGTCTACTTTTATTTTCGGAAATAGCTATTTCTATTTCGGAAATCGTCTTCTACTTCTATTTTGGAAATCGTCTACTTTCTATTTTCGAAGGAAATCGTCTACTTTCGATTTTCGGAAATAGTATAGTTCTATTTTCAGAAAAACGTCTCTACTTTCGATTTTTGGGAATCGTTACTTCTATTTTCAGAAATGTCTACTTTATATTTTCAGAAATCGTCTACTTTCTATTTTCAGAATGTTACATTTCTATTTTCGAAATGTCTACTTTCTATTTTCGGAATCGTCTACTTTCTATTTTCGGAAATCGTCTACGTTTATTTCGGAAATGTTACTCTATTTTCGGAAATCGTCTACTTTCTATTTTCGGAAATCGTCTACTTTCTATTTTGGAAATCGTCTATTTCTATTTTCGGAAATCGTCTACTTTCTATTTTCGGAAATGTCTACTTTGATTTTGGGAATCGTCTAATTCTATTTCAGAAATTGTCTACTTTCTATTTTCGGAAATCGCCCTAATTTTCTATTTTCGGAAATCGCCACTTCCTATTTTCGGAAATCGCACTACTTCCTATTTTCGGAATTCGTCTACTTTCTATTTTCGGAAATCGTTACTTTTCTGAAAATTTCGCCGGGACTTCGAAACCCTCAGATTCGATACTGTGTTAATTCGAACCCACATTACATCACATTACAGAGTGACATTACTCTCACGAGTTAAATTAAAAAATGGAGAATAACCTCTTCCCTTCATGCCCATCGCCATGCCTGACTCCTGATATACTACACAGGTTACAGAACCTTTCACATTGATCCTTTAAATGTACAGAAAACCAAGAGCCCCAAACTTTAAAATAATCTAAAATATTAACTTTCTGATTCTCAGCTGTTGGTGAACTTGAACTCTCTGTGCTGGGTGTAACTAGAAAACAACACTCTTTGGGAAATAAATGCCCTCTCCCCCCATCCCTGCTTAACCGACAGCAGTCTAAGTGTGTGGATAGTTTGGAGGGGGCGCATGTTACCTGTCGCGCTGTTGCAGGGAGGGGAGACGTCCCCTGCCCTATGGTGCTCACCGAGTTCTTCTCCTTCACTCCACCTGCTCACGTTACTGACTTGCCTGGTGACTGAGCCTTGTGCAATATTACAATGGTGCAGGGACACGCCCCCTGATCACTATCACACCCTCACATGCACCGGTACACAGTGGTGTTGATGTTATTTAAACTGTAGGTCTTGTTAGTACCAATCACGGGATCACAATTCCTGTCTCCCAGTCCTACTGTAATCTCACAGCTCCAGTCATCTCAGATTATTCCCATTTATTTTCTGCATGTTGCAGTATTCATTTTCATCCTTGGAAATCCAGTAAGAGACATCAGTCTACAGACAGTTTGTGGTTGTGTAAAAGGGATAGAAAACCTTTCACTGGAGCATTTGAACATTTAAATGGAATTTTCAACTAAAATCACCTTTCTCTGACTGCTGATAAAGATGAATCACTTTCTATAAATGTAAACCAGTTGGAAATCAATAAAATCTTTACTACAGTTACTTTCAGTTGTGCTCCATCCCTACCTTTAATCTGGGTACACACATTGGGATCCTTCGTCCCGACCTACTGTCCGACACTTGCATACGGTGCCAGTACGACGGTTGAGGCAAAAGCCACGCAGCCAATCGTGTGGTCCATAGAGGTATACACATTGTCCTTGATTTTCCGACCCATACGACAGCACATTCGTATGATTCGGTCGCGACCGCGGCTGCCCAAAGAATCCATTGAACACTGCAAGGATGGTCGGTTGGCCCGAAATATTCTATGGTGTGACCCACACCATCCAATCAGATACAAATGCGTTAGGGAAAGGGGCAGTTACTTAAGGGAATTCCTGTATTATCATTATGAAACCCACCTCATTTGTTTTAAAGGACATGTCCACCCTTTAAACAAAAAACAGGTTATTGTCAGTTATCTGCCCGCAACCTCAACTGCAATTTTACCAGCTTATTACATGCATTTGTAATGAGTTATTTTTAATAATTATTGCCTTTATTCTGGTAGAGTTAGCGTTTCCTCTCTCCATGCAGCCAAGGCTGTGACTGCTAGCATCACAGCCAATGACTGACTGCTGTTTCCCTGCTGTCCCCTCTGCACATGCTCAAGCTAACAAAAAGCTCATTGAGCAGAGGAAGGAGACAAATCCCTTTGTCAGAACAGAAGAGAACTTATCATTAAATATCTGGTTACACATTATGTAAAAGATTTATAAAAATAGCAATTTGGGTTGCGGGCAGAAAAATGACAAGTAACAGTTTTTTGTTTTGAGGAAGGACATACACTTTAAACTATCATCAGTGGGGAAGGGTTCACTATAGCACCACTATGAAGCCCAAGAACAAGGGGTGTGGTGACTTTTCCAAAATCCTCCCTAGTAAAAATAAATTTCAATAGGTTTGCAATATTAAATATATTTCTTGATCCCTGAACCCAAATTTCTTATCACCCAACTACTGCATTGGAGGGTATTTCCACCCCAAAACCAAAACTCCCTGATAAGGTTGGGAATCCCCCTAACCTAGACTCACAAGGATTAAAACTTCAAAATCAGCTCTAAAGATACTTACCAGCCTTCATTCCCATCCCCTTCTGCTGCTTCCGTGATGGAACAGCAGAAGGGGCTGGACTGGCAACCCCGTCTGTGATTGGCTGAGGCTCAGACAATCACCAACGGGCTGCCAGTCCAGCCCTTCTGTTTGTTTCATGTTGAAAAGCAGCAGAAGGCAGCAGAGGGAATGGCAAGTACACTGATTTCGGATTTAAAAATACAGGAAGATTCAATAAATGTTCTTATCATTAAAAATGGTGCTAATTTTGCACCAACCAATCAGTGTTAGCTTTCAAATGTAAAAAGATCTGATTGGTTGGGGCAAAATTAGCACCATTTTTAAGATTAGAACTTTTATTGAATTCCCTGATAGTGTTTAGAGTGGTCGAGATTATCAGGTTGTTTTTGCCTCAGACCGATGCAGCCACCAAAGGGTTCAGAGGTAAGGGGGAGAGCTCCACTGCGCATGCCATAAACCTTCAGAGGAGCAGAGGAGGCGAGGATGATGAAACAGATTACATTAGAGAGGTCCTACTCTTCTCCTACTCTTTCATCAGGGTGCATGACAACCATGTGCAGCTGAAGGAAAGGTAGTGTCATGTAACGCTACACAGTGGGCTCAACGGTGTGGGAAAAAATTAGTTAGGGGTGTGGATGTGCTCTTTAAGGATTGATTTATCATTTCACAATAGTAAATAATCTTTATACAATCCTTATAGTAGGTATGAATATCCTAAAAGGGGGTTATACAGGTCAGGGAACTCCGAGGTGAAGTAATGTCTGTATATATTTGTAGGTAGCGTATTATTCCATATAATACATAAGGCACAGCGCAGGCAGCACACAAACAACCCATGGACACATTACTACCTACTTCCTGCACACTTACTTACCCACCCCCTCCTGTTGATACTCCCTGTATCTACCCGTCACCCTTTCCTATCTACTCTCCCTGTTACCCCCTTCCTGTATCTTCCCCAGTTACCCCTTCCTGTATCTACCCCAGTCACTCCTTCCGATCTATACCCCCCGTCACACCTTCCTGTATCTACCCCATCACCCCCCTCCTGTATCTACCCCCCCGTCACCCCTTCCTGTATCTACCCCCCACTCCCTGTATCTACCCCCCCCATCTACCCCCACCTCCATGCAAGAGAATTTGATTTCCAGAATATAAAGGGTTAAGATTCCGTTCCGAGTGTACCCAGGTTACACTTGGTTCCCCGTCTGGTTCTGGCACTGATTGAACTGCATGGAAGATAAGCAGCAGTGTCCAGCCGCCAGAGATCATTATGACTTATTGGAATGCGACACTGCTGCTTATCTTCCGGCAGTTCAATCAGTGACAGGAACCGGACGGGAGAGAACCGAGTGTAACCTGGTCAGTACATTTAAATACAAAACAGCATCTTAACCCTTTGTATCGTGGAAATCAATTTCTCTTGTATGGAGTATGGAGGGGGGGGGAAGAGGTGGGGAGGTGCAGTGGCAAGAATTCTTATTACAGTCACTCAGTGACGCACCTGAGTGACTGTAATAAAGATTCTCACCACTGCACCTCCCCATTGAAAGTATAGGAGCCTTATGTATTATAAAGATATTACATCATCAAGGAACTCCATGACTATAGAAAAGGGGGGAAAGCACTTTTATAGCATTATGGGTGGAAGGTGGGGTCTCTGGAAAACTGGAAAATTATTTTTTTTTAAATTGCCCATTACTAGAAACAATAATTCTTCCCAACTATCACTGTACCATTTTTTGTTGATCTGTCCCCTATTTCTTTAGTATCCAATCTGATATCAGATATTTAGCTGTCAATCAAGTGCTTTAGTATCATAAATTCTCTCGTTATGTAATTTTAGAATGGTGACAGTGGGTACATGAACGCATGGTGGGAAATTCCATCTTTCAATGCTTCTATTTTTACATGTATGTGTAATAAATGCTGGTTATTAACTGTAAGTGTGCAAGTCCATTCTTGTAATTCATTAATGAGTACAAAGCCTGTAGTCACGTCCAAAATACTAACGGAGTATCAGGTTAAAGTGACGCTAATGGCTCAGGGGTCATTAGATCTGCTCTGCTCATTCACAAACAATACAAGCCTCATATTACCTGTTACTACTGGAAAATAGGTCTATTCTCTGGGTTCTATAACATTCCATTACACCTAATTATTAGCTTGCAGGAAAGCATTTTGAAAAGCGAACGATAAAGGACTTTTTTAAATGTTCACTTCAGTTCAATGTTCTATATTTCTGTAAGACATCCAACATGTGTCTCCGACTGCCTCCTTGCCATCTCCTCCTGGATGTTCAACGCTACCTCAAATTAAATCTTACTAAAACTGAACTCCTCATTTTTCCAACTAAACCTGGTCCTGTCCCATCTTTCTCCATCTCTGTTGACAATACCCCCATTTTCCCCATCCAACCAGCATGCTGCCTAGGGGTAATTATTGACTCCTCTCTCTCCTATTCTAACCACATTAACTATGTTGTGAAAATCTGTTGCTATGCTTATGCTTGCCTCATCCTATCACGCCTGGACTATTGCACCTACTACTTTCTGGTCTTCCTGCTTCCCACCTCTCTCCCCTTCAGTCTATACTTAACTCTGCCACACATATTGATTCACTTGTGAAGGTTCTCATTCATCCAGGTCATGGTATATCCGTTGTATTCAATTAGATCAACTGGACTTGAAATGTAGTTCTTGAAGACGTTTCGCTAGTCATCCGACTGGCTTTCTCAATTCAGAATTCTGAATTGAGAAAGCCAGTCGGATGACTAGCGAAACGTCTTCAGAAACTACATTTCAAGCCAGTTGATCTAATTGATAAAACGGATATATTGATTCACTCTTTTATAAACATGATCCCAAATCCTCTGTACTGGACCACAACCTGGCTCCCATTAAACAGAGCATTGTATACAAAATCCTTCTCCTTACATTAAATCCCTTGGCTCTGCTGCTCCTCCTTATTCCTCTCTAGTCTCCCTATATGTTCCTGCCTGTGTCCTCCGCTCATCACTGAACCAGCTCCTGTACAGACCCCTATGCGTACTGCTTTATCTCGCCTCTGGAATTCTATTTCCCTCTCTCTATGCCAAGAAACCTCAATTAGCAGGTTTAAATTTAGCCTTACATCCTACCTATCTGGTAACCAGCAGAGTATATGGTATCTATATATGATAAATCTACCCTTACTCCTACCTATCTGGTAACCAGCACAGTATTTGGTATCTATATATGATAAATCTACCCTTACACATCCTACCTATCTGGTAACCAGCACAGTATATGGTATATATATTTATATGATAAATCACCCTTACATCCTACCTATCTGGTACCAGCACAGTATATGGTATCTATATATCTATATATGATAAATCTACCATTACATCCTACCTATCTGGTAACCAGCACAGTATATGGGATCTATATATCTATATATGATAAATCTACCCTTACATCCTACCTATCCGGTAACCAGCACAGTATATGGTATCTATATATCTATATATGATAAATCTACCCTTACATCCTACCTATCTGGTAACCAGCACAGTATATGGTATCTATATATCTATACATGATAAATCTACCCTTACATCCTACCTATCTGGTAACCAGCACAGTATATGATTGTTTTATTTGCACTGCATACGTCTCACTCCAGCACTCATACCCTTTCCATTGTATCTTTATGTTTCCCACCTAACTAGATTGTAAGCTCTACGGGGCAGGGACCTCCTTTCCTGTTGTGACAAAGCTCTAGCACTTCTATTTATATATTTATATATGTATGAACTGAACTTTCTATGTATTTATCCCCCTTGTATGACTTTACTGTAATTTGTTACTGTACAGCGCTGCATTTCCATGTGGCGCTTTATAAATAAACTATACATACATAAAATTACAGGTAAATAAAGTGAACCAGAGATAGTAAATGACAGACCTGTTTCTAGAGGTCCATAATCAAGTGTGATCGTGGGGCCATTTCGGGTGTCTATCTGTTAATGTATTGATGATAGCTCGGCCGAATAGGCCATTTACTTCAGCATCTTTGATGATCCGTTGCCCTGACCGAGTGCCCATACACTTACCGATGCTTAGCCGAAAGAGCTGTTCGTACACCAACATATGTCACAGTTCAGGCCCGTGATCACACGTGTGTATGAAGCTTATGGTTGCCCCTTTGTATGTGAAACAATAGTCCTATTAAAATTCATTCTATGGTTAATGATTTGGTAAAGACGATAAGTAAGAAAGGAAATAGAGGGAAAAGATGGAAGGAGAAATATAAAGGGAGTGGCATATGTATATGCCAGGCTTGTACTGAATGCTTTGAGTTGTAGTTTCATGTCAATCCTAGAATTGTATTGGGAAGCTTTGATCCACGTGGAATTCTGGGAATTTTGGGTACCAGGCAAACATATAATGGTCTCTGCTTTGGTTCTCACTAAAGGCTGGGCGTTTTAGTTCCTGGCATTTTACTTTACTTAAAATGTATTTCTTATTATAAAGGTTGTGCAGGGATTTATAGTCCTGAAGTAGATGGATAGACACAGTTTCCCGGTGTAATGTTTGTTTATAGTTACCCAGTTAAGCTCACTAATACCGTACATGGCAGATTTAAACACCATTCTTATTTACAGCTCTTTGTTAATGATCCCCCAGTACATTTATAATTGAGAGCAGCATGCAAAGCCTTTACCTCCCCAGGGCTGAGATCTGGTGATATATATGGCAGCTAACGTGTATATAGGGTGAGATCATAGAGCCATGGGAGGCTTGGCACTGTATCTAGGGAAATGCCTGAGAAGCTTCCTCTTTATAGGCTGCATTAGTGTATAGCAGGAGAATGTAGATCCACAGTTCATTAAACCGTAACAAGAGTTTGGACTCGTCCTCCACTGATTAGATCAACCAAAGGCAGAACAACCATGTGAGCAGTCCCAGTCCCTGCAGTACAGGATGCCCAACAGGTCCATGGAGGGAGGGGGCACAACGTTTTTTTCAGCCACAGCTCCTTTCTAATAATTGCTATAGATAAAGCTTGCCCCTCCCATATAATTTTGCTGGGGGCCCTGGTGATTTGTATTGATGCCACTGCAACACACTACAAAGAATGGGCAAAGCCTGTAGCCACAACGCTGTTCCCTAAATGCATTGGATAAGCACAGATCTCAGACGTGTACGCCATAAGAATAACAATGGAAAACCTGCTGGACTGCACAACAATCCAACCCGTATTTACCCAGGAGCAAATCTCTGCACCTATACTTACCCCATAGCAACACAATCCATAAATAGTTGCTATAGGTTTAAATGGTGCAAATCCCTCCTCCTCCCATTCAAACGCTCTGTGCTCCGGAACTGAACTGATATTTATAGATACTGCAGATAAGATTTATATTGCTCATTAGAAAGCAGTGGGCTGGAGCATGACTGTTAATTCCTTATGCTGACCATACACTGGCCCGACGTTACACTGATTCTACGTTTGTTCCGACCAATACAGTAACATCATGCCAGGAATCGCTTTCTTACATTTCCCAGACAGATACAGATATCTTGCATTACTAGCGCAGCCACTGCAAACTAGGGGTTAAAGTCACGCTAAACAATCGTAAATCGGTTAGCACGGTTTAACCCCTTAAAACATTTACCATTTTATCGGTACACTATTGAGAAACGCGTTGCACAGAGCTGTGCTGAGATCAGGTTCACTGCATTATCCTCCCTCTGCCGCTCTGTAGTTAGGGGCTTATGCAATGATTGGTGAAAAAGTTTTCTTTTTAATTAGCATTAACATTAATTTGCATTAAATCAGACGCCTTTTACTCAATGCAGTTAGATCACATCTGATTGGTTGCTGCAGATTATTAGCATAGGCAAATGCTTCACACATTTTATTGCATCAGGCTCTATGTTATTTCTATAAGTGTACCGATTAAAGGGGTGATGTTGGAGGGTATGGAAACGCTGCAGGAACGTTGGAAGGTACATCTATTAATGTATGGGCAGATTTACTCACAACGCTAGCAGAACTGCCGTACACAGAGCTGTGAGCTTTATCAGACAGCATTTTCTCCAATATTGGTTTATACCAAGTAAGAGTACTGGAGCCAACTGCAGAACCGCAGATATTTTCTGATTGGATGTTGGGAGTATTAGGCTGGGTAAACACATTCGGATCCTTCATCCGAGCGTTCAACGCCAGCAACCGGTCAGTCTGGAAGGACTGTTGATTGCGCCATGGAGGACTGCACGAAAGGCAGTGGTTTTTTGGTCGGTCCGATCAACCATTTGTCCATAGCAAACATACAAATGGTCAGACGTCGGTTGCGGCCAGTCCAGGAAACCAAGATGGATATCTCTTAAAGGAATCTGGCACACCCACACTTGTACGCTCATAGCCTAGTTTACAGATCGGTGGACTATCACATTGCCTTACAACCATAGCGGCCTTTAACTTTCACACTGCAGACTGAGTGTTCTCATTACGTGTCTGGCATTGACAGGGAGAATAAATCTGTGGCTCAGTCTGGCAGTAATAACAGGTAAAGACACAGTAAAAGTCCAAAAGGGTGAGAACAGGCATTGCTTATCTGGTGTTACTACAGCCCCAGATGTTTAAAAACAGCGGATTGCTGTATCAGTCTGTCGTTGGGGAGAGGAGTGTCTGGCACAAAATCAATGCAGAACGTCTTGGGGAAAAAAGTGTTCTTGCTTGCCAATCATATCATAAACACCTGAATCTCCTGGTGATTCTACATTGTTGGACATGCCCTCCTACCCCCAACCGCTATATTCTGACTTTAAAAATCAATTCCAATTTCTACCTACAGCTCATCGTTCCAGCACCGTTCTGCATTGATGGCAGCCGTGCCTGTGATTGGCTGCCTCTCAACCAATCACAGCCGCGGATGCCAGTCCAGCTGGGGCTTGTAGTTTTGGTGGGCAGGGGAGCCGGACCAGAACGGCGCTGAAAGTAGAGATGGGAATCGATTTTTAAAGTCAGAATATAGCGGTTGGGGTGGGAGGGCATGCCCTACAATATATAAAAAGTTTGTAATAAGGGTGGAGATGCCCTATAAGGATTTTTTAATATAAGTTTTAACTTAACTTAAATAAAAATGAAACAAAAAATGCTGCAATTTGCATTAGAATACTAATTTATACAGTGTAAGAAATTTTAAAGTCAGCTTAGATTAATTTTTATCTGTATAAGGAAAAGCTGTAACTTAGAGATTCACCTATGTCTACAGTCTAAGCCCTCCTCATTCCCAAACCACTGGCTCAGACATGCTCTGTTTTCCTCACCACAGGGGAAAGGAACTGTTTTTATCTTCCATTGCTAAGGGAGGGGTTGCTACTGCAGGGAGAAAGCCTACAAGAGAATGTGAATACCAGGGCACTTTGGTTCTTACTTCATGCGATGCTCTTAGACCCACACAATAATTTAATAAAGAACTGCCATGGAAATAAGGAGAAGTCAGTCCTCTCATGAGGCTCATTGACTTTTGCTGTATTTCAGATTTTTCTCGATTCCTACATTTCCTGTCAACAGACACAGCTGTGAAGGTGAACTGCTGGCATACGTGGATGAAGAAGTGCACAACTTTGCACATGAAAGCACCAAATACCTAATCCTCCAGGAAGTAGATGGTTGCCTGGAATGGCACACAGAAGATGATGGAGACATCGCCACTCTGAGATTAAGTGTGAGGAAAAGAGAGAATGTGGGAGACAGAACGAAGAATAGAGAGAGAGAAGGTGGAAGAAAGAAGAGAGAGAGAGAGCGAGAGAGAGAGAGAGAGAGGGAATATGGGAGAAAGAATGAAGAACAGACAGAACATGGGAGAAAGAAGGAAGAATAGAGAGAGAATGTGAGAGAAAGAATGAAGAATAGAGGGAGAGTGAAGAAAAAAGGATGAATAGAGAGGAAGGAAGAACAGAGAGAGAATGAGAGAGAAAGAATGACGAACAGAGAGAGAAAATGTGAGAGAAAGAAGGATTAAGAGAGGGGAAGAAAGAAGGGAGAGAAAAAAAAGTAAGAATAGAGAGATGGAGATAATGTTGGACAAAGAAGGAAGAATAAAGAGAGCGGTAGAAAGAGAGACTGTGAGAAAAAAGTAAGAATAGAGTGAGAGAGTGAAACAGAGGGAATGTGGGAGAAAGAAGGGAGGAACAGAGAGAGAGAAGAAAGCATAAAGATGGGAGAGAATGCGGGTAAAAGAAGGAAGAATAAAGAGAGGGAGAGAATGTGGGAGATAGAAGGGAAAAAAGAGAGAGAGAAAAAATGTATGAGAGAAAAGAAGGAAAGAATAAAGAAAGGGAGAGAGCATGCGGGAGAATGAAGGGAGGTAGAGAAAAAAGGAAGAATAAAGAGAGGGAGAGAGAATGCCGGAGAAAGAAGGGAGGTATAGAGAAAGAAGGAAGACTAGAGAGTGGGAGAGAGCAAGAGAGCATGTGGGAGAAAGAAGGGAGGTAGAGAGAAAGAAGGAAGAATAGAGAGAGGGAGAGAGCATGTGGGAGAAAGAATGGAGGTAGAGAAAGAAGGAAGAATAGAGAGAGGGAGAGAGCATGTTGGAGAAAGAAGAGAGGTAGAGAAAGAAGGAAGAATAGAGAGAGGGAGAGAGCATGTGGGAGAAAGAAGGGAGCTAGAGAGAAAGAAGGAAGAATAAAAAGAGGGAGAGAGCATGTGGGAGAAATAAGGGAGGTAGAGAAAGAAGGAAGAATAGAGAGAGGGAGAGAGCATGTGGGAGAAAGAAGGGGGGTAGAGAGAAAGAAGGAAGAATAGAGAGGAGTGAAGGAGAGAGAAATCCTAACTCTACACTACAGAGAAAGGTTTAAATGCTAGAGGAAATAGACTTGAAGGGATCCATGGGGATGGGGCTCCCAGGCTCCCCTGCACATGCCAGAGCCAGAGTCCTCAGGGAGGACAATGAAGAACAGGATGACACACAGACACTTTCTACTCTTCACTTTCTGGGACATTGCAGGAGGACCATAAGGAGCAGGGATGTAAGGTAAGGATTTTTTTAACACTGCACAGTGGGGCCAGTAGTGGGGGAAATTTTAGTTTTGGGGATGGACATGCCCTTTAATCTATGTTATTGTCTTACTAGTTAAAAATGTAAATGTTAAAGGGGAAGTTCAGTGCAAATACATGTACTTTTCAGAAAAAAAGAGCAGTATTTTTCCATCCCAATGACCTTAACCTGCCCATTCAGCATTTTGTTTGTGTATAAATAAATGCAACTGAAATACTGACTTCCTGTTTGCAGGACCCCTAGTAGAGACCGTTATGGTTTTGCCCTTGACCCAGCGCCTGGGTTGATTCACTTGCTCAGTAGAGATCTGAGCATCTTTGATCCATCCAACAGCCAATCAGTAGAAATTACTGTTAGGAACATTCCAAGGATGTGCTGCATCCTAGGAAGAAGAAGGACCGTTAGAACCTGAAATGTCAGCTCACTAATGTCAACAGCAGGGAACAGCATGTCTCCCATTATGATTTTTCATAATGGGAGAGAATATGTAGAATAACTAAGTATGCCTTACACAAACTAATAATTTAACAAATAAATATTGATAATTTCTGCTGAACTGTCTCTTTAAATAGTGACATACAGTGTCTACCAAACCACATCACCTGTGTAAGAAAAATGGGATGCTCCACACCCCCTGTATCTAACACTCCTCCCACAGTCCTCAGCAGCAGGGGAGGTTCCTGTCCTGTGCTCAGTCCTTGCTGTTGCTCGCAGTGTCAGGTATGAATAAAGTTTTGTTTAAAAACACGGAACTTCCGTTTTATGGTTTCTTTGTTGTATGCTAGTTCCTATACCGGTAATGACGTCATTTCTTCGCGACGGATTTCCGTTTTTTCTTTTTGGAGGTCAGAAGAAGAAGCCGGGCGTGTGTTCCACGCTGTTGGTGGCCCCTCCATTATCCGTTCGGTCAGTGGTTGGGTTTAGCATATTATTATGGTGACAGAGCTTGTTCTCCTTCCTGTACAACAATTCATATGGGATGTATAGTGAATATTGTAAAGTATAAGGATAGTTCCATGACTATATATAAGTAGGAAGTCCAGTAGTAATTATGTTGGCCATACACGGTACTATTGCAGTCGTGTGATATATTACCGTGTATGGACAAAAAAAAAATCCTAGAGGACCAGTTACATTTTTCCCCCCTGTCGGTCAACCTGATAGCACAATCTGCATATCGTATGACCGTATTGTAGTGTCTATGGCCACCATAAGTTGCATAATGACAAGACATGCTGAGAGCTTTCTGAAGATCCGGAGTGCCAAGGTTTGGAATCACTGTTATATCTCATCATGCAAAGGATTTTATTTTTTTTTCTTATTGTGGCATAGATTTATAAAAATGCCTACCTATAGGGCACGTTATTTCAACGTAATTTCGATCCGTAGCAGTTTTTTTTTACTGTATTACAATAATTGTACCCCTATTCTTATCTTCTAAAATCAACACATTATAAAGTTCTCTGCCCTGTATTGTAATCATGTGACTGTTAAGCTAGGTACACATGTTGCAATCTTTCCTCCTGACCAACCGTTCAAGGCTTTCGACTGGTTGGCCAGGAGAAAGGGCTGTCGGTCACAGCAAAAGCAGCCGAATTCAGCAGTTAGCCATGACGAGCTTGCGGGCCATAGAGGACTGCACAATCTCCCGTGGTTTTCCTATCGTTCGTGTGATTCAGACCTGACTGACCGAAATGCTGCAATGTTGGTCAGTTGGGCCGAATTATTGTATAGCGTGTACCCATTTTAAGAAGTCACATGTTGGAACTTATTTGCACTTTAGTTGTTGGTAAAGGGTTGATATATAGCAACTTATTGCATTGATAATTTGAGCAGCAGTCATGTCAAATTCAGTGGCACTTTTTCCATTGTGATCACTGGCCTAAGTGGCTGCCACAAAATGCATGTAGCATGTGGGCCTTGCATCTGTGTAGTTGCAAAGGATACGATATTGCTACAGACAATTCAATGTCTGCATTGTAAGTCATTAAACTTGCAAATCGGCTAAAGGGAACAAGATTCCTATCTATTAGTTCAGTGGGTGTTTGATTTCCACTTAAAAGAAAAACTTAAGGTAACCACATTGGCATCTGTCGGCACACATGCTGTGGGAACCGCATACCCGATCGATCCCCATATGCGGAATGGGGATCGGTCAGTCGTGTGGCCATACTCGGTCCGATCATATCGGCTCCCTTTACGATAACCACAGACGGAATTTTTCAGTCTTGACCGACCGTAGTGGCGACTATGGTCGTTCATCGGCACTATGGTCGGTTGGAAAAAGCCCATACACATAGGGATTTACCCATTATTGTTTGTATATATGGCCACCTTTAGATAGGCAGTTGCTCTTTACTGCATAGTTAATTAACTGTGAGACATACACATCAATTCAGTAGAGTCCAGTGAAAGGGAAGCTTTTGGTCTCTTAAATGTTTTGAAAATTTTTATGTTTGTGCTCTAATAAATTGGGTTAAATGTAGCTATATCAAGTATATGTGCAGTATTTATTTTTGCTTGGGGCCATGGCAATTGAACAGGGATGTAATCTGTAAGCAGTTAAAAAGATATTGGTTAAAATCTAGCCTAATCAAGGCAGTTCCTTATTTCTACCCAGGGATAGCTTTATTTTTAGCTTAGCATTTCTTATTGTTTAAACTACTTTTATAAAAAAATGTTTTACTTTTATAGGGAGATGCTGAAATGACTTGTTTATAGCCCTGTGGGGTTATAGAAGCGGAACATGGCTGCACGGCTTGTACAACGTTTCTCCCGTTTTCTGGCTGTTTCTGCTCACTATCCCCCTCCTTCTTGCTCGCACGTTCAGGAGTTTTTAAAAGTTTGCTCGCCAAGTTTTTATCTGGTTCCCGTTAGCTCTATACACTGTTCCAGACCATTGAACCATGTAGACGGATTTCTAGCCAAAGAACATACATTCACCTCTTCTCCAGAGCATAGCAGATTTGAGTCTTTGCTGGAGTCCACTTCCGGAGCAGAGGATTTACTGCAGCTTGGCGTGGAACAAGAGATTAATGGCAATCAGGCAGCCATAATAATTTGCCAGTTATCTAAGACTTTGACGGAGAACAAAACCCAACCAGAAAGCATTGTTCAAGACCAGCGGTTTCAGCAGCTTCTTCTAATTATCCATAATCAGGTATGGCTGGCCATATCTTAGGATTTTACATTAATTTAAAATAATGCGCTCTTGTCCAATTTAATTTAGTACCTCAATAAAGTTCCATAATCATAATGTTCTGTAAAACCCATGTTTTTTAGATTTAACGAAGAGTTTACTGAAAAGTGAACTATTCCTTTAAAGGGCATCTATAGTGGGAAAATGAACTTTATTTTTCCCTTTCCATGTGTTCTATAATTCCACACAACCCCCAGAGTGTCTTCACTTTTTTCAGATTCCCTCTCTGTCCTGAGAAACAACAGTTAGAAGAATACATGATTGCATTCCTTTACTCCTACTTGGACTGTCAATCAAATCCTTGTGACGTGATCCCCCCTCCCTGCTCTGTAATAAACATAGAGATAAGAGCATTAGCAGGGTGAGAGAGGTAGCTTTGATGGCAGATATAAGGCTGCACTTGACCCCCCTTCTTAATAGCTTTCACTGATTGATGATGGGTCACAAAGTGAGAGATTGTAAACTGTACTGTTCTCCTTCTTCTTCCTGTCTCCAGGACAGCTTGCTTTCTATTGGCCACTGTGCGTGGGTGTTTTTTTTAGGATGTTGAACTTTTAACTCCTACTGCACATGATAAGCTTGTCGGTTAGCTGGAGCTGAGACATAGAGGAGGTAACAGAGGGGGAAGGGGGGAGTGCTGCACAGAGATCTGACACCATGGTTAAACAGAGTCACTGACATAGATAGGATTAAGGCAGCACAGAGTACATGAATTTAACTTTGCAAAGGGGCAGTGTTTTTTTTCCACTATAGATGCCCTTTAATGCATTGATTAATGCAGGTCCCCAACCGCTTCAGGTTTCCCTTTAACTATAGTGTGCATGCACGCTATAGCAAAGTGAAACTTGAAGCCTTTGGGTCCTGTCACTGCAGCTGGCAGTGGATCGCAAGCAAAGTAAATTTACTCCCTGCGTTAAAGGAATAGTTCACTTTTTTATTGATCTATTCCTTTAAAGGGTACCTCCACTGTCTAGATATAAAAATGTACAGTCTTAAAGAGAATGTTCACACCTCAGATGAGAAATTATATATAGGTAAATCAAGCAAGATATTGTTAATTATAGACGTGAGTTTACAACATCAGTGGTGGGAAGATATGGGAAAGTTTGATACGGGAACCTGTGCACCAATCACATCGTGGGCCATGTGACACGCCCCTGTCTCTCTACCCGTCCATGCGGACGCACAAAGATACGTGCGTCGGCTAAGAGTTACTATGGAGACAGGACTACAACAAACTCTCTACTGTCTCAATGAATGGATGAATGAGAACCTTCACAAGCATATCTCTACTGTCTCCATAGTAACTCTTAGCCGAAGCACGTATCTCAGTGCGTCCACATGGATGGGAGGAGGAATGGGGGCATGTTACACGGCCCGTAATGGGATTGGTGCAGGCAGCACCAATCAGAGACGCTGGACCGCATCACCAGGGTATAAAAGGATACAATTTTATATATATATAATAAAATTAAAAAAAATTGTATATATCTTGATTCCAGCATACCTGTGAATCTTCTTGGTTGTCTGACCCCCCTCAAAACATCTCCTTGAGGGGGGCGTAATACAGGCAACCACCTCCCTACCTGATATGGTGGTTTCCATACCAGATGCTGCCTGCCATGACTTTAGACTTTTTAAAATCTTGTAGGACCACGCTCATGTTAGCATAGGGACCTAGACTAGGGATTCCTATTCTTTTTTGAACTAGTAGAAGCACTGAGTGCTTTAGGGGTATCCTGGTAACTCTGGCTGGTGGAGAGATTTCTCCCCCCTCCCCTTCTTTCTTTGGTTCAGGCTTTGTGTGGTTAACTAAGTTTTGTTACCCTGTCCTGTCCTCCAGTTATATATTACATATCAGCTGTGTGTTCCCACTACGTATAGTTTTTAACTATGTGTGTTTCCTTTGTTTTTAATGTATACCAAATAAAGATTTTTAGTTTTAATTCATTCCCCCCCCCACCTGGATTGTGTCATTGGACAGGATAATAACAAAGGGGGATACTTTCTCTCTCTCTTCTCTCCGCTGTACCCACATTTACTCAGGTTAGAAATTCGTCTTGCCCTGATTGGTGTAGAAGAGTGGATTTTGTTTTTTTGTTATTATTTTTGGTAGGTAACTTTTGCAAATTGCAGTCTTTCCTTCACTCTTTATCTCACAGATCTCTTCAGTTTGGAATGGAAATCTGGTGTCCCTGTTAAAGAGCCTGTACATGCTTGGTGTAAAGGAAGAGCACAAGCAACTGCGGGCTGTGGAAAACGAAATCAGATGGCGTCTCAGGAGGCTCAGTTTTAAATCCCTAGTGATACTGACTGATGCTTGTGCACAGTTTGCTCATTCTGAATCCCAAAAGAGCCTGGTCAGTGACCTTGTGAAGAATTTAGAGCTACGATGGACTGAGATTGAGGATGCTAGAAGTGTAGTGACCCTTATCACCCGTGTGGGCTTTATCTCAAAGTCCCTAATGGAAAGACTGGAAGACAAGGTTTGTTTTAATTACATGTCTTAGAACAGTATTAAAAGGATTAAAATATTTTCTATATGTTTCCCTGAAAATATGTTGTGATGTGCATGATCTAAAAGTGTGTGTAAAAATGAACAGAAATGCTTTATTTGGTTTGTATTTCGAACCTGGTTGTTTATTGATCTTCTTGCTTCCAGTGCAATATCTGAAACCATGTGGGTTTTTTTATAGCCCTTATTCTAACTTTATTTATAACAATGTTGCATTCTGTTACAGAGCATACACTTTAAGCTGATAGAAAAAATATCTATAGTTAGGTTGTGGTTAGCAATGCTGTTTTTATAAATCTACAATTATAAGCTGTTAAGATGTTATGGGAAGATGATATCCCTTTAACTGGCTATGTTGAATGGCTTAGGGTGTTTCTCTACCTACGTAATCTATAGGCTTTGGAATACGCAGAGCATTTCACGCCAGAGGACACGAGACGGGTGGCATTGGCACTGGCAGCACAGAACCGTCGCTCTGTGCCGTTGTTGAGGGCCCTTTCCTATCATTTAGTACAGCGGCACCTCGGGCTGAGCCCAGCAATAGTGCTTGACCTTGCGTTTGCTTACGGTAAGACACTTTTATACTGAGATAAATATATTGTTTACGCAGATGGTTTTATACAAAATCCAAGCATGGGACGACTCTTCAGCCAGGTGCAAAACACAAACTTATATTCATTGGAAATCACAACATCAGCGGTGCAACAGGGAGAAAACAGACTGGCGCATTTCGTAAGTGCAATCAGAGGGAGATGATGAAGTGACTTGCAGTCATGAAACGCGCCAGGACATCAGTCTGTGTTCCCCCCCTCGTTGCAATGCTGATGTTGTGATTTCCAATTAATTAAAGTTTGTGTTTTGAACCTGGTTGAAGAGTCGTCCCATACTTTGTTTTTGTATCGGATATTGTTTATGTTGGAGGTGCTGGTCCTCCTAAGGTTTGGACTCTCCCATTTGTGGGACCCGGTAGCAGACAGTGGAGGTATGGTATACCGTGCTACTACAGTTCACGCATATGGTTACCTTGGAGTTCCTGACCTGTGTAAAAGCCCTTGTTTTTTTAAATGATGATGGAACCCCTCAGTGGCTCAATGGGACACTTAACCAAATGTATTCAGTAGTCAAGTGGATCTGCAATTCACTGGGAGATACTGAGAGTTTATTCCCCGATTCCATAATACTAATATTTTACATTCAGTTCATGCAATTCTCTTTAAAAGGCATTTCCCCCTCCATCCGTCTGGGTCCATATTTGCTGCTTGGTGTCCTTGTAGGGCACCCTAGCCCACCCGCAACCGCGATGGGGTTCATGTTCATTTTGTTAAAAAAGCAGAAGAAATGCTTTGTTCCCCTGGCGCTCTGGATATGCCGGCAGCCGCATCTGTGATTGGCTGCCTCTCAGCCAATCACAGGTGCAGCTGCTGGTCCGGCCCCCTGCTTGCAACCTCCGGCAAGCAGAGGGCCGAGATTAGAGCGCCGGGGTAACCAGTAATGTAAGTACATTTCTGATGCTTTTTTAAACAAAATGAACATGGCGGTTGGGGGTGGGCTTTGAGTGCCCTACACTACTGAAAAGTGGGGATACCCTTTAAAATCTTTTTTTCGTTAACTGTAATGTTTACCTACATTCTGATGTATCCTTTTGTATATAGCAATCGTGTCAAATTCAGTATTGTCTATAATTGGCATGTACTGGCCAAAATGGTTGCAACAGTAATTTTGTAGTTCATGGGCCCCAATAGATTCCTTATGTGGAAATTGGGGATAAAATGGTCTACGGACATAACTATTTGCATGTATAAGCATATGAAGTATAAAACTAGTTGCTGGTATATTGGAGTTTTTGGCTATTGGTATAGGATTCAAAACCATCTGTCCATACTATTAACATCCCATGAAGTGTTTAATAGCAGAGTTCGTCATTGCATATTACAATGGAGGTTGCATGTCTATGAACACGCTTTCCCCAGGTACAGGAAGTAATGAGTTAGAAGAAATGTTGGAGGGGTTTAAATATTTGCAGGCTTGTCTCTGTCTGCTAAGACTAATGGCTTGTTTTATTTCACAAAATGAAATTTTTTTTTGCTCTTAAAGGGAAACTGAACTTCCACCAGACTCAGGTTTTCCAGAAAATGTCCTGCGATCTCCTCCCCAAAGTGCCAGAACTGAGTGGTAATGACATTGCACGTTGTATCAAGTCCTTTGCCTACCTTAAGTGGTCCAATATGCCTCTGTTTGAAGCCTTTGCACAGGTGAGACCCGCTCTCAGTTTGTGTTCTTAAATCCATTGTATCATGTGACCTTATTTGTTTTAGGCAGAAAGTCTGTCCCGTCCTTGTCTGAATTGGCCCTGCCTAATGTGAATGTTATCTGTTTTCTCAAACTGCTTCGTCGTGAGGTTCACTAAACAGTAAGAATTCAAGTTGTTTCTTAGTAATGTCAGGGCTGAGGCCTTTTATTTTCCCCTCTGTACCTAGTGCTCTGAACATTAGATAAACTAGATTATGGAAATATAGAAATACATTGAAGGCTAACGTAAACTCCTTTTCTCTTACAGCCTAGGGGGACCCAGGAACGCAGGGGTTAAGTACCTCTCTTCAGGAGCGGACACTTTAAAATTGAAGACAGTGAGGCTCCAGTGCTCCTCCCCTCCTCTATAACTCACCAAGCACCGGAAGCCTCCTTCAGTTTTAAAGTGTCCGCTTCAGGAGTGAGGACTTCTCCACTGCCAATGCCTGGATACAGATTACAGTTAGGAGCAGGTAGAATCCTCCTGAGGCACGATCCACCGGCTCCCGACGTGGGAGTAGCATGACCAGGGACACTTCCCATGCTCATGCTGCGGAGGGGCTGGCCATCATGACCCTCGGGTCTAAAATGGCCAGACTCCCCCTCCGCCAAAGCGTGCAGCCAGCGGCCGGCCGCTGCCTCCGCTCAGTAGCTGCAGAGGGCTGAGGCACCTAAAACGGAGACTGGACTTACGCGCGGCTCCATTTTGATTTTGGGGGCGGACTTCTCCCTCTGACTTCCCGGTCTTCTTGGGGGCGGGACTTCCGGCGACTTCCGTTTCGGCTCTCCCGCGCTGATCTCCCGCTTTGCTCTCTGATCTCTCCCTTCTCAGCAGCGCGCTCCCTGCATCGGGAGCCTCCTAGGAACAGCTAAGTGTATCCTCTTGGGGATATTTTCTCCCCTTTTTTTCTTTTGGGTGTACTTGTTTCGGGGGTGTTCTTCTTTCAGAGGGTGCCGGAGACAATTGACGATCTTATCAGATCGGTCTTAGAGGTCCTAAATATTCAGGATCCGGGCGAACCATTAGACCCTGCCAGATCTCTGTTTAGTCTCCCTAAGAAAACAGCAGCGACCTTCCCCTCTTACGACCAATTAGAACAGATTGTCTTGGAAGAATGCGCAACTCCAGAAAAGAAATTCAATTTCTCTAGGAATTTGCAAACGATGGTCCACTCCGCCAGTAGTTGATCCGCCAGTGGCAAGGTTATCCAGAGCCACAGTCATTCCCCTGGCTTAGGCTGCCAGCTTTAAGGATCCTACGGACAGACGTTTAGAAGGTTTCATAAGAACGTCATTTGCGGCTCTGCGCCCCACTTTTGCCTCCGCTTGGGTGGCCAAGGCGATGGAGGCATAGCTGGACCAACTGTATCAAGCGGTAGCTAAAGAATCGTCTGACAGTCACCTGATCGACATCATCCAACAATTATCGGACGCAGCCATTTATATGGGGGATGCAGCATTAGAGACAAGTCGTTTAATTGCCCGATTGTCAGCAGCGGCTACAGCAGCCAGGCGATCTTTATGGCTCAAGGCATGGACAGCGGATCCCGCTTCTAAGAAGGCTCTTACAAGTTTACCTTTTCAGGGGCGCCTCCTGTTCGGTCCCGAACTGGAAAAGATTATCGCCCAAGCCACGGGAAGTAAGAGTACCTTCCTTCCGCAGTCCAGAGCACGCCGTTTTCCGTCCTTTCGTCGGTCTTCCTCCTTTTGTCCATCAAGAGGCTTTCGTCCTCCAAACCGCACCCAAGCGGAAAACACTAGTGTGTTCCCAACCCGTCAGGGAAACCGACCCTTTTCACCCTGGCCCCCCAAAAGAGGGGCCTTTAAATCAGGGGGAGACAAGAACAAACAGGCACGACTACCTAAATCCATCTTGGGTCGGGGGTCGTCTTCAATTTTTTCACAAGGAATGGCTACTTCCATCCACAGATTCCTGGACTATGGAGGTACTGACCAATGGTTACCGCATAGAATTCTCTTCCCTACCTCCACCTCGTTTCTTTCCTTCTCGGATTCCCAGATGCCACGAGCGCCGCAAGGCTCTCAACGATTGTGTGAGATCTCTCCTGCAAGAACGGGTTATATCCCTGGTTCCGGGAGACCAGACGTTCCGGGGATTTTATTCAAACCTAATTCTAGTGGCAAAGAAGGACGGTACGTGTCGACCTGTCTTGGATCTCAAAGCTCTCAACCTTTATGTACACAGTCAGGTTCAAGATGGAATCTCTACGGTCCGTCATCTTGAACATCGAACCGAACGACTTCCTCGCTTCACTAGACATCCGGGACGCGTATCTCCACATTCCCGTTTGGCCGGGCCACCATCGGTTTCTCAGATTTGCCATAGGTCCCCGACACTTTCAATTTACAGCCTTGCCCTTCGGACTGGCATCAGCACCCCGGGTATTCACCAAGGTGATGACATGCCAAGCCGCCTTTCTTCGCCTCCAAGGGATCTTCATCATCCCTTATTTAGACGATCTTCTATTGAGAGCGGAGTCCTTTCAAAGGGCGCAGAGCAAGGTGTCTCTGTGCATAACGTCCCTTTCTCGCTTCGGGTGGCTAATCAATCAAGAGAAATCCACGATGATTCCATCGAATCGGGATGCTCTTCGATACGAATCTTCACAAAATCTTACTACCACAAGACAAGATTTTGGCACTAAGGAACCTGGTTATTCAGGCTCAAGCTTCCAAAAGCCTTTCGATTCGTCAAGCGATGCGCCTGGTGGGAAAGATGGTATCCTCGGTGGAAGCGGTTCCATATGCTCTATTTCATCTCCGCCCTCTCCAGAGATACCTTCTCCGATGCTAGGACAAATCCCAACAATCCCTGGACTCCCAGATCCGCCTTCCTCCTCCGGTTCTGGCTTCCCTATCCTGGTGGACCTTGGAAGCCCACTTATCAGCGGGCAAATCTCTGTATGTTCCTGTTTGGACAGTGGTAACTACGGACGCCAGCCTCCACGGATGGGGCGCAGTTTGCAACTCCCTACAAGTCCAGGCACTCTGGACCAAAGAAGAGTCCCGATTGTCGATCAATGTCCTGGAATTATGTGCAATCTTTCTCGCCCTGTCTCATTGGACTACGCTTTTGAAAGGCAAGAACGTTTGCATACAGTCAGACAACGCAACGGCTGTGGCGTACATAAATCATCAAGGGGGCACGAGAAGCGACGTGGCAATGGCAGAATCTCATCGAATCCTCACTTGGGCAGAGGGGTACGTACCTGCCCTATCGGCAATATACATACCAGGAATTCTCAACACGGAAGCCGACTTCCTCAGTCGAGTCACTCTTGAGCCTGGAGAATGGGCATTACATCCAGAGGTTTTCCACGTTCTGACGCAGAGATGGGGAACACCAGACATCGATCTAATGGCGTCTCGAGACAATCACAAAGTCCCTGTCTTTTGCGCCAAGGCGAGGGATCCTCTGGCGACTCTGATAGATGCCCTAGTAGTACCTTGGGCTTTTCAGCTGGGCTACGTGTTTCCTCCAACACCTATGATTCCCAGGGTCCTGAAAAGGATAAAGAGGGAAAGAGTTCAGGTAATCTTCATCGCTCCATGGTGGCCAAGAAGGGCCTGGTTCTCGGACCTACTCTCCATGTCAATCGGGAAGCCATGGTCTCTTCCGCTACGGCCAGACCTACTCTCAAAAGGTCCTTTTCATCACCCAAACCTTCAGTGCCTCCATTTAACGGCGTGGCGCTTGAGTCCGCCATACTGAGAAGACATGGGGTACCGACATCGGCTATTCCGACTATGTTGGCGGCTAGAAAGCCTTCTTCGTCCAAGGTCTACTATAGGATATGGCACAAGTACGTTTTGTGGAGTTCGTCTAAAGGCTTCCCACCATCCAGATTTGTCTTATCCAGAGTCCTTACCTTTCTCCAGAAGGGTTTCGAAGGTGGTCTCTCCTTGAGTGCTCTCAAAGGACAAGTATCGGCTCTGTCAATTTTCTTCCATCGGAAGCTGGCGAAGAGGAAAGATATCCAAACTTTTTTGCAGGGAGTGGCACATTTGCGTCCTTCGGTTCGCACCCCGGTACAACCATGGGACCTATCGCTGGTTCTTAGAGCGCTCAAAAGGCCTCCTTTTGAGCCTGTATCTTCTATTCCATTGTCTATTCTTACCTGGAAGACTGTATTCCTTCTGGCTATTGCTTCCATCAGACGAGCTTTGGAACTGGCGGCCCTATCCGTGGAACCTTCATGCCTTTCTTTTTATTCCGACAGGGCCGTTCTCCGACCTCACGTCTCCTTTCTGCCTAAGGTGGTCTCTTCTTTCCATATCAATCAGGAAATTATTGTTCCAGCCTTCTTTCCCAATCCTTCTTCTAGGGAGCGTGGATTGCATTGCCTCGGCGTGGTCAGAGCTCTAAAAATCTACATTGCTCGCACGGAAGGTTTCCGTTCCACTCAGGCTTTGTTCGTCCTTCTGGCGGGGCCCCGCCGGGGGGCCAGGGCCTCTCCTCAAACTCTGGCCAGGTGGATTCGTTCTGTCATTGTCCGTTGTTACTTTGCGGTTGGAGCCGTTCCTCCTCTGAGGGTTACTGCACATTCTACGAGGGCAGTTGGAGCCTCTTGGGCGGCTCGACATGGAGCCTCGGTGGACCAGATATGTCGGGCGGCAACTTGGTCTTCCATCCACACATTTATTAAGTTTTATCGTCTCCAAGTGTTTGCGGAAAGGGATACAGCCTTAAGCGGCGCTATCCTTAAAACCGCCAATATGTAAACTTGGGATGTTCTTCTTTCCCCCCCTAACTAATTCGGGACTTTGGGACGTCCCCTGCGTTCCTGGGTCCCCCTAGGCTGTAAGAGAAAAGAGGATTTTTACGTCTTACTCACCTGTAAATTCCCTTTCTCTGAAGCCGTAAGGGGGACCCAGGAGCTTCCCTCCCTAGGTATTGACATGAGTGCCTTTTGGCTTGTTGCCTGTTAAGTTTTCTTGTTTACTTTCTATGTTACTATTTCTCTGGCTTACGCTCCCTCTTTGGGACCAACTGAAGGAGGCTTCCGGTGCTTGGTGAGTTATAGAAGAGGGGAGGAGCACTGGAGCCTCACTGTCTTCAATTTTAAAGTGTCCGCTCCTGAAGAGAGGTACTTAACCCCTGCGTTCCTGGGTCCCCCTTACGGCTTCAGAGAAAGGGATTGTAAAGGTGAGTAAGACGTAAAAATCCTCTTTTTACAGCTCACATGGACACCCCTAACATAACTTGCTAGGTTAGCGTTGCTGTAAGAGTTCTATATTCTATAATCCATTGGAATCCTGGATACTTCTCCTGCAGCTATTGCCCTTATACATGTCTATATTGCCAAGCTCCTCCAATGGACAACTTGCATTGGTGTAAGGAAGGTTCATTCTCTGCTACACTCGTCCCTGGACCAGATCACATACGCAGTCACATTCTATTGTATGTAACACTGTGGCTTCTTGTTTTAGAGAAGAAAAAGGTCAATATAGGGAAATACAGGAGCGCCGTAATGCTGCTAGACTGGAGGGAGAGAGTCTCTCTTATATGAAAGTTCTAGATTTTCAAATTCATCATCAAAACCTATTTTGAATTTACTGGACCTTTAATCTTTTCTTTCAGGAAAGTATTGTCAATTCAGAGAAATTTACCGTTCTACAGCTGTGTAACATTGTCCTGGCGTTTGCCCGTTTGAACTTCCAGCCCAGCAAGCGAGAGGAATTCTACAGCATGGCAAGTGCTTTGTCTTTAACATGTTGATATCTTGTTTTTCTTGCATTCTGCAGCTTTGTCAAATTCAGCACTGTTCTAACTGACAGCTGCTGGCCTAAGTGGCTGCTAAAGAAATATGGTAGCTCATGGGCCTCTATTTCTATCCAAGTGGGAATAGGGGATAAAAATTTACTATGTACAAATTCTTACCAAGATATCATTTTGATATACTTAAAGGGGAACTTAGGTCTCCAAACAAGTTTGGCTGGGTACACACACACATTTTTTGTCCCGACAGATGAAAATCATCCGGGACGAATCACTGTTAGTCGAGGTGAAATACTGACCCATCCAATAGGGGCAACAGACAATGGTCGCCGGCATCAACAAAACCGCCGCCGATCTTTCACACTGATTGATATACGGAGATGTTGGTTGGTTTGGCCGAGAAATCCGATCGTGTGTACCCAGCCTTAGGGTTAAATAAAAAGTATGCGGTCTTACCTTAAAAATAAGCCCTGAATTGCATCTGTAGGTGCAGCCTGTCAGAAGGAATGTTAACTCTTCCTGTTTCCAATAGCTTCTGCACTGCAGTCATCTTGTAGTTTAATCCTCGCTAAATACTGAAGGGAAGGAAAGGGATTTCCTATGCTGACATCTGAGTGATGTCATTAGTGTCCACCAACAAACGTCTTAAAGGAACACTAAACTGGATTTTGTATATTCCATTTGTTTCTATTATTCACAGGGAGGTGAGAACGCTTATTCCCACCTCTTTGTGAATAATAGGACGCTCAGAGGACACTGGAACTTACCTTACCGCCGCTCCACTCACAGCTGCTTCTGCATTGACAGCCGCACTGTCCTGACCAATCGCCTATCTTAGGTGCATGCATGCCAATACAAAAGATAGGCGTGCGATCAGGATAGCATGGCTGTCCGTGAAGGAGCGGCTGCGAGTGGAGGTAAGTTCCAGTGTCCCCCAAAAGTCCTATTATTCACAGGGAGGTGGGAATAAGCGTTCTCACCTCCCTGTGAATAATAGAAACAAATGGAATATACTTACAAAATACAGATGGAATAAAGCCTGTAAAATGTCAATCTGTTTAAAGGGGAACTGTGGTCTCTACACAGACACATGTTATAAGCTGTGTCAAAAGCCTCACTCCGAAAAAGCAATATTTTCTGAAGCTAGTTACAGGCTTCTAGTCAATATCTGTGCTTTCCTCTGCCTATGGGCATCTTAGGGAGATGCTAAAAAAATATACATACAAAATTTTGGGCAGCAAGAAAATTTCCTTTTAACAAATGTTAGCAGTGGAGCTATATTTAAATTGTAGAACTCTTTATGATGTATGGTCATAGGTATACCCAATATTTGAATGCAGAGACCATGAGGATTGAATGTTGTATATTCAATTTTTTTTAGGGCATTTTCATTGATTGGGTATAATCTAGATTTAGTCCAATTCATTTGTAGTCCCAAATATGGTCCAAATGTTTGCAGTGCTTCTGTGAGGATTCGGTAGCATCCAGATAGTTACACATCATCTGCATATAGTCCTTTAAGTTCTTTATGGGAGATTAACTGTAGGCCTTTAATATTCGAATTGGAGTGGATCCTAATAGCAAGGGCTTTGATAGCTATTGCAAAAAGGTAGGGTGGTAACGGGCAGCCTTGGCAAGTCCCTCTTTAGAGAGAAGGGTTGTGAAATATTTCCATTTAGAGATATGGTGCTATAGAGTGTTATTACATATTGTAAAAATGTAGGTCCAAATCATTGAATGGCCATTCTAGTGAGTTGAACTCTTGAACAAATGCGTCGAAAGATATTATTATCCGGTGTTTGATTTGCATTTGGATTAAGATTAGTCTTAATATTGGTGGTGGTTGATTTATCAGGCATAAATCTGGACTGGTCGTTTGCTGTTAGTGAATCGCCTCCATGCAGCCATACTTACAATAAGATTTTAGCAAATACTTTGTAATTATGTAACTAAATTACATAATTAAATAATGATATTGGTCGGTAGGCATTGTGTCCTGTGTTTTTTTTGGAGCTTCAATAGGATTATAATTTTGGCTTTGTATAGTGATGTGGGGAAGCAGTTGTTATCTATGGATTCGAGAAACATGTCTTGTGGTTTGCTAAGTAGTTTTTATATTGTTTGAAAATTTCTGCAGGGAGACCATCTAGTCCAGAAGCTTTGTTATTTAAGTCTTGTGTTGCCTGGGTAACTTCTTCCAGTGAGATTGGTTTATCTAGATTACTTCGGTGGTGTGAATCTAGTTTTGGGAATTCTAATATATATCCTCGGATTTGCTCCTCAGTATGAATTAGTATATTTCATATATACTTCATACTTCATATATATTTTTTGTATAATTTTGTGTAATATTATTGGAAGCTGGTTAGGATGTCAGGAGTATTTAGTAGTGGGCCAAGTATTGGGCTGATTTGGACTGTTGTGTGTTGGATGTTAGTTTGTGAGGTCATGTAAGCTAGGAATTTGCCTGATTGATTGCCTTGCTCTAAATGGGATTGTTTGGTAAAGAAGGTTTCCCTTTTGGCTTTTTCTTGAAGGTGTATTCTCTGGAAAGGGTTAACCATCTGCTTTTAGTGTTGGGTAAATTCATTCCATCAAGTTTTGTGAGAGGGTTTAGTTTGTTCTAGTTTGTTTTTTAATATAGGATACTGTGAAGGCCAGGCAGCCTCTCAGGTAGGCCTTCATTGCATCCCATTGAACAATGTATGTTGTTGGACCTTGTTCTATTTGAAGGTATGTTTTTCGATTGTCTGGTACTGGAAAGAGCGTAAGCCAAAATGGATTTAGTTTCCAGAAGGGAGTTAGTATGGGTCGAGTAGAGCTTAGCAGGCATACTAGTACTGGGATGTGATCAGAGGGAAATCTAGGCAGATGTTCAGCATTTGCAATTCTATATGTCGTAAATTGACATGTATACTCTTGGGTTTGTGGGTGGTGATGTTTCCATGCGTCGATCCGGTGATAGTCAGTGATGAAGTTAGCTAGTATTGTAGTTACTGTGTTTGTCGGTGAATGTATTTTGGCAGAAAAGCAGTCCCACATTTATTTCATAACCATATTAAAGTCGCCTAGGCAGATTATCTGTGCTCCTGGGTGTTGAGGCAAAATTGATTGCCTGGGTGAGTAGGGAGATAGACAGGTGGTGGATTATATATTCCAAGTGTTGACCAGAGTTGGTGCTCAATTTCTAAAGCTGTAAATACAAAGCAACACTCCAGGAGTAAGTGCAGTAGTAGCTGTGTGCTGTCAATCCCACCCAGGATTTATTCAGATTCCATGACGTTTCAGAGGATCGTAAATGTCTCTTGCAGACAAAGTATATCTGGCTCTTGGCCGTTTAGTTGGTCAAATACTTGCATTTGTTTTGCGGGTCTCTCAGTCAGTGTGTTCCATGTTAGCTTTTTGGTAATTGGGTTAGCCATTTTGAATTAGATAGGTTTTAGTATATTTAAGTACGTTGGGGGAGGACCCAGCGTGATCAGGAGAAGGAAAGAAGGGATTTAGCCATATTGTTAACAGTATTACAGTAACATGGCTTATGCATCAGCTGTTGTATATGAACAAGGAAAAGTATAACATTTGTTAAACTTAAAAAAACAGTATTAATCCTTTAGAAATAGTATTGTCTTGGTGCCTGAGGTGGGCACGGATTTATCTTTAGAGAGCTTGTTGGGTATATATGTAATATGAAGTCATTTGGTAGCTTGTGGCTAGTTTAGAAATTAGGGGGCAGGTCTTATGATGCAGCCGATGATGCTCTGTCCCAGCAGTAGGATACATATGGGCATGCTTAACTTGCTGAGGAAGCAGGAAGCACCCCCCTATGAGCAATGTTCCCTCTAATTGGAAATTGTATGTGTGCGCAGATATAAATTTTCTGTGCGCATACAAAATGAAATTGTGTGCGCTACATACCGCAGCACTTATTTTCCAGCAGATTTTTGTGTGCGCACCACTTTAACCTGTGTGCGCAGGCATGCAGAGGTGTGTATGTGCGCATACCTTAGAGGGAACACTGCCTATGAGGTAGGTTGTCTTTTTAATAAAGGGAACTTGTATGGTGACTGCAGTTCCCCCTTACATAGTAAAGCAAATTCATGGTTTGCAGACTTGAAAATAGCTGTACAAAAGGTTGTAGGGTTGTCTTGTGTCTGTAAGCTGCAAAAAGCAGGAAGTGCTGATGTTTTGTTCCAGGTTGCACCTAGATATTTGATCCAGGGCACATTCTGAAGGTAATACTGCAGTCTTTAAATCTGTCTTGTAATAAAAATACAGTTCCCTTTTAATTATGTGTTTAAACTATTTTTACTGTGAGTGCTTTTTTTTGTCTACGTTGTGTAGTTTGTACACTGCCATTGGTTTTTGCAAAATTGCATTTTCACTATTAGAGTGCTGTTCTGAACATTTATAAGGCTGCCTTTACAAGTAGGGAATCCAGCTACATTGGTTGGGGAAACCTGTATGTGAGAACCCTATAGGTTGTTAGTTCTCCTCCACCATAGAGGGAAAATGGAGTCACTGACAAACTATCATTTGGTGGATTATGCAGGTCAATTTGTGTTTATTAGTATATCTGCTTTCTAAGCGCCAAATATCTTTTATTGGTTGACCTGAGACATTCTTTAGTTCAAAGCATCATATCTGTAAGTCTCAAAAGTTAGAGACATTAGTGATCCTAATGTGTCTGAAATTGAATGGGTGCTAAACTGTTTCTATTGTATGTCACATAGTATAGCTCTCGTTGGTTCAATTGATCCTATTCCTGTTTCTCTAGGTGCACCAGAAGCTCTGTACAGAGTTAGACTCTTTGGACCCCTACCTGGTTGTAGACATTGTATGGTCACTCTGTGTGTTGCAGCAGGCCAACTCATTCTATCTAAATAAGGTGTTGCAACCAGAGATCTGCAGCAAGATCATAGGTAAGTTTTATTGAACTTACCTGTTGAGGTATTAACTTCTGTAACGTATATAGAACACACAGCACAGTTAATTTTTTGTTGCTATAAGGGAATGGTAGGTATGAAACTTTTATCTATTGTGTTCACTAAATAGTCAGTCGAGTTTGTATAGGTTACTGTGGTGTAGTAGTAATCATTGCTCCCAGTTTCTTGCGCGTAGTTATTTCTTGTTAACTTGTTGATTTCTCGTTTTCCATTAGATGGTCCTTCCTACAAATCTACCAATTACAGACTGAAGATGGCACACATAAATGCAACAGCTCGATTGGAGCATCCTGATTACACAGGACCTCTACTTCCCATAGACTTTTTAAGCGCAACACAGGCAGTGACTGCCAACAGGAAGTTGTCACCACTACAGTGTGGTGTGCAGGAAGTACTTCGAGAAGTGTTTCCAGTAGAGGAGACCTGTCGCTGTGGAGTGGACACTGTTTATGGCTGGTACATTGGTGAGAATGCCAAATGTTAAGTTTTATTGTATTAAGAACCAAGCATGAGTGACAAGTAAGGTGGGAGCCTTTTCTCTCTATGATGAAGAGAAGTCTCCTTTTAGTTGGCTCTTTGTTTGTTCTGTAGTATTAATGTTTTTAGATTAAAGATTTCCTTTAAAGCCCTGCAATATACTTTCTGTTCTTGCTTCTAAAATGCACTGTAAATGAAAAAAAAACAACTTTGTGCTGTTCGTGCTCATGATAGCCATCCTACCTGACAGACCCTCCTACCTGTTCCATAAGGTACGCATGTGCTTAGAATAGGAAGTAGGAATAATCATTCCGACCTCCCACAAAATAATACGCTTCATTTATACAATGTCACTGTGGTGTTCCTGTAATACTGATCTGGTTGAAAGATCCTTCAAGCAGCCTTGTCAAATTCAGCTCTACCTAGTGGAAGATGCTGGCCAAAATGGCTGCAACAGAAACATTACTGGCTGCTCATGGGCCTCAGGTCCCTACACATGGGCTTTGGGGATAGATTTGTGCTAGACACTGCTTTGCTTATATACTAAGGCTATCTTCTTATACAGGGGTCAGCGTTCTCTTTTCTCCCTGATTGTCTGTGGAATGCCTTTGATGATGTTAAACATTTTTTTTCATTTAACACATGTAATAAAGATGATCTCCCCTGTACGTACCGTCTAACAGCCAGAGGGGTGGTTGTCTGCTGTTTTGGAAGAGGAATATGTATACTTTTACTTCCCGTTATGCTGTTAGCCTATTCAGCAGATATTGTGAGATTATTTATGCTGTTAAATACATGTGCTCTGCTTCCTTACCGCATAATTAAGATTGCTGGTTTGTTTCCTTTTCCAGATGGCGAGGTTATCTTAGACAATGATAGCAATCCCATCTTATTGAAGAATCTAGAGGCTTCACACCTCCTGTATTGGGAAGGAAAGGATCCTTTACCACATGGAGCACGGAGGTAAGTCGGTTCTTGCCAGTCAGCAGCATTATCAAGTTATTTTCTTTTAATATTACCTTTGCCTCAATCTATGACCTTGGGATGTGACTACCCATTGTGTGTATTGCATCACATCAATTTAAATAACATTTCCTTCATAATTCTGTACATAGAGAAGGCAGTGTAGGAATTCAGGTGATGAAATGTTCCCATGTTCACAGGTCTATACCTATGATGCATTTCAGGGCTGTGTTACACACATTAAATGGCAGTTCACCCTGCATGGAATAGATACCTCAAGTATATGAAAGCATTCCGTGTCCCTCACATGGTGGAGATCCGAGTTACTCGCTGCAGCAGTTTCAGCCTTTATAACATCGGAAATGCCAAGACCATTTATAGTATTTATTCTGTAAACTCTGTTACCAGGAGGGAAGTTGCTGCAGAACTGTCCTGATCACAGCACCACTGATTTCAAGCCTTTCTCTTCCTTGTGTTAACTGAAACCAGCGTGGATTGTGTGTGATGTAAAGATTGCTTGTGTAACGCTTCCTTTCTTTGTTGGTTTATCGGCTGTCAGAGTCGGATGTTGTTAAATCTAATGCATGTCACTGTTCTTGCTTTTTGGTAGGTTCGCATTTGTTTGCTGGGATTTCCCCAACTTCAACTCTCGTAGTAAAGACCTGCTGGGCAGGTTTGTGCTGAACAAAAGGCACCTACAGGCTGCTGGCTTCTTGGTGGTGGAGGTGAGTAACTTACCTGGGTTCTTTGTTTGACCGTTAAATGGCATGTCCATCTCCTTACAAACACAATGTTAGTTAGCGTCTTCACCACCCAAATAGTGGAGATCACAATAGTTACTTACCTTTATAGTAACTTACCTTTATAATATAGTCCGCAGTTATCTTCTACATCTTGTTTTTACTTCTTCCTTGTCACAGCAGTGAATGAGCGGATTGTGCTGCCTTGGTATAAGCTAATGCGTACACCGTTCCCACATGTTTAGGAGGAGTTGGCAACCAAAGAAAATTGCGGCGGACACAGGAATGGACATCCTTTTTTTTTTTTTTTTTTTTTTTTTTTTAGTAGTGGCGGATTGGTAAGTAACTATTGTGGCCTCCGCTATTTGGGGGATGAACAAGCGAACGTAATTCATGTAGGCGGTGGACATGTCAATGTTCTGCTACAGGCTCCAGTTGTTGTATGAAAGTGTTGTTCCTGCTGTGTACTTTGACAGTTGAGTACTTTTTAGGGTTACCATATTGCTTTGCTACAGGAATTTGAACATATTGAGAATGAACTCACCAATCACTAAAACCGTCTGCAATCATTTTTGTAACCCAATGGTAGTGCTATCCCTTTAAAAATTACAATTGCTAAAATGCAGACCAGTTTCTTCTTTCCACGCATTGAAAGATAAAGTGTTTATTGTAACTTCTCACCAATCTAGGTTCTCTCTGGCCTTTCTTTCCACAGGTGCCGTACTATGAATGGCTCGATCTAAAGTCTGAGTGGCAGAAATCGGCCTACATTAAAGACAAGATAAACAAAACTGTGGCTGAGGATATGGCCAGATGATCCAGGGAATCCTCTAATGTAAATATATAGGTGTACATCCTCGTACAGCTTTGTTGGCTCCCAGCCCAAGACTGATCTCTTTCAGAGAGACATAGGCCTGCAAGACGTGCACAGTCCAATGGCCTTTCTGACTCTGCAGGGTTGTATATATTAAAGCTTGTATTTTATTGTAAAATTGTAAATCTGAGTCGTTTTCTTTTGTGGAAAGTCGTGGCTGTATTGAACTTGGAACAACCAAAATGCATAAAAGTAGTGAAACTGGGTCTTGGAAATACAGTAGTAAGGCCGCATCCTCTCCCATTCCTGCCAACAACCAGCTATCAAGTTAAGGGGCACATACATGCACCAATCCCAGTCGTACTATATCTGGATATTCTGAAGTCGTACCATCATTGGAACGTGTATGGGTGTTGGTACGAAAATCATTTGATTTTCTTATAAAAAGTATCTAGCCATAACAATTGTATGATGCCGTGATTGTACAATCGGTATTGGTTCCTGTGGTTCCCCATAAATAAGTTTGGTGGTTGGGCCTCCAGACTGATATCTGTAATTGATTACTATATGACCTTGAGGGAGGTCTTGAGTATCTTTGTTGGCTGCTGATACAGAATTGTCCAAAGCTCAATGTTCAGTTTAGAATTTCTCCATCTTGCAGATTGATTTAAAAACTTGGCACATTGACTGCAAAATGGTCAATGAGATATTATATGATAATATTTATATTAATAAATGCTAAATGCAGAAGTATAATACTATGTGAAATTTTTTGGGGCTACTGTGGATAACACTCTGAGGCTTATGGGATAGGCCACACTTGTCTGTTTTAACACTAGATGCGCTTCTGTCCGTTGCACTGCAATCCAATTTTTGTAGTGCATATGATCACCATTTTTTTTGGGGGGAGGCAGATCGCATGTGCTTCAATAGCGCAACATAGCGTGGATTGTAGCACAAGCGACTGTCCGCTCTAGTGTGGCCTCACCCTGAGTGTTCTCAGTTTATGTTAATAGATTTCTTACCTGTCAATAAGCCAAAATGAAAAAAACAAATGGTAAAATGGATAAAACAGCGACTGCATGTTAGACAAAGCCGAGATGATAAGGTGACAGCTCTTACTGAAGCAGCCTCTTCTGCTGCTATGCACCCTCGTAACCATCTCACAACAGCAGCAGGGATCAGGTTGTCTGTCTATTTAGGAGCATCTTTGTAATAGATAAATAGAACGAAAATGAGGTTTAATCTCTGTTAAATTGTCGATTTGAGGGTGGACATGCCCTTTAAGCATCATAAATGGTTCTTCGCTGTGGGAGCAGTGACATTGGGAAATACTTTGCCATGTAATAAAGTCCTAAAGACTTTAAAACAGACCTGGGCAAAGTAAGGCTCGGGGCCACATGCTGCCTGTTGGCTGTCCCTGACTGGCCCCTTAATACTAGACCTGTACCCCCAAAAAATCGTATTAATTGTTAATTATATCTATGGTGAAACTGTAGAAACCATTTAAATTAACAGCCATTCATTGCCATGTTCTGCTACAACCTACTGTATTAGTGTTCCTGCTGTGTACCTCAGTGGATGCTCGCAGTTAGTTTTTCTGGCTATCATGTTGCTCTGCTGCAGGAATCTGTGCATATTGAGAATTAATGCACCAATCACAAGTTGACTGGCAATAAAAGGTTTAACACCCATGGAGGAATCCCTTTAAATGTTACAGTTGCCAATCGCTAAAATGCAGACCAGTTGCTTCTTATTGGTTGGTTTGTAATATCGGAATGTTTGCCATCGGACATCTCTGAATTTTTCCCAGTTGCATGATCTTCAATAAGCCAAGCGGTTGATTGCGATAAAATTTGAATATGAGCCATTATTTAAATCATTAATGAATATCCCATTTGTTTCATTCATAGATATTTTTGGACAGTGGTCCCTGCATCATTTACATCACTAAGATATGTCTGTTGCATAAGCTGTTAGGACTAAACGGTCCTAATAAAATGCACTCAGTGAGTGAAATCAATTGACTGCCAGTCTATTTTGGGAAGAGCTGATTATCCAGCCTTGGGTTCCAAGGCTGTTATATAATGTTCTGTTATAGGCTGTGCTTATCTGAACCATAGGATTCCTAACTTGTCAGTGCTAATTGCTTCCTGGAAAATCTGCAAAGTTCCAGGTCTCTTATTGGATTAAAAAGATAAATTCAAACCGGTGTTTTACAGAGCAAATTTCTATGTTTAACATTATTGTAAAAATACTTTCTTTATGGGATCTTGCCACAGACTTCCTATTTCAGTGCAGACTGTGGTAAGTGTTTTTAGACCTTTCTAAATGGTAGAATTCCTGCTAGTACCAGCTTCATTTCCTGGTCAGATGTTACCTCGCCATTGGCCACAATGAGAATCCAGTACTGACCATGGCAATTTTACTTGCAAGTGTGGCCATTCACTTTAGGAGAAGGTCAATGACCAAGAAGATCCAAGAGGGAAGTCGTGTGACTGGCAGGGGGACATTAATTCCACTTTCTGGCTGCCTCCACATTAAGTGATCCATAGGGTTTTTTTTAGCGCTCCTTTAATCTTCAAAAGCACAGTGATGGAGAAAAATAGACTTGGCTAAATGTATTAATGAATGTGGCATTTTCTAGTGAATAAAAGACCTTTAATAATGTCAGATGGATACAATTAAACTGACATAAACCTGTAATGTTGCAGTTACATGTAGGACCCCCAACAACTGATTGATGGGGTTTACATCTTAAAGGTTAATTACAAATATTAGTGTTTAATGTAAAATGAAAATTGCAATACTGACTAAACCAGCAAGTTCAATTCCTTTCTGGCAAAGATATCTGCCTCCTCCCTCTGCTCAATGAGTATTTTATAAGCTTGAGCATGTGCAGAGGAAGCAGAAGGTGAAATAGCAGTCAATTATAGGTTGTGATGTCAGCAGCCAGTCTTGATTCACTGCATGGAGGGAGGGGCCAGCTTACTCTTACAGAATGGGGGCAATTATTATCCTTAAAGGAATTGTACACTGACAAAATGACTTTGCCTTGTTTTAACATATAAATAAATACATGTACGCAGCACTTACTCTGTTTTTGTGTTGCTGCATGACTTCAATCCAGTACTTGTTTTCCTCAAGCTCAATCCCTCAGTCCTTCAGCCCCCTGTCAGACTATCTGACTCTGTAAGGGCAAGCATGCTCAGTAATCTCCTATGAGGCAGCATTAGGAGAGGCAATTTCCCACCATGCAGTTCACGTTCCAACTGTCACCATTCCAGCTGCAGCAAAACTATACATAACAGAAGAGTTTATGATAATAAGGCACTTGACTGACAGTTGAAATGTAAGATGTTTCAGACTGGATAACTAAATAAATAGGGGACAGATCAACAAAAAGCAGAGTTGGGAAGAATTGTAGTTTCTGGTAATTGGCAATTTAAAAAACTTATTTCCCAGTGTACATACCCTTTAAATATCTGGTTAGTAATGCAGGTAATAAAGTGCAAAATATATCAGTTGGGGCGTTAAGGGTGAACATGCCCTTTAAAGAGACACTTTGAGTTTCTTGGTCAAGGATAGGAGGAGTGTTGGGGACACTGTGGGAAGAGTTAGTGGGGTCAGTTACTGCCTGAGTATTAAATGTGCCTTTAACCCCTTCTATGCACAGTGTTACATATTTTATTCCATTTCAATGACAAGTCCATTTCTACATCATTACATTATGAATTAGTAAATCATTCTATGGAAATTACGCAGAAGTCTCAGTTCCTCATTTGCATAAACTGAAGGCGAGCTGTGAATCTTAATTCCCTAGGGCCGAGGCCACAATGCAATGCGCCGGAATCATGCATGGAATCCTGTTCATTTGTGCATGCGATTTTGCCATTTTCCGTTATGGAAACCCATGTGTTAACACAAAAAAATGGTGAACGCGTGCGTTACCAAAATGGAAACGTATGCGCAATTGCATGCACATTGGAAATTGCGGGGATTTTCACGATTTACATTTTAACCAAATCGCATGTGTGGCCTAGCCCAATCCTATTTAATGTATTAGTGATGTCTGTCTATAGGCGCTTCACACTGCAAAACCAGAGGCCTGCACTACACTGATGATGGCTCAATAAAGCCGAAACCGGTCTGTAGTTGGCTCTCTGGTTTTGCATTTAGCTTGGGGAATGTTGTAAAAACCTAGTAAAAGGTAAAGCTTTCCTGAGAGGGGCCGTGGAAACATGGAAATTACCCAGAAGTCTCTGTTCCTTATTTGTAAATCCTTTATTTATGCATGGAAGTGGTCGGTGTACCATAACTGAGTCACTGTGCTGACATTTCATTAACACATTTTCCACATTTCTTTATCGCCCAGTTTTACTCCAGCCTCTTTGCCCTAATACAAATCCTGTCTGTGTGTCTCATGTTCCTGGTAATTTCAGGTTATTGGTTTGTATTATCTGCAGTGTAAGATGTTGCTCAGGATTGCATCACTGCACCGTTACCCAAGCTGATACAATAAAAAGAGCAAAGGATTACCTGTGCTGTTAACTTACTAACGTTTGCACCTCTTATTACATCCTCCCAGCTGCTCTGATGCACCCCCTCGTCTATGGTGCCTATATTTTGCATTGGTGCATGTGGGTATATTGGCAAGGGAATGGGGGGGGAGTCGGAAAGAAAGCAGTGCTGAAGGAGCACAGGTGGGTAAGTATTGCAATCTTGGCTTAGAGCAGGGCCACACTGCAACGCACCGGAATCGCACACGCAACTGCGTGTTATCGGATCGATTGTCACAAGATTGCGCTGTGAGATTTGCCCATTTTTGTTGTGCTAACGCATGTGATTGTGCAAAAAATTGTGCAAATTGCATGTGTTGCCAAAACATAAACAAATGCGCAAATCGCAACACATCTGAAACCGCTAAATTTCAGTACGATCCCGAGATTTCAATACAATAAATCGCATGCACAAACGTGCTAAAACATGCTAGTGTGGCCTAGCCTTTAGAGGTGAATATGGGAAACAGGAGCTAGTACTTCTTTCTCCATGAGAAGTATAAAGAAAAATGAACACCTGATTGGTCCAGACACCAAGAGCTGGTACACATGTAGATGAATGCTTCTTGTGGTGTATTTTTTTTATAAGTATGGTGGGGTTTGGTAATATCTGCAGGGTATGGTTGAGTTTTTCTCTGCTTCAGCCTCAAGCCAGGGGCATGAAATTAATACAAACGGGTCAGATGCACGAACCAAGCACCAAGAACCGGAACCTTTCTCATAAAAAGAAGTCTTTATTTCATATAGCATAGCTGAGTGATTTTTATAAGGATATATACCACTGCAGCTCCCATTATAAAATATCACACTTATGTATTATATATAGATAAGTCACACCCCAAACTGCAAAGGTTACAAAGCTGACAGATACAGAACTAACCAGTTATGCAGCGAAATGTTCTACCTACTCGCCTACTCTCAGAGAGGGCAGCTATATTAATACTATTCATTCATTGGCTGTGATGTCATCTGTTACATCCATGATTGACAGATATTAACCAAAAGCACCAGGAGGCAGAGAAAGCGGTAACAGAACACCGGGCAGCATTTTGGGTTAATCTTCCGTTTCTTGGATTTCTAAATAGTACAGTTTGGGGGTGATTTCTCTATATAAAGTGTTTTTCAGTGGACTTCCTCTTTTATGTTTGTTTGTTGTTGTATTTTGCTTTAAAACCAACTTTGGTTTCATCCTTACTGACCTAAACATATTTTTACCACAATACAGAAAGTGTGTGTGTGTGTGTGTGTGTGTGTCTCTTTCCAAATCCTTCCCTGTCCAGGACAAGTTCACATTGTGCTTGTGTGTCCATGTAGATCTGTGTCCAAGGGGATAGAGATAAAGTCTCAAGGCAACAAAATGATTCAAGATATTATTATAGTAACTTTGTTGTGTGGCTGTGTCCCTGTGGGTACAGGTTCTTTGTGGTTAATGAGTAAACAGATTCAATGTGCAGTGCTGTGTACTGGAATACAGACCATACAGAATACCAGTGCTGTGTACTGAATACCGACACATACGATACCATGCTGTGTACTGGAAATACAGACCCATACAGAATACCATTGCTGTGTTCTGGAATACAGACCATACAGAATACCATTGCTGTGTACTGGAACAGACCATACATAATACCTGCTGTGTACTGGAATACAGACCATACAGAATACCATTGCTGTGTACTGGAATACAGACCATACAGAATACCATTTGGTGTTACGGAATACAGAACCATACAGAATACCATTGCTGTGTACTGGAATACAGACCATACATAATACCAGTGCTGTGTACTGGAATACAGACCATACCGAATACCATGCTGTGTACTGGAATACAGACCATACAGAATACCATTGCTGTGTACTGGATACAGACCATAAGAATACCATTGCTTGTACTGGAATACAGACCATACATAATACCAGTGCTGTGTTGGAATACAGACCATACAGATACCCATTGCTGTGTACTGGAATACAGACCAACAGAATACCAGTGCTGTGTACTGGAATACAGACCATACATAATACCAGTGCTGTGTACTGGAATACAGACCATACAGAATACCATTGCTGTGTACTGGAATACAGACCATAGAGAATACCATTGCTGTGTACTGGAATACAGACCATACATAATACCATGCTGTGTAATGGAATACAGACCATACCGAATACCATTGCTGTGTACTGGAATACAGACCATACAGAATACCATTGCTGTGTACTGGAATACAGGCCATACAGAATACCAGTGCTGTGTAATGGAATACAGACCATACATAATACCATTGCTGTTGTACTGGAATACAGACCATACATAATAACCATTGTGTGTACTGGAATACAGACCATACATAATACCATTGCTGTGTAATGGAATACAGACCATACAAATACCATTGCTGTGTATGGAAACAGACCATACAGAATACCATTGCTGTGTACTGGAATACAGACCATACAGAATACCATTGCTGTGTACTGGAATACAGACCATACATAATACCATTGCTGTGTACTGGAATACAGACCATACAGAATACCATTGCTGTGTACTGGAATACAGACCATACATAATACCATTGCTGTGTACGGAATAAAGCCATACATAATACCATTGGCTGTTGTACGGGAATACAGACCATACATAATACCATTGCTGTGTATGGATACAGACCAAAATACCATTGTGTGTACTGGAATACAGACCATACATAATACCATTGCTTGTGTACTGGAATACAGACCATACATAATACCATTGCTGTGTACTGGAATACAGACCATACAGTAATACATTGCTGTGTACGGATACAGACCATAAGAATACCAGTGCTGTGTACGGAATACAGACCATACAGAATACCAGTGCTGTGTACTGGAATACAGACCATAAAATACAGAATACCATTGCTGTGTACTGGAATAAGATACAGAATACATTGTTGTGTTGGAATACAGACCATACAGAATACCAGTGCTGTGTACTGGAATACAGACCATACAGAATACCATTGGTGTGTACTGGAAACAGACCATACAGAATACCATTGTGGTGACTGGAATACAGACCATACAGAATACCCGTTGCTGTGTACTGGAATACAGACCATACAGAATACCATGTTGTGTACTGGAATACAGACCATACAGAATACCAGTGCTGTGTACATGGAATACAGACCATACAGAATACCATTGCTGTGTACTGGAATACAGACCATACAGAATACCATTGTGGTACATGGGAATACAGACCATACAGAATACCAGTGTGTGTACTGGAATACAGACCATACGAATACCTTGCTGTGTACTGGATACAGACCATACAGAATACCAGTGCTGTGTACTGGAATAAGACATAACAGAATACCAGTGTGTGTGTACTGGGAATACCGACCTACAAAGAATACCAGTTGCTGTGTTACTGGAATACAGACCATACAGAATTACCATTGCTGTGTACTGGAATACAGACCATACAGAATACCAGTGCTGTGTACTGGAATACAGACCATACAGAATACCATTGCTGTGTACTGGAATACAGACCATACAGAATACCCTTGCGGTGTCCTGGAATACAGACCATAACAGAATACCATTGCTGGTGTACTGGAATACAGAACCATACATAATACCATGCTGTGTACTGGAATACAGACCATACAGAATACCATTGCTGTGTACTGGAAATCAGACCATACAGAATACCATTGCTGTGTACTGGAATACAGACCATACAGAATACCATTGCTGTGTACTGGAATACAGACCATAGTAATACCGTCTGTGTACTGGAATACAGACCATACAAATACCATTGCTGTGTACTGGAATACAGACCATACAGAATACCAGTGCTGTGTACTGAATACAGACCATACAAATACCATGCTGTGTACTGAGATACAGACCTAACAGAATACCTTGCTGTGTACTGGAATCAGACCATAGAAATACCATTGCTGTGTACTGGAATACAGACCATACATAATACCAGTGCTGTGTACTGAATCCAGACCATACAGAATACCATGCTGTGTACTGGAATACAGACCATAACGAATACCATTGCTGGGTACTGAATCACAGACCATACAGAATACCAGTGCTGTGTACTGGAATACGACCATACTAATACCATTGCTGTTGTACTGGAATACAGACCATACATAAACCATGCTGTGTACTGGAATACAGACCATACAAATACCATTGCTGGTACTGAATACAGACCATACAGAATACCATTTGCTGGGTACTGGAATACAGACCATACAAATACCATTGCTGTGTACTGGATACAGACCATACAGAATACCATTGCTGTTACTGGAATACAGACCATACATAATACCATTGCTGTGTACTGGAATACAGACCATACAGAATACCATTGCTGTGTACTGGAATACAGACCATACATAATACCATTGCTGTGTACTGGAATACAGACCATACATAATACCATTGCTGTTTACTGGAATACAGACCATACATAATACCATTGCTGTGTACTGGAATACAGACCATACAATACCATGCTGTGTACTGGAATACAGACCATACATAATACCATTGCTGTGTACTGGAATACAGACCATACATAATACCATTGCTGTGTACTGGAATACAGACCATACATAACCATTGCTGTGTACTGGAATACAGACCATAGAGAATACCAGTGCTGTGTACTGGAATACAGACCATACAGAATACCAGTGCTGTGTACTGGAATACAGACCATACAGAATACAGAATACCATTGCTGTGTACTGGATACAACCATAAGAATACTATGTTGTGTACTGGAATACAGACCATACAGAATACAGTGCTGTGTACTGGAATACAGACCATACAGAATACCATTGTTGTGTACTGGAATACAGACCATACAGAATACCATTGCTGTGTACTGGAATACAGACCATACATAATACCAGTGCTGTGTACTGGAATACAGACCATACAGAATACCATTGTTGTGTACTGGAATACAGACCATACAGAATACCAGTGCTGTGTACTGGAATACAGACCATACAGAATACCATTGCTGTGTACTGGAATACAGACCATACAGAATACCATTGTTGTGTACTGGAATACAGACCATACAGAATACCAGTGCTGTGTACTGGAATACAGACCATACAGAATACCATTGCTGTTATGAATACGACCATACAGAATACCAGTGCTGTGTACTGAATACAGACCAATACAGAATACCAGTGCTGTGTACTGGAATACAGACCTACATAATACCAGTTGCTGTGTACTGGAATACAGACACGAATAATACCATTGCTGGTTACTGGAATACAGACCATACAGAATACCAGTGCTGTGTACTGGAATACAGACCATCAGAATACAGTGCTGTGTACTGGAATACAGACCAACAGAATACCATTGCTGGTACTGGAATACAGACCATACAGAATACCAGTGCTGTGTACTGGAATACAGACCATACAGAATACCATTGCGGTGTACTGGAATACAGACCATACAGAATACCATTGCTGTGTACTGGAATACAGACCATACAGAATACCATTGCTGTGTACTGGAATACAGACCATACATAATACCATTGCTGTGTACTGGAATACAGACCATACAGAATACCATTGCTGTGTACTGGAATACAGACCCATACAGAATACCAGTGCTGTTACTGAATACAAGACATACAAATACCAGTGCTGTGTACTGGAATACAGACCATACAGAATACCATTGCTGTGTACTGGAATACAGACCATAAATACCATGCTGTGTACTGGAATACAGACCATATACATACCATTGCTGTGTACTGGATAACAGACCATACAGAATACCATTGCTGTGTACTGGATACAGACCATACAGAATACCATTGCGGTGTACTGGAATACAGACCATACGAATACCAGTGCTGTTTACTGGAATACAACCATACATAATACCATTGCTTGTTACTGGAATACAGACCATACATAATACCATTGCTGTGTACTGGAATACAACCTACATAATACCATTGGCTGTGTACTGGAATACAGACCATACAGAATACCATGCTGTGTACTGGATACAGACCATACATAATACCATTGCGGTTGTACTGGAATACAGACCAAACAGAATACCATTGCTGTTACTGGAATACAGACCATACATAATACCATTGCTGTGTACTGGAATACAGACCATACATAATACCATTGCTGTGTACTGGAATACAGACCATACATAATACCATTGCTGTGTACTGGATCAACGACCATACATAATACCATTGCTGTTTACTGGAATACAGACCTACATAATACCATTGCTGTGTACTGGAATACAGACCATACATAATACCATTGCTGTTTACTGGAATACAGACCATACATAATACCATTGCTGTGTACTGAAATACAGACCATACATAATACCATTGCTGTGTACTGGAATACAGACCATACATAATACCATTGCTGTGTACTGGAATACAGACCATAAGAATACCAGTGCTGTGTTGGAATACAGACCATACAAATACCTTGCTGTGTGTACTGGAATACAGACCATACAGAATACAGAATACCATTGCTGTGTACTGGAATACAGACCATACAGAATATCATTGTTGTGTACTGGAATACAGACCATACAGAATAACAGTGCTGTGTACTGGAATACAGACCATACAGAATACCATTGTTGTGTACTGGAATACAGACCATACAGAATACCATTGCTGTGTACTGGAATACAGACCATACATAAATACCAGTTCGTGTTGAATACAGACCATACAGAATACATTGTGTGTGTACTGGAATACAGACCATAACGAATACCAGTGCTGTGTACTGGAATACAGACCATACAGAATACCATTTGCTGTGTACTGGAATACAGACCATACAGAATACCATTGTTGTGTACTGAATACAGACCATACAGAAATACCAGTGCTGTGTACTGGAATACAGACCATACAGAATACCATTGCTTGTACTGGAATACAGACCATACAGAATACCAGTGCTGTGTACTGGAATACAGACCATACAGAATACCAGTGCTGTGTACTGGAATACAGACCATACAGAATACCAGTGCTGTGTACTGGAATACAGACCATACAGAATACCATTGCTGTGTACTGGAATACAGACCATACAGAATCCAGTGCTGTGTACGGGGAATACAGACCATACAGAATACCAGTGCTGTGTACTGGAATAACAACCATACAGAATACCATTGCTGTGTTAGCTGGAATACAGACCATACAGAATACCATTGCTGTTTACTGGAATACAGACCATACAGAATACCATTGCTGTTGGACTGGAATACAACCATACAGAATACCAGTGTGTGTTTACTGGAATTCAGATCATACAGAATACCAGTGCTGTGTACTGGAATACAGACCATACAGAATACCAGTGCTGTGTACTGGAATACAGACCATACAGAATACCAGTGCTGTGTACTGGAACGTGCTGCAGTAAGTGTCTCTTGGACTATCTGACACACGGTCCTCAGTTTACGTGACCATGTGGCAAGCAGGGCAAATTCTAAGGCCACAACACATTCAGGGTCCCAGAAGCCACATGCATTGAATACTGTAGGATTGAAGGTGTTCCAATGGCTGGAGAGACTAGATACTGTTAAATCAAGTTGTATGATGTATTGGTCACACTCAGGGAGACTCACCCAGAGCCTTACATGTTCCGCACAGCCTCTGTCTCTTGCAATACTCACACAGCCGCTGCTACCTGGGGGTTAAAGTCATGCTAACCATTCATTAAGGGAGCGCTGCTGTTCCCCAGCGCCTCCAGCTATATCGGCCTGATTCGGTCCTATTTCCCTGTTAGGTTTGATTACATTGCCCAGTGCAGTCCTGAAAATGTATACTGTGCCAACACATGCAACGTTTTATTTAAAGGACTGAACATTAAAATATTAACGTATATGGATAAGTAAAGGGCGCAACCTTGTATTATGAATTACTGCCTTAAATGTTACACATGTAATGTTTTTTTACATGTACTTACCTTTTCTCCCCAGAACTGATTTTCCCGACATTTACTTGAATGTACTTGCATCTATTGTCTCTGCAGTGGTGGTGCGCTGCTAAAGTGCTGGGTTTGGAAACAAACAGGCCATTGGGACACAGGCTCATTATTGTGTTAATATTGTGTTTCTAGCTAAATCCCCCTAGTAGCCCTTGTGGAATAGAGGTAGAAGGGTTTCTTTTTAGCAAAACACAAAGGATGCAGGTTTAAATGTTAATAATCTGTTTCTTACATCCATGCTAGCAAAGCAATAAACTGCAAATATTACTTTTCTTTTTTGTATGAATTTTGTAAGCATTTATCATTTTTAGAGACAATAGCATTTGTAATGTGTTTACTCAAAAACTGCACTGGGAGTGATGATCTTTGAGCTGTAACATAATTGTCTGTTGTCTGTTGGCTTCCAGAAAGCAAAGCTGAAGCCTCCTGTGAAGTTTACTGTGTACACTTAATTGGGTGTTCCCAGATAAGGTGAATTATGGGAGCTGACCCCTAGTACCCACTGATTATTTTCCTAAATCACCCAGCATCCACAGCAAAGGGAGAGGTGAGACACAGCTTTTTGAATCTTTGTGAATGTGCTCTTTTTATTGGGGCAATGTTGTCTCCTTTAAGGCAGCTATCCTGAGTGCTGAATTGCTGAATCCTTTTACCTTAAAGTTAATCTTTTTTAGGTTAGTGGATACAAAAATACAAAATAAATCATAGCAAATGTACATTACCCAGTCAGGCTACGTTTAATCTTTCTCCTTGTTTGCAGTAGCCCTAGGATGCATGTTTAGGGCAGATAGGGAACACAGAGAACTTACCCACGATCACACTCCAGCAATGGCTTTTCTGACAGGTCCCGACGCGACATTACAATGTACGCATATGCGCATTCATTGCTTCACCTATACAATACCATTGCGGTAATGTACTCCCCCATGATATTGCACGTACATTTACGGCCGCGATAGTACTTTTACGATAACCCACGGTATGGGAAGTTGCCGATCCCATGGGTTATTGAATAAGGCCCACTGTCCATATTCTCCAATGCTGCAAAAATGTTGAGTGTCATTTTCAGACTGAGAAAAAAAATGAGTCTTTGCAATTCCCAGATGCTGTTCTGCAAAGATCTGCAGAATGTTTGTACTGTATAAATAAACTGTAATAATTATAATCCACATACAACAGCTTTCTAAAAAAAATGTAACGGTTGCCTTTAAAATTTTTGGTTTCTATGGAAACCCAGAAACCCAGATTATAACAAGATAATTGCTTTGTAAAATAAACAGCGGCGTGGGAGCTAATTTAGTTTTATGTTCACATTTTGCTGCAAAGAAAAGTTAACTATTAGGCCCAGAATGTGTTAGATAATTGTCGGCTGACGAGCGGCCATTGTTATAGTTTAGTGATAGGTCCTGCTGGATCGCTATGGGCGGTATTTATAAAGATAACAAGCGGTACTTTACTAACGCTATGTACAATATACCCCTAGTATCGGTATTGTTTCTACTGCTGTGTTCATTTTCAACCATGGTGAAAATAATTGTTGAAAAGCCGATTCTGGATGGTATTTGATCCTGCCTTGTCCCATTGACTTCTAGTCAAACAAACAAAAAAACCCAAGGGCCATATTTAAAAAGAGAAACAATATAGACTTGCACTCCAATGTGAACGATTTATTGTGAGCCAAACATCAACAGGTAACAGGTATGACCTGATGAAGGGGGTGTTACCCTCGATACGTTGTGTTACCTGTTAATGTTCGGCTCACGATAAATCGTTCACATTGGAGTGCAAGTCTATATTGTTACTCTTCAGTACTTCATTCCCTTTGAAGTAGGGGAATCAGACTCTTTGCACCTATTTAGTTAGTGTGCATACGAACGTTTGTTACACATCCATATTTAAAAAGACAAAATAGCAATACCGCACCTTTAACAGTTGTTGCGGCGATCGTAAATTTTACGTAAATCTAAAGTGGCGGTCATAATGTTACGATAGTGGTAATTCAGTTACAATTGTAGATTTACGTTGGCGGTCAGAAGTCTATGATCGCTCATACAATACCATTGCGGTACTTCGTAAATGTATTGCCCGTGATCGTACTTTTACTTCATCGGAAGTTTCAGATACTGCAGGTTGAAATATATGCCCCAAATCTTGTAAATTATAAGCTATAATATATTTCTAACTGTAGGGGTGTTTAAGGACCTGTTGGAATTCCATTATGGCTTCTACTGCCCATTAAATTACACAGTACAATCAGATATCAGAGAGATGTTTGTTAACAATTAGGAATGGTGTCAATGACAAGAAATGCATTTTACATAATAATTAAATCAATCTCCTCTGAAGCACAAAGCTAAATTATCCTATTCAAGCACATTGAGGTTTCAACCTTCTCTGATTGATGAATGTTCAGTTCCAACATCTCCTACTATTACCGTACTCCATTAATTAAAAGAATTACAGAAATAGATTCTGTTCATGTGCTTCCTTTTGGTCTTCTCAGAGCTGTGGCACATCCTTTTTGTGGGCAGGTGTGTTCCTAGGGTTTTTGACACCTGAAACAACTTTTAAATGCCGCCTATCGGCAGATGTTTGGCAGCACGATAAGTGGGCATGGATTCATCAGGGAACATAGACGAAGCTTGTGGAGGTGGGTGTGCTGGGCTGACAAACACTGACTGGTGGACCGGACGGCTGACTTAACACTGATTGATGGACTGGTGCTGAAATGCAGTATTGCAGGAAGGAAGATTTTTTTTAACTGCCGCCTTTTAAGTGTTCTGCAGGGGTGCAACTTCCAGTAGCTTGAGTGACATCATCTGGCCCTTTGCTCCTTCCTACTAAACCTTTCCAGCAATATAACTTCTCACAAGCTTTAACTTGAAGTGAGTTTAGAACAAACTTTAAGTGTTTTGAGCTTGTCAAGTGCTCAAACACCCAAAACCAACTATCTACAGCAGGTGGGCCTCCTGATTTTTGATAACTGCAACTCCCAGGTTTAATTCAACACATGGTCCATCAAGCCACAAAGGTTGTATCAATGGCTTTACTTTGCAGAAATACAGCCAATATTGGAGCCCGATCTACCAAGACCCACCTAGACACAGTGTAACGTCCGTACAGCCACAAACACTATATAGACCCACCTAGACACAGTGTAACGTCCGTACAGCCCCCAACACTATATAGACCCACCTAGACACAGTGTAACGTCCGTACAGCCATAAACACTTTATAGACCCACCTAGATACAGTGTAACGTCTGTACAGCCATAAACACTTTATAGACCCACCTAGACACAGTCTAACGTCCGTACAGCCACAAACACTATATAGACCCACCTAGACACAGTGTAACGTCCGTACAGCCATAAACACTTTATAGACCCACCTAGACAGAGTATAATGTTTACAATGGAGAAGTGACGTTTGCGTGGGGATATGATCACTTTATAGAAATATATTAATGGGCCATATAATAAATTCTCTGGTGCATTGGTTACTGTATATCAGAGGACACGTGGACATCCTTTAAGATTGGAAAAAAATAAGTTTCATTTTCAGGTTAGGAAAAGTTTCAAAAATATTTACAGTGAGAATGGTGAAACTTTGGAACTGTCTTCCAGCAGATGTGGTAATGGCAATTTCATTGAATAGCTTTAAAAATGGTCTGGATAAGTTTCTAAAACTAAAAAATATTGAGAATTACTGGTATTAATACATATACTGTAGTTCTGGTTGGTACAGGGATACTATATAATATTGAGAATTACTGGTATTAATACATATACTGTAGTTCTGGTTGGTACAGGGATACTATATAATATTGAGAATTACTGGTATTAATACATATACTATAGTTCTGGTTGGTACAGGGGTACTATATAATATTGAGAATTACTGGTATTAACACATATACTGTAGTTCTGGTCGGTACGGGGATACTATATAATATTGAGAATTACTAGTATTAATACATATACTGTAGTTCTGGTTGGTACAGGGGTACTATATCAGAATACCATTGCTGTGTACTGGAATACAGACCATACAGAATACCAGTGCTGTGTACTGGAATACAGACCATACAGAATACCATTGCTGTGTACTGGAATACAGACCATACAGAATACCAGTGCTGTGTACTGCTGTGTACTGGAATACAGACCATACAGAATACCAGTGCTGTGTACTGGAATACAGACCATACAGAATACCACTCACTAAACATCATTTACAAGGATATAGTTTACAGGATAGTCATTACATTTGCATGTCAAAACAACTCCTATCTACGGTACACTAAAACTATGGAACTGAAAATTACGCAGACTCCACATTAATGTGCTTTATTTGTGTTTGTTTATAGGGGAACCAACCAAAAGTTTCCTATGCAGCTGGCACATCTTTTCCTTTTGGCCTGTGACCTAGGGTGATGCATTGGAGATCTTTGATTTTTGCACAGGTCAACTATACCAGCTGCTGCTTTCCTATGAACATAAAAATAACCAGTGTCCTCGTTCAGTAATGTTTTTGTGAAGAGTAACTGCTGCTAAATAGGGAAATCTTTCCATTAATAAAGGAGTAGCTTGTAAAAGATTAGAAAATATTGCGCCTGTCTTCCTGTTTTGAAGACTGCTTTCTTTCATTGGGATTTTCTATATTTGGCTCTTCTGCCTTGTTTTGGAATGTGTTCCCTATATAGTCAGATAGTGAGCGCAGAGGATAATAGTGCCTGAACTGTTAATGATTAGAGATGGGGAAATCACACAGGTGATGTCATAGTTTCAGAGCTCTTTCCTGTTAAAGGGATTCCTTAAGGGCTATTACACACTTGCTGTAACAATCCATTAGTGTGGGAGAAGTCATCGTTTTCGAGTGCATGCCATGCAGTACATGCACGCGTGTTAGTCCGGCATAGTGTGGTCTTAGCCTTACCATTATTTATTCCAGCCTAACAGATTTTAGTAGGAAGCAGTTATTTATTTAACCTTATATTGCAACCCCAATACTTGTACATAGGGTGACTTCCCATCAAACAAAGAATCCTATTCAACACCCTGCTTTTAATCTTTAAATCCCTTCGCTCTACTGCACCTCCCAACTTATCGTCTCTCTTGGTCCCTTATGTTCCAGGCCGTGCCCTCCATTCCTTGCAAGGAAATCTTCTCCACAAACCCCCAACTACCACTGATGCCTCCCGCCTTAAACTGTTCTCTCTTGCTGCTCCTACCTTTGGAACTCTCTCCCTCTCTCGCTTTACCTGGTGATATCCATTAAGTCTCATTCCTCATGTGTTGAGGCTTGTTGCACTTCTATCAATTTATATATATTATGTATGAGATTGTATTTGATTTCATTTTTATCTGTGTAATTTCTTGCACTTTGTTTGTATAAAACAATATTTGTATTTTATAATGTACAGCTCTGTGTACCCAAGTGGCGCTTTATAAATAAAATTCTGCATACATACATAGATACATAAGATGAGCCTCAGCCAAACGTATCTGGGAACTACCTCACCTACATTGGAGAGAAAGCCAACCCAAGTATTAACACGTGCAAAGTATGATTCCCCTCCCCCAATTAACCAGGTCTGAGTATTTGGTGGTACCGGTAAGTTACTTCCTTCATTTTAAATTAATTGAAAGGACAACTGCAGCTATATAGGTCAACATTTTACATTGGCTTGTAGCTGCACAGTTGCTGCCCCTCCCCTAGTTCATTGAGCTCAGACATGCTCGTTGTGAGAAATCGAGTTAGAATGAGAAAATAAAATTGTCTATTAGATTCTCCACCATTCAAAAGTAGCTGGTGTGGCTTTAACACCGTTTTTGTGGCTAACAAAGCCACCATAAGTTGGAGCACCTCTAACAAATAACTCTAGAAAGAGGGTGTCTGTCAGTACTATAAAAGGAGATGGGAGTTATGGAGAAAGTGGAAGTAACTAGAGGGTTTTCTGTACTGTAAGATTTTCCTGATTTTTGAACCGGTATATCTTTGGATATGAATTACATAGACTAGTAATATATCCTTATAATTGGCAGGTTCTGAGCTAGGTACTTATAATAGGCTAATCGTACTACAGTTTGTATGAAGTCTGTCTGAGACTGGTACTGTGTGTACCATGCCTTTTGTCATAGGCTGGAGATAATATGCAGACTACCGGTATACTTTTATAATGTACCTAGGGCAGGCATATACATTTTACTGAAAAGTGTGTGTGATTTCCTGCTTATTCCTTCACACTAGCTTGTGTATGGCATTACGTGTACATGTTGATTGTAAATCCCATTTCATAGGAAGGGTGAGGTTTCCATTGACCCATTGTACGTATGTATAATGTGCCTATTGTACACACATGGTATCGGCTTTCTACCCAGCCTAGCTCCTAGTGTTTCTGTATATGATAGGCTCTCTTTCATCCCCAACTCTATGTGAATAGGAATATTAAGGGTTTGGGTCCCTCCACCACTGCCTGCTCTCAGACTGTGTCCTTCTGGTTGGGTTTCCTCTTACTGTCAGGGTGGAGCTGGAAAGTGTATTTGTGTTCTGAATCCTGTCTGCAACTCCCTGGAGGTTTAAACATTTCACTTGTCAGTTTCCTGGGAATGGGCTTCCCCTATTCTCTGGGCGGTGGAGCTGCCTGTGCATCTCTGGTCTCCGGGCTTTGTATAAAAAGGGCAGCGTTTGTGCCGTCAAGGTGGGAGATGGTGAAACGAGTTGCCATTGATGATGTATAAGCATCGCTTGCTTGTGTTACCATGGTAGGTCAGTTTACTTCATTCCTATTTACTGTAATAAGCACTTTCTATTGTCATCAATAACTAGGCGCCCCAGACATTGGGAGTTGAATTTCAACAGCAACTGGAGGGCTTCCCCCACCCCTTCCCTGGGTGGTAATTCAATTCATTGCTGATTTTGAATTGGTCTGAAACGTGAACCATTCTATTCTGTGCTCGGCCCATGGAAACAATCTGATTGGTTTAGACTTTTCTTTTAAAAATGGGATCTGCATGTTTTAATTTGCAGAGTAGGGATTGCCAGCATGCTCCATCAGCCAATGCCAGGAACAAGCAAATCAGACCATGTATTACAGGTTTTAAATATATATGTAAATCACCCCGCAAAACTGCAAAAGTTATTAATCTGAGATATGTAGGACTAACCTGAAATGCTGCCTGGTGCTCTGTCAATCTACATCCTGGTTCTTCCAGTTTTAACAGCTGTCAATCATGGATGTAACATTTGATGTCACAGTCAATGACTGAATACTATTCCCCTAGCTTGGAGAGGCATGTTCCTGCGGACACATTACAGTGTTTCCCCGTTTTATCATGGAAGGGTAGCCTGGCTTGCTAGCCTAAGGATTTGTTTACACTACACAACACAAAACGTATAAAAAAAACCACCATAAATTACATAAAGATTGTTATACGTTTGCGTTGCGGTTTTATGCATTTTTAGTGCATTTTTGGGCTAAATGGCGAAGAAAACACGTTTTTATACGCTTCCCCATAGACTTTCATGGAGTACATTATCACACTAAACCGCTTCAAGCGGTTACAAAAAAAGTACCTTACAAAAATGCAACGCACAAATACATTGTAGTGTGAACAGTATTTTTCCTTACGCATGTGTTATACAAAACGCACCAAAAGGCAATAAGGCAAAAAGGTGAACGAGCCGTTTACAGATTTATTTACAGCTTTTTAAGGGTAAGATAATTACTTTTCCATCTCTTTGTTTTAACCAGTTATTACTCAGGTCTAAAGTTCCCCATACACAGCATTGATATTCAAATCAATTTGTCAATTACTTTCAAATTGACCGCAATATCAATTAGTTTCTCCTGTTTTTAATAGGCCAATCGACTATATCGAGCAGTTTATTGAAAAAGCAAAGATCGTAAATGCAGAAAATTTTCTTTGTACCCCATCTTTCAGAAGCAGAAATCTATGGTAAAAGGGCAGCACAAGGTGGGGGAATATTGATTGGTTATTCAGATTGGATTTTCGAACATTTCTGCTGATCATAAATCTATCCGTCTGTGTATGGCTTGCTTAAGATTCCAAACTATTCCAAACTTTTAAGGTCCCCATATCGTTAGGTATCTATCAATCGCTAGACTGTGGCTTGTGTGATCTGGTACACACATAGATTTATCTTGGTGCTGCTTGTACAATAGTCATTTTTGTAAACATAAAAGGGAATAATAACTAATGTGTTTCAAGCCCTAGCTGTCTGTATTTGCTAGTGGTATACCTTTTGACAAAACTATTGGAGGTGTTTAGCCCACAAGCTATTGAACGAAAACCAGGGTTTATACATTGGGCAGTCTGGATCGGAACAGCATTGCAAATATAAACAGGAAGTAGTACGCATGCCACACTGCACACCTGCCAGCTACACATCCCCATTTGAATAGATAGGGAATGGGGTCTTTTTGAACAGCTTTTGCATGCAATCACAGGCAGGGGGATAACTACTACAGGAGCAGCCCTTGACACCACAGCAGCCAGGTGGAGCGACTTGTTTTTTTCCTATGTTAGATACAGCCAACCCCCCCAGACAACTTATATATATATGACACAGGGAGGGGGGGAGGGTATTCTCTGTCTCGTTGTGTTTTTTAAGGTTTGTACACACATCAGATAATTTTCGCATGATGTGTCCAACGAACGTTCATTAACCACCTCGTTATGCACTAGTCCTGCCCACGACTTCTGTACATACATCAACGATAGTGGATAATGTTCGTTGGTAAAGGTGTTACGTGACGTACGTATTATGTGATAGGAATATCACGTGACCTTGAAATGTTGCACATGTGTATTTTATTCAATCCTACACCACAGTCTACCGATAATCCGCCAGGCTGAACGTCGGAAAAAGCCAACAATAGTCGTGAATCATTGGTCTTAGAAGACCGTTAAAGCTTCATTGTCGCACAATGGGTCGTTCGTCAGGCAAGTCGTGTGAAAATGATCTGACGTGTGTACGAGGCTGTAGATCAGTGGGAATCCAAAAGGAGATGAAATAGAATTTCTAGAAATACTCTCTTGTTCCTCCACCCCTGTCCTATGTCATTTCCCAACGCTGAGATTAAAGGGTCACTACACCCTACAATCCCTATAGGATAACTAAATATTTTAATGCCAGCTTTCGTTCTTGTTTGATGTTCACTGTACGTGTGTGTGTAAATAAGCTTGTAATGTTTTAACGTGCAGTATAGTGCCGTGCCTGAAAAAGGGAACTAAGCTTTCTTGAAAACTTGCTTTTAAAGGGGAACTGTGGTTCAAAAATGACAAATTGATAGGAATTGCTCTCCTGAGAATTTGTTTATTTTGCATAGTTTTGAAGATATTTACATTTTTATGTGATACGGCAGCAGCATCACCAGGTCCCCTGTACTTCCTGCTCTGAAACATGTCAGTCAATCTGCCCTGTGTCTCCTCCTCCTCTTTGCAGCCCCCCTGGTCCCTCCTACTCATGGACCCCATGGTCCCTCCAGTTGCAGGCCCCCCTTGGCCTATTCTCTTACAGCCCCATGTGGTCCCACCTTCAAGCGCCGAAGCCCCACCCACCTGTGAGCGTCGAAGCCCCGCCCACTCGCAGGTGCAAAATCACCACCCACTTGCGGGTGCCGTGGGCCACTCAGACCCCCCCCCTCTACAGAAAACTCTGTGGAAACGGCCTTTTCAGGCAGAGTGAGAACTCTGCCTGAAAAGGCTGTTTTCACACAGTAAAAGAGAAGGGCTGTAGATTCCCTTACCCTCTCTGTCAGGACTTCACACAGCAGAGAGGAGGAGGGACTTCCTGTCTCCCTCGCACACTGAGGGGGTCTGAGGCTGTGCTCACCGGCGGCACTGTGCAGGAGAAGCCTTAAGAATGTCACATGTCAGCCTCCCACCCACCATTCTGGTCAGTCATTTCTTTATATCTTGGGCTGTGGATCACGTAGAGAGGTGGTTGATGGATTGTTTTAAAGGTAGGAAACTGGCCTTTCATTTAAACTCTGTAGGCCATAGTTCCCCTTTAAATATTGAGATAGCCAACTATAGCAATCGCCTGAACTTTTTACCCTGTTGCAAACAAATCTATAATTGCTCCCAGCATCGCTCCTATCTCCCATTGTAACTTCTAAACGGAGATTACAATACTTTAACCTTTCTGTGATCCTGCAGCGCAGCTGTGAGTCTCCTACTACCCTCTTGTTTGTCACACGGCATCTATCTTAGACATGCGCATGGGAAGCAGAGGACACAGTGCAGGATTGCGGATAGGTAAGTACCGAGATCTCGCCTTAAGCTGGGTACACACTGTACCAAAATGACAGACAATCTGTAAGGTTATAGATTTGATTTCGTTCGTAACCCTTTAAAAACATGTATCTTTATACAATATTACTTTACATGGCCACTTACCTGTCTGTCACACATCCTTTCCCACTGCAGTCATTGTTACACACACTGGTAAGCTCAGTTGCTCATTTCTGTAAAGGAAGTTGTGGTTCCTCTCCCTTCCGTCTGTGAGATTCAGTTGATGTTGCGTTACTTTTAGGGCATCACAATAACAGCTGGTGAGAATTCCATTTGCCAATTCATTCCTCCCAAAGCTTTTCCAGCCTGGGTTAACCTGATGGATGGAGAGGTATGGGCTCTATTGACACTACAATTTGTATCTTAGTAGGTTCCAGGTAAGGAGGATATTATAACAGATCTGTATTTGGGTAATGGGCTGTAAAAGGACTGTAGTATTGTCCCCACGAGGCTGTAAACTAGCGATAACATTGTATGAGAAAAGAACAGTGTTGTGTTCTGTGTGAAGTACTTTCCTCGGCACTCTACACGTGATTTAATAAACTTATAGAAATAACTGTTTTAGTGGTTTATATATTTTAAATAGAGGTGCTCTAAAGGGTTTAAAGAATAAGCAAATAGAAAGAAAAGGCAGACTGCAATAAACTCTGTATTAAACGCCGAGGAAGCTCCTGGTACCTTTAACGGAGCGAAACGCGTTCGTTGTGAGCGCCCCCACTTGTGCCTGAACTCCCTCTCACCAGACCGGTATGAGTATTACCCTTTGTATGCATTTCTGCTGTATCGGTTGAGACATGTGTTTGCCATTTAAGCTATTATATGATTGACAATTTGTGAGGGGGATGATCACTGTTTTTAAATGTTTTTAACTGTAGTCCCAGCTAAATTATGAGAATAAAGGACGGTCTTATTACATCAATTTAATACAGAGTTTGTTGCAGTCTGCCTTTTCTTTCTATTTGCTTATTTTGTAATTATTCAGACTAGCACCTGTACTACATTGTGTAGAATATCTTATTACAGTGCCCTGAACATTTTTTTCTCTAAAGGGTTTAAAAGACAACTAAAGCCTCACAGTGTTGAATCAGAAGGCAGAAATGCAGTAATTTCGTATCACGTCTCCTTTTAAAATGGCTGCTGGGAAATTTATTTGTGCTTTATTTCCCATCATTCCAGTCTCAAACACTTGGGTCACTGACCATTCGGCTCTTCACACATGCCCAATCCTAAACTACCGCAGGCCATGCCCACTAGTAGTGGTTGGCCAATCCTGTTTGACTTGGCAATGCACATTCATCTTATGTGATTTCTAGTTAATGCAGAATGGTTTGCTAATCTGTTAAAGGTTCTTAATGCAACTCTTGAATTACTAGAAACCTCTAGAGTTTACAAAGCTGACTGTGGCCTTTTCTGAACAAGCCTAAAGGTTCATACACGTTCTGTACGAACATCCGTTTCGTGTATGGGCACTTTATTGGCCATAACGGCCGTTCGGTTGGGGATCGTTGCCCGACCGGCCGTTCGGATCTCCGAACGAGAGGCCATTTCGGCCGATAAAGGGCCCATACACGGGCAGAAACGGACGTTTGTACACATCATGCGCCGCGGGTCGGAACCCGCGATCGCATGTGTGTACGAACCTTAAGCCTTCAGTGCAAAGCTTTTATTCTTAGCCAAACACATTCAAACCTCTGTAGATTACCGTAGTCATTTTTTGCTTATTTCCTGGCTATCATCCAACACTGCCAATGTTTAACAGACCTGAGGGGATCCAAGAAGAGACCACCATTATGGGTAGGGTATAAAGGTTGGACTAGATGGACATATGTCTTTATACAACCTCCAATACTATGTTACTATGTAACTGTTATAAAGACATTATGGGTAGGGTATAAAGGTTGGACTAGATGGATGTATGTCTTTATACAACCTCCAATACTATGTTAATGTAACTGTTAACAGACATTATGGGTAGGGTATAAAGGTTGGACTAGATGGACGATATGTCTTTATACAACCTCCAATACTATGTTACTATGTAACTGTTATACAGACATTATGGGTAGGGTATAAAGGTTGGACTAGATGGACGTATGTCTTTATACACCTCCAATACTATGTTACTATGTAACTGTTAGACAGACATTTGGTAGGGTATAAAGGTTGGACTAGATGGACGTATGTCTTTAAAACCTCCAATACTTGTTACTATGTAAACGTTAGCACAGGACATTATGGGTAGGGTATAAAGGTTGGACTAGATGGACGTATGTCTTTATACAACCTCCAATACTATGTTACTATGTAACTGTTATACAGACATTATGGGTAGGGTATAAAGGTTGGACTAGATGGACGTATGTCTTTATACAACCTCCAATACTATGTTACTATGTAACTGTTAGACAGACATTATGGGTAGGGTATAAAGGTTGGACTAGATGGACGTATGTCTTTATACAACCTCCAATACTATGTTACTATGTAACTGTTAACAGACAATTATGGTAGGGTATAAAGGTTGGACTAGATGGACGTATGTCTTTATACAACCCCAATACTATGTACTAGGTAACTGTTATACAGACATTATGGGTAGGGATAAAGGTTGGACAGATGGACGTATGTCTTTATACAACCTCCAACTATGTTACTATGTAACTGTTAGACAGACATTATGGTAGGGTATAAAGGTTGGACTAGATGGACGTATGTCTTTATACAACCTCCATACTATGTTTACTATGTAACTGTTATACAGACATTATGGGTAGGGTATAAAGGTTGGACTAGATGGACGTATGTCTTTATACAACCTCCAATCCTATGTACTATGTAACTGTTAGACAGACATTATGGGTAGGGTATAAAGGTTGGACTAGATGGACGTATGTTCTTATACAACCTCCAATACTATGTTACTATGTAACTGTTAACAGACATTATGGGTAGGGTATAAAGGTGGACTAATGACGTATGTCTTTATACAACCTCTAATACATGTTACTATTATGAACTGTTAGACAGACATTATGGGTAGGGTATAAAGGTTGGACTAGATGGACGTATGTCTTTATACAACCTCCAATACTATGTTACTATGTTACCATTGCCCATTCAATTGTGTCTTGTCCTGTCAGCACCGCATTGGCACATTCTAAATTGGGAACATGGATAAGTGCCTGAAACCCCAGGCTACAATTTTGGCTTTTCTGTGCCTGATCATGGCTCTGTAATTTATATCTTGTCTCCCCTATTTGTCATAGGAGATAAATGATATAGTGCTAAAGACTGATTGTGAATAACAAAGACAAACCTTTGATTGGTTAGGGGCAACTAGCCAATCAAAAACATTGTCCATGTTTGTGCACAGCTGTGTATGTCTTTGAGAAGAAATGAATTCTTTGGTCCTCAGGATTTGAGTGTTTGCTTTGATTATAACTGCATTGACCAAGCAAAGTGAATTATTAAATGGCTGCTCCAAGTTCATAGCCATTTTATTCTCTGCTAATGGGAACTTTCTCTCTGTGTCCAATTTGCTAGCAGCCTGGAATTGTGTCGCCATTCAAACGTGTTTTCCTGAAGGGGGAAAAGGGACGGGACAAGAAAGCGCAAGAAAAGGTGACGGAACGGAGGCCTCTGCATACGGTCCCCTTGTCACAGCCTGATCATCGCGTGGAGCCTGACGTGCTCTTGAATGATTACATAGAGAAAGAAGTCAAGGTATGGTATCCTGGTGGGCTGGGGCTTACAAAACTCCAATTATATCTACTCCAGTGTTTGCGGATAGGCCCAGTGTAATCCTGGTACCATTAATCAGAACTACATTTTCACTAGGAAAGACAATAAACTAGGGAGACAATAAACTGGGCACACACTTGCACGGTCTTTGCAGATTCTGTCGTTTTCTAACGATCGCCGTACTCACAGCCCCGAGTGTTCTCCCCGTGTAAAGCATAGGAACGATGCTCGGGACTGCAGGTTTCCCTCAGCCATGGCCGATTTCCTATACTTAGTACAGGGAGGCAGCTGAGGGAAATTTTCGGGGATTTCCGAACGTTCCTGAGGCCAACAGGGAACGTTTAGCAGCCTTTGGAGTGCTCGGAAATGCGCTACACAAGCAAACAATAAAGGGCCGATACTGTCGGTACCAACCACCTTTAGACTGGGTACACATAGGACGACATTTTGTCTTGGCCAACCAGTTGCTACTAGTGAGCCGAAAATATTGTATGGTGTGTACCCAGCCTTAGGTTAAAGTGGAAACCAATCAATTGTATTAGCTGCTTACACATAAAGTGGGTGCCCTTGCCCTGGGGCCTTCACTTAAAGAAATACACTGTAACAAAAGCACTCGCCCCCTTTTTCTTTTGGTCAAGGTTCAGCATTCCCAGACCCCTCCCTAGGTCAACAGCTCTGCACAAAGTGTGAATAAGCACACACACCCAGAAATAAAGGACCACTTACTACAGGTTTTGCCCTGTTGTGAAGAGCTATGTGAAACACTGACCAGAAGTGTAATGAGTCCAATACTTCCTGAATACTGAATGCCATTGTGGGTACTGCTTGTCCTGTTCATCCCACTGTGACTGGTAATATCTTCTGGTCTGCCAAATATTTATTGGATATCCGCCCCAGAGGTATGGGGTTGATTTTACTAGCCACAGAGAACCATGGGAAAGAGGGTGAGAAGGAACATTCCATATTTAGAGAGCTGCCAGCTTATTATAAACCAATAATGTGAACATGTGAAATTCAATGAGTGTCCAGTAAAATATTCTATATTTATCCTATGTTTTCCCCTCACAGTATTTAGGGCAGTTGACCTCTATTCCTGGATACCTCAATCCCTCCAGCCGCACAGAAATTCTTCAGCTATTAGACAATGCAAAGGTCGGTTATAGCCCAGAAACTGCTGGGATTACAATGATGATTCATGTAATATGTGAAATAAGTAAAACCTTTCACTAGAACAAGCCCTGCAATTACTTTTACTTCAATTGCTTCCCACCTTTTTTGTCTCTTTCTGTCTCTCTGTCTCTCTCTGTGTCTCTCTCTGTCTCTCTGTCTCTCTCTCTGTCTCTCTCTTTCTCTCTCTCTCTCTTTGTGTCTGTCTCTCTCTGTGTCTGTCTCTCTCTGTGCCGACGGAAATCTTCCATCATTCCCGATTGATCGGAGTGCTGGGTATGGTCGTTCGTCAGCACTCCGATCGGTTTGGAAAAGCCCTACACACGAATGATAATTGGCAAACCCTGTCGGGTATATGTATGGCCACCTTAATACTGTTTAAATTAAATGAGCCTGACAGTCCATTAAACAGATCAAAAGTGTATGAAGAAGCTTGCCAATCTTGCTCCTTGAACCTTCATTCAATGCCCACTTCTACGAGGATTATAGCTCCGTGTATGGCGTCTTGTCTATTATTGGCTGCAATCGTCCAATAATATTGATCCCTCTATTGCATCCTGTAACTGGGTTCCTGCTCTATTAGCCAGTTAGTAAGGGTGAATCTACAGGCAGCTGCAGAGGTACCAAAGTAGTAAAGAGGAAAATAAGGTAGGATGGAGGCACAAGGAGGAAGCAGGTTAGTCTTCTTGTCACGCTAAGGGCTGAGTGTTGAGGTGCGATTTGCACTCCGGGTAGTTTCCACTATGTGTGTTGTGGTCCGGTCTGTTATTGGTTCGCGTGCGTGCACGAATTTTCGTGCGGACCGCATGCGTGCTAATAACATTGAAATGGCCCGGAACGCAGCACACACAGAGTATCAAGCATAGCAGCGCATTGCAAAAATCCTGCATGCGCAACTGTGCATGATAGTGGGACCTTACCCGTAATCTGTTAATGATTCACTTAAACGGACACACATAGAATATAATTAAAGGCCAACTAGATTCTATTTTAGATTCTATTCTATTTTTGTGCCCCAAACATCCTTAGCAAGGGGGTCAGAGCCCACTGAAAGGTGAGGCTGGGTGGACCAAAGGCTAATTTAGTTTTGTTAGTGCAGCAAGCTGGTGGAAGAAAGTCAGCACTGTGGCAATGTGTAGCCAGCCAGAGCATAGAATGTGAATGGACTCCAGCATTGGAACTTACTGTAAATATCCAATGGATTTTGTTCATTTTTAGAGGTTACATCAACTTCCAGCACAGCTGAGCCAGGAGCAGGATGCCTTGATCAGTCTGTCTGCGTACAATGTCAAGGTAGTATGGCGAGACGGAGAGGACATAATACTCAGGGTTCCAATCCACGACATTGCTGCGGTGTCTTACATCCGGGACGATTGTCTGCACCTGGTGGTGCTGAAAACAGGTGTGTAACCTTGTGGTGGTAACACTTAAAGGGCAAGTTCAACCCCCTGAACAAACAATGTAATTTTACCTTTATCACGAGGGTGTTTTCAGAACACTTCACGTTTTCTTGCTGCAGATGTTTACCACAGATCTTATGACCTGAGAATTTAGCAGTTTGAAATGCTTAAAAAATGTGACCAATCAATGCAGCCGAAATAGTCAGGTCAAGAATTCATGGGAAGTCAGAACCAGTGCTGTAAACCCAAACCATCAAGTTTAGTAGGCTGTTTCCGAGGAAACCTTCTACATGATCTCACTGTGTTTAAATAGAATTGTGTGGGTGGAGTAAAAAGTCTCTTTCCAACCAGCAGTTCTCATTGTGTTTACCACAGACGGCATCAAATCTTATCATGACATGAACTTGGCCCTTAGAACCACAGGGGTGGGAGGATAAACAGTAGCAGCCTTTTAAATACATTAACTTAAAATGTTCTGTGAATGGTTACTGATTGGCTGTTTAAAGCGGAGCCACTAGAATGTGCTGGGTAAGGAAAATGTTCACTTCCGTGTACCAGTTGAACAAGTACCCGTGTACCGGTTGAACAAGTAGCTGTACGTTTATTTTGTAAAGATCGCTTTGAAGATAAACCCCATATAAATAGAACGTTTTTTTTCATAGATGAGGAAATCACTTTTCATGTTCTGCCAAATGAAAGTTGAAAGTATCCCTTTTCTAACCAATCGTAAACCAAAGTTTGTACCAATAGCACTGTCAATGTCACAACCTTCTCCATCTTAGAAGATAAAAAGTAGCTAATTGGCTCCTCGTTCCCTGGGTGAAATGCAGTGAGCATGTCTGTCCCATTGGGAAAGAGAAAGGGAAGAGGAAGTGAATAGAAAAGAAAACTGTTCAGCATATGGACATTACGTAACCTTTACACGCTTAAGAGTTCCGGTCATGATTGTTTACTAGCTGCAGGTGTGCTATCCCTATCTCATGTTCCTTCTTTTCCTTTTTTATGTTTAGCTCAGGACCCAGGGATATCCCCAAGTCAAAGCCTCTCTGCAGAAAGTGGCAAAGGTTTAACATCGGGCTCCCTGTCTGAGTGCGGAACGGTACCAGTGGAAGCTTGCTGCCTTGTTATTTTGGCTGCAGAGAACAAGGTAGGATTTAAAGGGTGTATTACTACTAACAATTTATTATTAAATTGTTTACACGTTATATCAATCCAATATAGGACACATAACATTTAACTGATCTTTTTATTTTGTTTCAGGCGGCTGCAGAGGAACTTTGTTTACTTCTGAGCCAGGTATTTCAAGTAGTTTACACAGAATCTACTATCGACTTCTTAGACAGAGCAATATTTGATGGAGCCTCCACTCCAACTCGACACATGTCTTTACACAGCGGTAGGTTTACCAGCATTGTTTATTCCACTATCCTTGCACTTGCCTCTTGTGTTCTTCCACCACTACACTACACTTCTCTTCCTTATTGAGGCACTCGCCCTGCCGGCCACAATCTGCCACTGCTTTCTTGGTTTTGTTTCAAGCTCTTCTTCTCCTGTTTACTTACTCTAATTTTTTGTTGATGAATCTTTATTCTTACTGATTGGATGCAGAGCTTCTGTACTGATTGGAAAATCTGCTTCTGTACTTTTTGACTGATTGGATAACAGGATTTCCATTGATTGGCAGATCACAGCACTGTGTTCGGAGTGGAAACAGTGCTATTACTCCTTGTACCAAACAAATATAAAATGCTAGCTTAGTTCCATGACTTGATTGGACGCTGTGCCTTTTCACTTTATACAGATTGGACAGTCTGATTGCTTTTCTCAGTGGCATGACTTGATTGGACGCTGTGCCTTTGCACTTTATACAGATTGGACAGCCGATTGCTTTTCTCAGTGGTATGACTTGATTGGACGCTGTGCCTTTGCACTTTATACAGATTGGACAGCGTTGATTGCTTTTTCTCAGTGGCATGACTTGATTGGACGCTGTGACTTTGCACTTTATACAGATTGGACAGTCCGATTGCTTTTCTCAGTGGCATGACTTGATTTGACGCTGTGCCTTTTCACTTTATACAGATTGGACAGCGTGAATGCTTTTCTCAGTGGCATGACTTGATTTGACACTGTGCCTTTGCACTTTATACAGATTGGACAGCGTGAATGCTTTTCTCAGTGGCATGACTTGATTGGACGCTGTGCCTTTGCACTTTATACAGATTGGACAGCGTGAATGCTTTTCTCAGTGGCATGACTTGATTGGACGCTGTGACTTTGCACTTTATACAGATTGGACAGCGTGAATGCTTTTCTCAGTGGCATGACTTGATTGGACGCTGTAACATTTCACTTTTTATTATTTAGACTATGTGCCTTGCGGTGACTACTTGCTGAGCCTCTTGCTTTGATTGGCTGCAGTGCATCTGTGATTTGTGTTACTTCCTTTCTTTCATAGAAATGTGTGATAGTTTGTCTCATTCACAATGAAGCAAAGCAGACATTTCCTTGAATCAATGTAACAGGTCAGGATGGAATATAAATATTTCATTTTGTTTCTTCAAAGCTTTTATTTTCTGTGGTTTCTTTCAGATGATTCTTCCACTAAGGTGGATGTGAAAGAAGCATACGAGCTGGAAGCCAGTACTTTGTAAGTGTTTCTTCTGCTCAGTGACTATTGAGGGATTGACCTGCAGAATGGCTGGATTCTCTATAGATCAGATGTCTAATAAACTTGGTTGTATTTGGTTTATTTTAGTTCTTTCCCTGAGTCTGTGGATACAGATGGCAATTCTCCAACATCCCTTTCCAATCTAAACTCTCCCAATAAAACAACCAGTGAAAGTGAATTGAGCGCAACAGCTACAGAGCTCCTTCAGGACTACATGATGACGGTACAGAATGTTTAGATCTAGTTTTAGTCAGTAGAATAGCACCCCCTACTGTACGTAACATGCCACGTGTTTTTATTTTCAGCTGAGGACCAAGCTGTCTTCGCAGGAAATCCAGCAATTTGCAATGCTTCTTCACGATTATCGCAACGGCTCCTTGATACACGAGTTCTGCATTAATCTACGGCAGCTGTATGGGGACAGCAGGAAGTTTCTTCTGCTTGGTAAGTATATGGCAGTAATTAATTTAAAGGGGACGTTGTATCTACTTAAAGGAGAACTTAAGCACAAATACACATGCTTTCAAGAAAAGAAAAAAAGGGAGTTTTTTTTTAATTTCAATGACCATAATCTGTCCAATCTGGTCTCAGTCCCTGGGTTAATTTAATTGCTCAGTAGAGATCTGAGCATATTTGACCCACTCAACTGCCAATCGGTAGAAATTACTGTTAGGAACATTCCAAGGAAGTGGTGCATCCTGGGAGGAAGAAGGACTGTTACAGAACCTTAAATGTCAGCTCACTACTGACCACAGCAAAGCAAAGGGTCTGAAATAGAGTCTTGTCTCGGGTCCAGGACCTGCAGGTTACCTGATTTGTGGGTCGGGTTTGGTTAAACTGCTGTAAGTTAAATGGGTTGTGGGTTTGGTTCGGGTAGAAAAGCTGCTGGGCAGGTTGCAGGTCTGTTTAATTTTGGGTTGGGTGCAGTTATGGAACCCACCAGAAAAGCGAGGAAAATTAGACCCACACAGGACTGAAGTATGAAATTCCTTATTTTTCAAAAATAAAGATATTGTGTAGAATTAACTAATTGAATTAGGTATGTGCAATATAGATTATTTAAATGTTTTTTTCCACGCTGAACTTCCGCTTTAAATTGCCCATAATTTAAAACCTGTAAAATGTAGGTTTAGGTCCTTACCCTGGGTACTTTCTAATGGGGGGGGTAGTAAAACTGACTCTATTGTTGTCCTTTAGAGGAGCGATATGAAAGGTTATAGGGGTCTGTGCCAATATTGGTCAGTGAAGAATTGGTAACGGCCACTGTAAATAGTTATCTTGTTTTGATATAGGACTCCGGCCATTCATCCCAGAGAAGGATAACCAACACTTTGAGAACTTTCTAGAAACCATTGGTGTAAAGGATGGGCGTGGTATCATAACAGACAGCTTTGGCCGGTACAGGAGGACAATGAGTACCACATCCCATTCAACAACTAACGGAAACAGTGCAACTGGGGGCTCAGATGACCAGTCCGGGCCCTCAGAAGGTGATGACTGGGATAGGATGATATCGGACATCAGTAATGACATAGAAGCTCTTGGATGTAGCATGGACCAAGATCCTTCTCATGGCAACTATTCGTGACTTTCCCGCTATGGCTCGGGATACGATCCGTACCATTTTCACTCACCAGCGTTAAGAACCTAAACCATATTGATATATTTTTATTATGTTCTCTTATTACAGCCAAGCACGGTTGTGTCTTCTGGTTGTAAACTTAACAAAAGAGAAAACAAACACTGGCAGAGTTATTATTGCCCAAGTTTTTGTTGGGCCCTGATCTGTAGTGAATTTGTCCCAATTGGGAATGGTCTCTGAAGCAGGAAGTGAAACCGACTCCACGTACATTTCTTATGGAACCAAGAAAATGGACTTGTACAATCTCCAGTTTTTTTGCACATCTGTTGGAGGTCGTTACACTCGGACTATATTTTTCTATGTCAATTTATTAATAGCAGAAAAAAAATTACAAGTTTACGACAATGTGAAGAACGTAGAAACTCTTAAGGCGTATGACAGGATGGCTGGTGATATCTCTGTAGCTTTGGTTGGTGTTTGTTTGAACAAAGAAAAGTATGGATCGATGCCCAAAATGTCTATAAATGGAACACTAAGCCTGGTAACATGTATGAGTATATGCAAGGCTTTTGTAAGGTTTCAGAAAACAGTTATATTGTGTTATAAGTTAAGGGTCAATTTGGGAATTATTTTAATTTTCTGTTCATGTTCGATTACTAATGAAAATGCTGAAAACAAAGGACCCTGTTTGGGGACATTCTAAATGCTGTATGCACCAGTCTAAAGGATTGGAAAGTAGCAGGTGAGATGCTTTTTATAGACTTTGGAAAGGGCTTCAAGTGGTGTACAGGCTTTCTATCCGAGAGGTCTAGAAGGAAGGCTGATCTGAAGCTTTTTGTATCCAGTGTAATGTAGGTACATAGTACAAAACTCAAGTTGTTTACAGATATTGGCCACGCTATCCTCTTAACACCCATTTCACAAAATACACAGATATTGGTTTCATTTGAGTGCCAATACATTTTTACGTTTTAAAAAAACATGGCTTTCTGTTTATTTTGAGGGATTTTTTGTAGTGATTGGTTGGTTAAAGTTGCCTGCTTTTCTGCTCACCCCTAAGCCAATCAGACATAGAGTTTACAACCTTTATTAAAGCATTTCACAATAACTTATTGAGAGAGCAAAAACACCTACCTACAAATGTTATTATCCTATATTGTATACATATAGATCACTTAGCCTCTACTGTTGCATCATTTATAGAAAGTTTTGTTATAATTTTATTTGTTTTGTTGTGTTGGTCCTTTTTATGTTTTTGGTGTTACGGGATTTTTAAAATCCTGTTTAGTATTTTGTGTGGTTGACACCGATATATGGATAACTGTATACTTCTTGGTCACACCAAAACATAAAGGATAAAGAAAGCTAAAATTTAAATAAGCCTGAATGTATTCTATATCTGTATTCTTAACCTCTAATAGATCATTTCTTCAGAATGCTGCTGATTTTAAATTCTGCAGTTTTCTTGTGTTTCGTAACTTCAGCAGCCCTTCTAGCCCAGATCCCTTCCAGAAGGCAGCACAAGAAAACTAAAGGCATGACAATTGTTCCACACTCGCGGCTCGCCAACGGATCGCAAAACACGTTCCTAAGCGCGGGGAACTCAATAGTGTGGCCTAGCCCTAAAGTAACCATTGGCTGACCTTCCTGTCACCTCTGCATAGGAAGGAGATGCTACAGATAATTTCTCCACAATGCATCAGATTACGTAGGTGAGAGTTGCAGCTATTGGTAAATTAGTAATAATAGAATCCATTCAGGATTATTTATATTTTATTTTTAATTCTTCTTTGAACACTACTTATAGGAAAAGGATTGTTTTTTTTTAACCACACTTTCACCTGTATAGATTGCAGGGCTATATGATAGAGCTTGACGTATTAGGTAACTGTAAACAAACCTGCTTTAAGGAAAAGTTAAGCTGAAACATAAATATGTCTGAATGGATTCTATAATATACAGGCAATAATGATCAGTGTTGTAGAGCAATCCTCGGTTCCTGGCTTTTCAGAGCTCTGCAGCCCTCCTTCCAGAGTGTGTCCTGGACATTTGCCCATTCATTAGAATGCTCCACCCTTCTGTTCCTGACAGACAGGTGACCTGCCGTGTCTCTGTAATCAAGATTGTTACTCACTAGGAAGGAGGGGGGGCTACAAAAAACAGGAAATGGCAGAAACCTGCATTATCACAAGATTTCTCTATTCTGCTGATTCAAGGGGACAGTTAGCGATATGTGCTACGGAATTACAGAATCCATTCAGGCTTTCTAATATTTATTTTTTTTGATCTTTAAAGGGGAACTCTAGTGCTTTTAGGCAAAAAAAATAGTTTAGCCACCAAAGAAGTCCCCGTGATGATTATTTGCATTATTCTGGAAACCAGGAAAAGTTCCTATCAAATTGATTTGCCAATCAATCAGTCTGCTCATTTCCTTTGGCAGACAAGTGGAACTAGTCCGTATCCATCCACCTGCCCCTGGGATGGAGCTACCAAACATAAACGGATTCCCAGTGGGAAAGGGATAGTGGGGTTGCTGATGTCATCATCTTGCAGCAGTGGGAGTTTGGCAAAGATTCATCCAATCACAACTCTCCGCAAGGCTCAGTGTCCAGGGGAAACCATTTTATATTATATTGGTTTATGAGCTACACAGTAATAGAAAAGATACTGAATTTGAAACCATTATAAAATAATTATTTTCACATAAAATATCTGTCAACTCTGGGGTTCCTGTGCCTTTCATCCATATTTTGAACCCTGTATATTTATGAGGAAGGAGGAAGCTCCTTTCTGTGCTCCCTCTAAAATCCGTTCCTTCATCGTGCCTGCAATTTGGGGGATGTCCAGTCTCTTGGTGATTGTTCCTTCCCATAATGCATTGTTTATTGCTCCATATCGCCACTTAGAAAGCCTGGCCTAGACTATTAATACTCTCCAATTTCGTATACTAGCAGAGTTGCCATATTTAATGTCCAGTGCAATTGTGCAAACCTGTGGTTCACATTATATGGAGTAAGGAGTCAGACAAGCTTGAACAGCCCGAGTGACTCCACATTGAATTTCCTGTTACCCAGTGGGTGTTTATATGTGCGAGTGTTGGTAAAGCCAAATGTTATTGCAATTTGGTTGCGTTATTTTGGGGTTTTTTTGTTGTTTTTTTTTTGCAGTTTTGTATCCTTTGTTTTTATTCTATTTGTATACATTTTGTATGTAGTATTTCTAACTGTAAATATACGAGTGCATTTAAATAACCCTGTGGTCAGATTGTTCTTTATCGCCATTGACAATAATGATGTTTATGTATAACTGCTCTGCTGGTCCAGTCCTAATGCTGGTGTTCCACACACTGATAAAATACCCATCTTCCGCCAATGGCCGACAAAATGCCACGATGAGCAGGGACCAGTGTGTGCTATGTGTTTCTCACAGGGGTAGAGTAGCCATTATGCCTGGGTTTAGCCTGGTGGATCTGGATTAGTATATACGGGTCAATTCATCCTTATTCGTCCACAGGCGTTAATTTATAACCCGAACGCTACAATCATAATATACTGATAATCCTGTGTTTTATGGCTGTGTTGGTAAAAGGATTGATATTGCTATTAACCAATATCGCTCCTTTATAGATACGGCACACGATTTCTTCCTCAATTCATTTTAAGGCAGAGACTGCATTTAAATTAACAAAGTATCTGGAACCGCACAAATCTAATAAATCTAATCTAGCTTGTCCTGTGTTGTCATCTATAGTAACTTTAGCACAAGCAATGATGTGGAAGCACACACTGTTCCTCAGAATAATCTATTATATCGCACAAACAAACAAATTGTGTGATATAATAAACAGATTATTCGGAGTAACAGTGTGCACTTCCACATCATTGCTTGTGCTATAGCTGGGAGTCCTTGAGGTAGAGGACTGACGGAAACTGCACCTTCAACTAGTGCCTAGGCCCAAACCTACATTGCATACATCTATAGCCTACATCTATTTGCCTACCCTCCAAAATTCCCCTTTAAGTAGGGGCAGTATTGAGAAATGCATTGCACAGAGCTGTGCCGAGATCACATTCACTTCCATTATCCTCCCTCTGCAGGTCTGTACCATGTTGTTTCTATAAGTGTAGCTTTTAAAGGGGTGTTGTTGGAGGGTACGATACTGCAGTTTGGGGTTTAGCTGGGCTCTTTCCCATATAAGAGGACTATATGTAATAACACTCTGTACACTTGATATGCAAACAAAAGCCACAGATATCTTGGGGGTTATCAGGCAGTTTTTATTTCGCGACATGGATAAGTGCAGTTTAGGTAGAATAAATGCAGGTTTAATATGCAGCTGTAGTGGGTGGGTAACTGTTCATCTATACAGAGTCAGGCCATAGCCGGAGGGAGCCAGGGACTGGGCGGCTGCTACATGGTTAACTCCTGTGGATGAAATGAAAGATGTCAATATTGGAGAGAAAGGAAGGAAAGACACTTTCAAGTCGGGGGAAAAATAAATCGGAACAAAAAAAAATTAAAAATCATATTCAACTTTCTCAAAACATTTAGGGGCCACTTTATTAATGTACGTTATTTACCAAGTCAATAGGGAGCATGTGCAGCTCTGTGAGTACTTTGTACCATCTAATCAATAACCAGGGCTGTGTTAATAAGAAAATGACTACATTGGGGCCATGTTTATAAAGGCAGGTTATCACAGATTTGCAATACCGTGCCTTTACCATCATTGTAAGCTAACGATTGGTATTATTCTTATTATTGCGGATTTATATAGCGCCAACATCTTCAGTAGCGCTCTACAATTACATGGATACATTCACATCAGGCCCTTCGCCGATGAGCTTACAATCTAAACACATTTATTGACACATACAACCTATCAGTATGTCTTTAGTATTGTGGGGGAAAGCTGAGTGCCCGGAGAAAACCCACGTAAGCACAGGGAGAACATACAAACTCCTTGCAGATGGAGCAAGGCATCAGTGCTAACCACTGTACTTTCTGGACCAGATGGTATAAACCCGTGGTATGATACCTTGCAGATACAATTATATTTATACATATGATTAGAATTTTTTGTTATTCTCTATGGGGAATTCCTTAGCATAGTTTTTTTCTCTTTCGCAATAAAACAAGCTTCACTCTATGGATTAACACGAAGTACCGTACCAGAGCAACATAGAGCACTGATGGTTGGAAATTTGTGTGAGAACGGTCATTAAACTTGGAACAACTTTGGACCAGTCACATGGGTGAACCTATTTAGAAAACCTTTTCTGATTGGTTGGAGGTTAATTACAAAAACAGTAGCAACAACAGCTGCTATGAGACCTATTTATAAGCCCATGCTATGGATTATTGCCATTATAAGTGCAATGACTATAAACTACCTAACGTTACTGGTAGTTTATGGCTCATCCTTATTAAATATTAACGCAGTCACTAAAACCTTGCCATAATAAATAATGGATAATCTTACCATGATGGCGTTTACAATGTCATTGTTGTTGTGCCTCAGCGCCAGCACGGCCTTGGTGCGGGATACGTTGGCCTGTGCCATTACAAGCTCTATGTCTCTTATCTCCAGGCCAGTCTCGTCCACCTGCAGTAAGAATGAAGAACCTTTAAAAACATGGCTGCTTTAGAGTCACCAGAGAGGATCACATGATGATCAGCATAGCGTTGCAGTAATGTGTTTCCACTGTACAAGCTGCCACTAGGGACGTCATTAGATGCTGGAACATTAGCAAGCTCCATGGAAACACAGTTTCAAGACTCTACGACAAAGTCTTAAAACTGAGCAAGGTAATTACTGCCACCTAGTGGAAAAATCAAAAGATATCTGACAATGTGAGCAATGTCTATCGGTTAATATTAGCCGCTACAAACCGACCTTACAACCAACCCTCACGCATACACTGCGCTAACCACTTCATGCATGGATTTTAATAGGGTGATCTATCAACCAATCTCAATGTCTTCATAGCAAAACTTCTATGCTGTAAGTCCCAGAGTGACAGCTTTAGAACCAATCAGAATGTTCTGAGAAGAAAGACATTTCCATGGTGTCCCGGGCTACATCGAGGAGGGGAGGGGGGGTGCCTAATATGGGGCAATTCAAGGGACATCAGCCCTTTGCTGGGTTGGATAATTTACATGATGATTATTCTACCCAATGTATCTCAAATATTGTTTTAAAACTGTAATGAATGAGTTTGTAAAACAAAATACTTTTTATTTACCTTGAGTGGGGCTACCATTCCTATGTATTGTATCCCTACATACCATTCCTATGTATTGTATCCCTACAGATACTTCCAAGTAGCCAGATTTTAATATTTACCTAGAGTGGGGCTACCATTCCTACGTATTGTATCCCTACAGATACTTCCAAGTAGCCAGGTTTTAATGACTTACTTCCTCTTCTTCCTCGCTCTCTTCCTTAATTGTCAGCGTAGGAGCGGTCTCTGTGATTAGCGGAGAATGTTCCATGGGGACTTTAAACTTCTCTGCTGCTGCTTTGTGCACTTGCTGCGATAAATCTTCAATCTGAAAGAGAAACGTCCAGGAAGTTAACCTACCTGAGAGACAGCGCTGCTGGTTATCATCGCACTGCCTGTGCTGTAACTGTGCGTGTGCCAGTCGCTGTTTAGCACTGTGTGCTGCCATTTGGATGCTCTAGAAATCTGCAGCCCCCAATCAAACTGCAGTAAAAAGCGAACATCTGAATTCTGCAAATTTATAACACAAACTTTTGTTTATTGCCTCAGCTTTGCCTTATTTGTGCAATAGCCCATCTTGTCATAGCCTAAATATTTATTGTAAACCAGACCTTTACTGTGTGTCTCTATGGAGCCTGCAATGACGGTGCTAGGCACTAGGGTGCGCTCATTTAGCCTGGTTAGGAGTTGGGGTTCTACTTCAAACAGTTGGAGAGCAGCAGGTTGAAGAAAACCCCTGTGATTGGTTCTCATGGATAGATGTTGATGTATGTTTGCCTTTGTGCTCTATCCTGATCGCTGCAATAGTTACATATCTGGTTATTTGAAAATAGACCATTCCTCATTCTGCCATTAGAATGGATTTAAAGGGTTAACCCCTAAACCTTCCCTCTGGGTTACCTTGGCTTCTCCGAACACAATGTAGATGTCAGACGCTGGACTTTTGAACACATCAGGTTTTGTGATGACAAAGAGGATGTTCTTAGACTTTCGGATGGTGATTCTGGTGACGCCTTGTATCTGTCGGAGTCCCAGCTTGGACATGGCCTGGGAGAAGAAGACAAACAATAAAGGGGAAGTAACCAGTAACCGTCATAGGGCTATCTTTATTTTAAATCATGGCCCTCTGTTTTGAGTCTGATTTACTCAAACACTTTCCTCTGCTATGTTGCTAATGGGTCATTCTGTTTCTGTCTACGTAAGATCCTTATGGTGTAATGCACTCACTTGTTATAATGTTACTAATTACATTGGGAGATAGCAGCTAGTGATCAATCTCCCACTGAATTATAGAATACATTTTGTTGTTTTTCTTGGTGGAGTTACCCTTTAAACTTGATAGCAAGTAGTTCCCCTTTAATATACGTATCTTACCTTCCTGGCTTTCTTCTCACTGCGACTCTGCTTGGCTTTGCTGACCGATTCCTCCCCAGAGCCCACACAGTGAGTCAGCTGGTTCTGTAAATGGATAAATGGATAAGCTTCTCACACGGACAGTGCAATGCAAGAAACTGCTAATGTGGCCTCCCTCCTTTCTACTGCAGCGGTTGTCTGGGGGGAGGCTGTATCTGTCATATGGAAAATAAGAAGATGGGGGCCCCCCTGCTAAATGCAAGAAATAACCCCCCAGGACGCAACACAAATTTGGTATGGTATTGCTTTATTTTCCTTAAGAACCAGTTCTATAAAATAGCCGTAAAATATCCCTCCCCAGCAATCATATAAACCCAAAGGATTGGACCTTTCCAATATACAAACACTCGGGTCTAGTGACTGTCAGTTGCGGCAATAGTGGGCGTGGCCGATTGTGCGGTCCCATAGGGAAACGCGCGATCGGCCGTGATTTACCAACATACCCGATTGTCCGTTCATCCGAACGGGCGACCAAGCTCGACCCACACCATCAAATATTTCTGACCGATCCACGGCACTATCAGTTGGTCGGCCGGAAATATCTGCTGGTGTGTGCCCAAACTTATAGTTCTCCTATAGTTAAATGCCGACCGCGTCAGATTTACAATTAGTAATAAATAAAATGCTGTAAAGTGTAAATAAGGATTTAGTAAGTGAATAAAATGAGGCTTCCTGCTGGTTCCTATTTGCACAGCATCCCGCCTGGTTCTTTTATTCCGTGGTACCCCGAGCCATCTAGGCCCATCAGTCACAGAGACTGTAGTGAGCTGACACAGCTCCTTATTGTGAATTGATGCTGTAGATGCCTGGAGCTTCCATTCATTCATCTGCAAAGCCCCAACCATTACTCTACCCGGCACTGTCAGTGCCACCCCCATCCCGGCTGGAAGTTCTCCAGTTATAGAACACTGATTGTATGGGGAATGGAATCCTTAGACAAGGAGAGTGAAAGCTCCAGCCCCATTTCTCCGTAATAGACCGTTTCATCTTTACTAAGCAATAATTAGCAGTGCAACATTAGCCTCTGGTCTGCAATGTGAAATGCCTTAAGCAGGGATGTCCTACCTTTGGGCCCTTCAGATGTTTAAAAACTATAACTCCCAGCTGCATCCAAGGAATCCTGGGAGTTGCAGTTTTCAAACATGTGGAGGGCTGCAGGTTGGACATCACTGGCCTATCAAGAGATGTCACTAAAGCCTCATACACACGTACGATTCTTCAGCCAACGAACGACTCCCAAGTGCACGTGCAACAAGGGGGCATTTCGCCCGATAATCGCACATGTGTATGCGTTCGGTCGGGCATCATTTGTTAGTGAATAATGCCTGACTAAATGCATACACATGTATGCTATCGGGCGAAATGGCTGTTCGGCGCACGGATGCCCGTTCTCGGGTGGCGTTCATCGGACGAGGAATCATACGTGTGCACGGACCTTGAGAGGACAAACAATAGCTGGAGTTTCCCTTTTCATATGCAAATAAGGGGAGAAGAGACATTCACATTCACTTCTAGAAACAACATGGTACAGAACTGCAGGGGGAGGATAACGAAGTGAACCTGATCTTAGCCCAGCCCTGTGTAATGTATTTCTCAACAGTAAAGCTATTTTATAGGGAATAATGGAGGGTAGGCTTTTTGTTTTGCTATTTCCGCACTGCGGGTTCATACTGGAACATCATGAATAAATAATAACACACACACAGGCCAGGACACATACCAAACACCAGTTAAAACCATCTGGGCCTGTCTCAGTGTTGTCCTTCTTGTACATAAAGTGTGTGTGTGTATGTGTGTGCTTTTGTGCACATGTGAGCGCTGTGAAGGTTTTAAGTCAAGGGCACAATGAATCAGCGATATCTGGTCACGTACAGATTCCAGCCAACGGTGGAGGAGACGGATAAAAATAGACCCACAACAATTACTGAATTTTAAAAGGTCTAAAAATCTGTGCTAACGGAATTGTAAAACCTCCACAGAATACGTCAATAGACACCAACCTATGTCACCAAGGTACAACAGAAGGAGGGGCACATTCCATTTCAATAACACACAGAAATATCCCACATTCAATCCAAATAACAGTATTATTCCCAAACACACTGAACTGATGTAGACAAATGTTTCTCTCGGCCGGAATCCGTTAATATGAATGGCTCTGATTGGGTGGGAGAAATGGCTGGATGTACCTGATTGGATAAATTCCGCGGTTCTGTGATGTCAGGCTCCTCCAGTTCTGGGAGTGATTCATCGTTGCTTTCCGTATCGTTGCAGGATCCTACAGAGCAATAATCAAAAAGTAAAATAAAGCAGGAGGTGTAAGGGTATAATGCCTGGGAAATATCAGAAAAAATAAACATGGAGTTACTACCAGACATAATAACAAAAGTAATGCTTGTCATTTATACCAAGATGCAACAGCTTAAGGAGCTCACTGTATCCATGTTTTAACCTGCAATAGTGCAGGGCACAATTTTTCTTAGACTGTTACTTTAAAAGGCATGTTCATCCCTCAAATAAAATATTATGTAAAGTTAAATTACCCACAAACCCCAAAATAACAATAGTTAGAAAGCCAACTTTCTGCCTCTCAAGGTCCCCGCCTCCAAGCTCTTCTACAAGCTCGCAAATGCTCAGACGAGGCAGCTAGAGGAAAAGCATTTAGCCATTGGCTGAAATGTCAATCCACGACTGACGGCTCCTAGCTGAAAGAACAGGAAGCAGGTTAAACTTACATCTCTCAAATTTCTAACTATTGCAGTCTTAGGGGTGAGTTGCCCTTATACATTTTTTTCAATTAAGGGCCGAACTTCTTAACAAGAAGAACATGAGCCACGGACCTGAAGTTTAGTTCTTGAAGATGTTTCACTAGTCATCTGATTGGCTTTCTCAATTCAGAATGACAAAAATCTGTTGGCAATAAATACCCTGGAAAATCCCAATTAGCATATAGCAGCCAGGTGTTAGGGACCTCCTAATTGCAAGGTCATTCTGAATTGAGGGATCCAGTGGGATGACTAGCGAAAGGTCTTCAACAATTAAAGTTCAAGTTCAGTTAATCTTAAGCTAGGTACACACAGTACAGATTTCTGAAAGATGACAGACAGGATCTGCAAGATCTGCATACACACAGTCCCGAGCATTCTCCCTGAACTTCATAAGGAGAACGCTCGGGACTGTGTATTTCTATCGGCCATGCTAGACTCCTCTATAGGGAGTCTAGCGCAGCCGATGGAAATTTTCGGCCTTTCCCGAACGAGCGTACGGCCGACCCGATCGTTCGGCGGCCGCGCGCTCGTTCAGGAAACGAGCGTACACACAGTAAGAATAAAGCCCCGATACCGTCAGATCCGACGGTATCGGGGCTTTATCGTTACTGTGTGTACCCAGCTTAACTTAATACAACAGATATACCATGTCCTGGATGGATGAATATTACAGATATACCATGACCTGGATGAATGATTATTACAGATATACCATGACCTGGATGGATGAATATTACAGATATACCATGACCTGGATGAATGAATATTACAGATATACCATGACCTGGCAGAAGACATACCATGACCTGGATGGATGAATATTACAGATAGACCATGACGAGGATGTGATATGAATATACAGATAGACATGACCATGGATGAATGAATATTACAGATATACCAGACCTGATGGATGAATATTACAGATATACCGTGACCTGGATGAATGAATATTACAGATATACCGTGACCTGGATGGATGAATATTACAGATAAACCATGACCTGGATGAATGAATATTACAGATAGACCGTGACCTGGATGGATGAATATTACAGATATACCATGACCTGGATGAATGAATATTACAGATAGACCGTACTGGATGGATGAATATACAGATATACCATGACCTGATGGGATGAATATTACAGATATACCATGAGCTGGATGGATGAATATTACAGATATACCATGACCTGGATGAATGAATATTACAGATATATCATGACCTGATGGATGAATGAAATACAGATATACCATGACCTAGATGGATGAATATTACAGATATACCATGACCTGGATGAATGAATATTACAGATAACCATGACCTGGATGGATGAATATTACAGATATACCATGACCTGGAGGATGATATTACAGATATACCGTGACCTGGATGGATGATTACAGATATACCGTGACCTGGATGGATGAATATTACAGATATACCATGACCTGGATGAATGATATTACAGATATACCATGACCTGGATGATGAATATTAAGATATACATGACCTGGATGGATGAATATTCAGATATACCGTGACCTGGTGGATGAGAATATTACAGATACCGTGACCTGGATGGATGAATATTACAGATATACCGACCTGGATGAATGAAATTACAGATATACCATGACTGGATGAATGAATATTACAGATATACCATGACCTGGATGAATGAATATTACAGATATACCATGACCTGGATGGATGAATATTACAGATATACCATGATCTGGATGAATGAATATTACAGATATACCATGACCTGGATGGATGATATTACAGAATACCATGACCTGGATGAATGAATATAAAGATATACCATGACCTGGATGGATGATATTACAGATTACCATGACCTGGATGGATGAATATCAGATATACCATGACCTGGATGGTAATGAATATACAGATATACCATGACCTGGATGGAATGAATATTACAGAATTACCATGACCTGATGGATGAATATTACAGATATACCATGACTGTGATGGATGAATATTACAGATATACCGTGACCTGGATGATGAATATTACAGATATACCGTGACCTGGATGGATAAATATACAGATATACTGACCTGGATGGATGAATATTACAGATATACCATGACTGGATGGATGAATAATACAGATATACCAGACCTTGATGAATGCCCTGGATGAATGAATATTACAGATATACCATGACCTGGATGGATGAATATGACGATTATACCGTGACCTGGATGAATGAATATTACAGATATACCGTGACCTGGATGGATGAATATTACAGATAAACATGACCTGGATGAATGAATTATACAGATATGACCGTGACCTGGATGGATGAATATTACAGATACTCATGACCTGGATGAATGAATATTACAGATAGACCGTGACCTGGATGGATGAATATTACAGATATACCATGACCGGATGGATGAATATTACAGATATACCATGAGCTGGATGGATGAATATTACAGATATACCATGACCGGATGAATGAATATTACAGATATATCATGACCTGGATGAATGAATATTACAGATTACCGTGACCTGATGGATGATATTACAGATACCATGACCTGGATGAATAATACAGATATACATGACCTGGATGGATGAATATTACAGATATACCATGACCTGGATGGTGAATACATATATCGTGACCTGGATGGATGAATATTACAGATATACCGTGACCTGGATGGATGAATTACAGATATACCTGACCTGGATGAATGAATATTACAGATATACCATGACCTGGATGAGATGAATATTACAGATATACCATGACCTGGATGGATGAATATACAGATATACCATGACCTGGATGGATGAATATAAAGATATACCTGACCTGGATGGATAATATTACAGATATACCTGACCTGGATGAATGAATATTACAGATATACCATGACCGGATGAATGAATATACAGATATACCATGACCTGGATGAATGAATATTACAGATATACCATGACCTGGATGAATGAATTTACAGATTACCCGACCTGGATGGATGAATATTAAGATTACCATGACCTGGTGAATGAATATTACCGATATACCATGACCTTGATGGATGAATATTACAGATATACCATGACCTGGGTGAAGGATGAATATTACAGATATACCATGACCTGGATGGATGAATATTACAGATATACCATGACCTGGAGGATGAATATTACAGATATACCATGACCTGGATGGATGAAATATTACAGATATACAATCGACTGGAGGATGACTATTACAGATATACCATGACATGGAGGAATGAATATTACAGATATACCATGACCTGGATGGATGAATATTACAGATATACCATGACCTGGATGGATGAATATTACAGATATACCATGACCTGGATGGATGAATATCAAGATATCATGACCTGGATGAATGAATATTACAGATAGACAATGGACTGGATGGATGAATATTACAGATATACCATGACCTGGATGATGAATATTACAGATATACCATGACCTGGATGGATGAATATTACAGATATACGTGACCTGGATGGATGAATATTACAGATATACATGACCTGGATGATGAATATTCAGATATACCATGACCGGGATGAATGAATATTAACAGATATACCATGACCTGGATGGATGAATATTACAGATATACCGTGACCTGGTGATGATATTACGATATACCGTACTGATGGATAATTTACAGATTACCGTGACCTGGATGAATGAATATTACAGATATACCATGACCTGGATGAATGAATATTACAATATACCGACCTGGATGAATGAATATTACAGATATACCATGACCTGGATGGATGAATATTACAGATATACATGACTGGATGAATGATATACAGATATACCATGACCTGGATGGATGAATATTACAGAATATCCATGACTGATAATGAATATTAAAGATATACCATGACCTGGATGAATGAATATTACAGATATACCATGACCTGGAATGATGATATTACAGATATACCATGACCTGGATGGATGAATATTACAGATATACCATGACCTGGATGGATGAATATTACAGATATACCATGACCGTGATGATGAATATTACAGATATACCATACTGGATGGATGAATATTACAGATATACCGTGACTTGGATGAATGAATATTACAGATATACCGTGACCTGGATGGATAAATATTACAGATATACCTGACCTGGATGGATGAATATTACAGATATACCATGACCTGGATGGATGAATAATACAGATATACCATGACCTTGATGAATAATATTACAGTATACATGCCCTGGATGAATGAATATTACAGATATACCATGACCTGGATGATGAATATTACAGATTACCATGACCTGAATGAATGAATATTCAGATATACCATGACCTGGATGGATGAATATTACAGATATACCATGACCTGGATGGATGAATATTACAGATATACCATGACCTGGATGGGATGAGAACCTTCACAAGCCATTTTCTGGTAATTACTTTCCACAGCAGTTCTGTGCGGTTAAACGTTATTGTTATTTCTTGTTACTTACCTCTGTGAGTAAGTGATTCACACCCTCTCTGTCGCGGGACAGGCTTAGTGATACCAAGAAGGGTGACTGCGGAGGTTTCCCTGAGCATATTTGGACTGGGTGAAGCGAGGTCGCTCTCACTGGAAGAGCTGTGATCAGATGGAGGAAAACTGATCAGGCTTCTCTTCCCTGTAGTCTCCTCGGAGAGATGTCTTCCACTGCAGGACTTGCTGGAACTCCTACCCAGAGGCTTGGAACTAGTTTCAGGAAGAACTGAAATAGCACGTACATTTATCAGTGGACTCGGTAATAAGCTTAAAGGGCATGTCCACCCTTATAAAAAAATTCCCCCATATCATAGAGGGTATAAAGGTTGGACTAGAGACGTATGTATTTATAAACCTCCAATACATGTACCTTGCCATTAATTGGTATTGTCCTGTCAGACACCGCATTGGCACATTCTAACTTGGGAACATTACTGATAAGTGCCTGAACCCCCAGGCTACAATTTTGGCTTTTCTGTGCCTGATCATGGCTCTGTAATTATATCTTTGTCTCCCCCTATTTGTCATAGGAGATAATGATATAGTTCTAAAGACTGATTGTGAATAAACAAAGACAAACCTTTGATTGGTTAGGGGCAATTAGCCAATCAAAAACATTGTCCATGTTTTTTGCACAGCTGTAGTGTCTTTGAGAAGAAATTAATTCTTTGGTCCTCAGGATTTGAGTGTTTGCTTTGATTATAACTGACATTGACCAAGCAAAGTGAATTATTAAATGGGCTGCTCCAAGTTCATAGCCATTGTATCCTCTCTGCTAATGGGAACTTTCTCTCTGTGTCCAATTTGCTAGCAGCCTGGAATTGTGTCGCCATTCAAACGTGTTTTCCTGAAGGGGGAAAAGGGACGGCAGAAAAGCGCAAGAAAAGGTGACGGAACGGAGGCCTCTGCATACGGTCCCCTTGTCACAGCCTGATCATCGCGTGGAGCCTGACGTGCTCTTGAATGATTACATAGAGAAAGACAGTCAAGGTATGGTATCCTGGTGGGCTGGGGTACAAAACTCCCAATTATATCTACTCCAGTGTTTGCGGATAGGGCCCAGTGTTAATCTTGTACCATTAATCAGAACTACATTTTCACTAGGAAAGACACATAACTGGGGCAATAATAACTGGGCACACACTTGCACGGTTCTTTTGCAGATTCTGTCGTTTTCTAACGATCGCCGTACTCACAGCCCGAGTGTTCTCCCCGTGTAAAGCATAGGAACGATGCTCGGACTGCAGGTTTCCCTCAGCCATGGCCGATTTCCTATACTTAGTACAGGGAGGCAGCCGAGGGACAATTTTCGGGGATTTCCGAACGTTCCTGAGGCCAACAGGAAGTTCAGCAGCCTTTGGATGCTCGGAAATGCGCTACACAAGCAAACGATAAGGGCGATACGCGTGGTACCAACCACCTTTAACTGGGTACACATGGACACGACATTTTGTCTTGAGACCAGTTGCTACTAGTAGCCCGAAAATATTGTATGGTTGTACCCAGCCTTAGGTTAAGTGAAACCCAATCATTGTATTAGCTGCTTCATAACATGAAAATAAAGTGGGTGCCCTTGCCCTGGGCCTCACTTAAAGAAATACACTGTAACAAAAGCACTCGCCCCCTTTTTCTTTGTCTCAAGGTTCAGCATTCCCAGACCCCTCCCCTAGGTCAACAGCTCCTGCCACAAGTGTGGAATAAGCACACACAACCCAGAAATAAAGGACCACTTACTACAGGTTTTGCCCTGTGTGATAGAGCTATGTGAAACACTGACCAGAAGTGTAATGAGTCCAATATGTTCCTGAATACTGAATGCCATTGTGGGTTACTGTTGTCCTGTGTCATCCCACTGTGACTGGTTATATCTTCTGGTCTGCCAAATATTTATTGGATATCCGCCCCAGAGGTATGGGGTTGATTTTACTAGCCACAGAGAACCATGGGACAGAGGGTGAGAAGGAACATTCCATATTAAGAGCGCCACTTATTATAAACAATAATGTGAACATGTGAATTCAATGAGTGTCCAGTAAATATTCTATATTTATCCTATGTTTTCCCTCACAGTATTTAGGGCAGTTGACCTCTATTCCTGGATACCTCAATCCCTCCAGCCGCACAGAAATCTTCAGCATTAGACATGCAAAGGTCGGTTATAGCCAGAAACTGCTGGATTACAATGAGATTCATGTAATATGTGAAATAAGTAAACCTTTCACTAGAACAAGCCCTGCAATTACTTTTACTTCAATTGCTTCCCACCTTTTTTGTCTCTTCTGTCTCTCGGTCTCTCTCTCTCTGTGTCTCTCTCTCTCTCTCGTCTCTCTCTCTCTGTCTCTCTCTTTCTCTCTCTCTCTCTTGTGTCTGTCTGTCTCTCTTCGTGTCTGTCTTCTCGTGTGCCGACGGAAATCTTCCATCATTCCCGATGATCGGAGTGTGAGTATGGTCGTTCGTCAGCATCCGATCGTTTGGAAAGCCCTACACACGAATGATAATTGGCAAACCCTGTCGGGTATTATGTATGGCCACCTTAATACTGTTAAATTAAATGAGCCTGACAGTCCATTAAACAGATCAAAAGTGTATGAAGAAGCTTGCCAATCTTGCTCCTTGAACCTTCATTCAATGCCCATTCTACGAGGATATAGCTCCGTGTATGGCGTCTTGTCTATTATTGGCTGCAATCGTCCATAATATTGATCCCTCTATTGCATCCTTAACTGGGTTCCTGCTCTATTAGCCAGTTAGTAAGGTGAATCTACAGGCAGCTGCAGGGTACCAAAGTAGTTAAAGAGGGAAAATAAGGTAGGATGGAGGCACAAGGAGGAGGAAGCAGGTTAGTTTCTTGTCACGCTAAGGGCTGAGTGTTGCGGTGCGATTTGCACTACGGGTAGTTTTCCACTATGTGTGTTGTGTCTGTATTGGTTCGCATGCGTGCACGAATTTTCGTGGGACCGCATGCGTGCTAATAAATTGAAATGGCCTGAACCAGCACACACAGAGTATCAAGCATAGCAGCGCATTGCAAAAATCCTGCATGGCAGACTGTGCATGATAGTGGGACCTTACCCGTAATCTGTTAATGATTCACTTAACGGACACACATAGAAATAATAAAGGCCAACTAGATTCTCTATTTTAGATTCTATTCTATTTTTGTGCCCCAAACATCCTTAGCAAGGGGGTCAGAGCCCACTGAAAGGTGAGCTGGGTGAACCAAAGGCTAATTTAGTTTTGTTAGTGCAGCAAGCTGGTGGAGAAAAGTCAGCACTGTGGCAATGTGTAGCCAGCCAGAGCATAGAATGTGAATGGACTCCAGCATTGGAACTTACTGTAAATATCCAATGGATTTTGTTCATTTTTAGAGGTTACAATCAACTTCCAGCACAGCTGAGCCAGGAGCAGGATGCCTTGATCAGTCGTCTGCGACAATGTCAGGTAGTATGGCGAGACGGAGAGGACATAATACTCAGGGTTCAACTCCACGACATTGCTGCGGTGTCTTACATCCGGGACGATTGTCTGCCCCTGGTGGGTGCTGAAAACAGGTGTGTAACTTGTGGTGGTAACACTTAAAGGGCAAGTTCAACCCCCTGAACAAACAATGTAATTTACCTTTATCACGAGGGTGTTTTCAGAACACTTCACGTTTTCTTGTGCCAGATGTTTACCACAGATCTTATGACCGAGAATTTAGCAGTTTGAAATGCTTAAAAAATGTGACCAATCAATGCAGCCGAAATAGTCAGGTCAGAATTCATGGGAAGTCAGAACCAGTGCTGTAAACCCAAACCATAAGTTTAGTAGGCGTTTCCGAGGAAACCTTCTACATGATCTCACTGTGTTAATAGAATTGTGTGGGTGGAGTAAAAAGTCTCTTTCCAACCGCAGTTCTTCATTGTGTTTACCACAGACGGCATCAAATCTTATCATGGACATGAACTTGGCCTTAAACCACAGGGTGGGAGGATAAACAGTAGCAGCCTTTTAAATACATTAACTTAAAATATTCGTGAATGGTTACTGATGGGCTGTTTAATGGGGGTTAACGTTTCGTACATGTTTACGTTACCATACAATGCTTAATATAGAAAGTGTTAGCGGAGCCACAGAATGTGCTGGGTAGGAAAATGGTCACTCCGTGTACCAGTTGAACAAGTACCCGTGTACAGGTTGAACAAGAGCTGTACTTTATTTTGTAAAGATCGCTTTGAAGAGTAAACCCCATATAATAGAACGTTTTCTTTCATAGATGAGGAAATCACTTTTCATGTTCTGCCAATGAAAGTTGAAAGTATCCCTTTTCTAACACATCGTAAACCAAGTTTGTACCCATAGCACTGTCAATGTCACAACCTTCTCCATCTTGAAGATAAAAAGTAGCTAATTGGCTCCTCGTTCCCTGGGTGAATGCAGTGAGATATCGTCCCATTGGGAAGAGAAAGGGAAGAGGAAGTGAATAGAAAAGAAACTGTTCAGCATATGGACATTACGTAACCTTTACACGACTTAAGAGTTCCGGTCATGATAGTTTACTAGTGCAGGATGTGCTATCCCTATTCAGTTCCTTCTTTTCCTTTTTTAGTTTAGATCAGGACCCAGGGATATCCCAAGTCAAAGCCTCTCTCGCGAAGTGGCAAGGTTTAACATTCGGGCTCCCTGTCTGAGTGCGGAACGGTAACAGGTGGAAGGCTTGCTGCCTTGTTATTTTGGCTGCAGAGAACAAGGTAGGATTAAAAAGGGTGTATTACTAACAATTATTAAAATTGTTTACACGTTATATCAATCCAATATTAGGACACATAATTTAACTGAATCTTTTTATTTTGTTTACAGGCGGCTGCAGAGGAACTTTGTTTACTTCTGAGCCAGGTATTTCAAGTAGTTTACACAGAATCTACTATCGACTTTTAGACAGAGCAATATTGATGGAGCCTCCACTCCAACTCGACACATGTCTTTACACAGCGGTAGTTACCAGCATTGTTTATTCCACTATCCTTGCACTTGCCTTGTGGTTCTTCCACCACTACACTACACTTCTCTTCCTTATTGAGCACTCGCCCTGCCGGCCAAATCTGCCACTGCTTCTTTGGTTGTTTCAAGCTCTTCTTCTCCTGTTTACTTACTCTCAATTTTTTGTTGATGAATCTTATTCTTTGATTGGATGCAGAGCTTCTGTACTGATTGGAAATCTGTTCTGTACTTTTTGACTGATTGGATAATAGGATTTCCATGATTGGCAGATCACAGCACTGTGTTCGGAGTGGGAAAACAGTGCTATTACTCTTGTACCAAACAATATAAAAGCTAGCTTAGTCCATGACTTGATTGGAAGCTGTGCCTTTCCAATTTATACAGATTGGACAGTCTGATTGCTTTTCTCAGTGGCATGACTTGATTGGACGCTGTGCTTGCACCTTTATACAGATTGGCAGCCGATTGCTTTTCTCAGTGGATGACTTGATTTGATGCTGTGCCTTTGCACTTTATACAGATTGGACAGCGTGAATGCTTTTCTCAGTGGCATGACTTGATTTGACGCTGTGCCTTTTCACTTTATACAGATTGGACAGTCCGATTGCTTTTCTCAGTGGTATGACTTGATTTGACGCTGTGCCTTTGCACTTTATACAGATTGGAAGTCCGATTGCTTTTCTCAGTGGTATGACTTGATTGGACGCTGTGCCTTTTCACTTTATACAGATTGTACGCGTGAATGCTTTTCTCAGTGGCATGACTTGATTGGACGCTGTGACTTTGCACTTTATACAGATTGGACAGCGTGAATGCTTTTCTCAGTGATGACTTGATTGACGCTGTGCCTTTGCACTTATTACAGATTGGACAGCGTGAATGCTTTTCTAGTGGCATGACTTGATTGGACGCTGTGCCTTTGCACTTTATACAGATGGACAGCGTGAATGCTTTTCTCAGTGGCATGACTTGATTGGACGCTGTGACTTTGCACTTTTTACAGTTGGACAGCGTGAAGTGTTTCTCAGTGATGACTTGATTGGACGCTGTAACATTCACGTTTATATTTGACAGTGCACTTGCGGTGACTACTTGCTGAGCTCTGCTTTGATTGGCTGCAGGCATCTGTGATTTGTTTTACTCCTTTCTTTCCATAGAAATGTTGATAGTTTGTCTCATTCACAATGAAGCAAAGCAGACATTTCCTTGAATCAATGTAACAGAGGTCAGGATGGAATATAAATATTCATTTTTGTTTTCTTCAAAGCTTTTATTTTCTGTGGTTTCTTTCAGAGTGATTCTTCCACTAAGGTGGATGTGAAAGAAGCATACGAGCTGGAAGCCAGTACTTTGTAAGTGTTTCTTTGCTCAGGTGACTATTGAGGGATGACCTGCAGAATGGCTGGATTCTCTATAGATCAGATGTCTAATAAACTTGGTTGTATTTGGTTATTTTAGTTCTTTCCCCTGAGTCTGTGGATACAGATGGCAATTCTCCAACATCCCTTTCCAATCTAAACTCTCCCAATAAAACAACCAGTGAAAGTGAATTGAGCGCAACAGCTACAGAGCTCCGTTCAGGACTACATGATGACGGTACAGAATGTTTAGATCTAGTTTTAGTCAGATAGAATAGCACCCCCTACTGTACGTAACATGCCACGTGTTTTTATTTCAGCTGAGGACCAAGCTGTCTTCGCAGGAAATCCAGCAATTTGCAATGCTTCTTCACGATTATCGCGCAACGGCTCCTTGATACACGAGTTCTGCATAATCTACGGCCAGCTGTATGGGGACAGCAGGAAGTTTCTTCTGCTTGGTAAGTATATGGCAGCAGTAATAATTTAAAGGGACGTTGTATCTACTTAAAGGAGAACTTAAGCACAAATACACATGCTTTCAAGAAAGAAAAAAAGGGAGTTTTTTTTTAATTTCAATGACCTAATCTGTTCCAATCTGGTCTCAGTCCTGGGTTAATTTAATTGCTCAGTAGAGATCTGAGCATATTTGACCCACTCAACTGCCAATCGGTAGAAATTACTGTTAGGGAACATTCCAAGGAAGTGGTGCATCCTGGGAGGAAGAAGGACTGTTACAGAACCTTAAATGTCAGCTCACTACTGACCACAGCAAAGCAAAGGGTCTGAATAGAGTCTTGTCTCGGGTCCAGGACCTGCGAGTTACCTGATTTGTGGGTCGGGTTTGGTTAAACTGCTGTAAGTTAATGGGTTGTGGTTTGGTTCGGTAGAAAAGCTGCTGGGCAGGTTGCAGGTCTGTTTAATTTTGGGTTGGGTGCAGTTATGGAACCCACCAGAAAGCGAGGAAAATTAGACCACACAGGACTGAAGTATGAAATTCCTTATTTTTTCAAAAATAAAGATATTGTGTAGAATTAACTAATTAATTAGGTATGTGCATATAGATTATTTAAATGTTTTTTTCCACGCTGAACTTCCGCTTTAAATTGCCCATAATTTAAAACCTGTAAAATGTAGGTTTAGGTCCTTACCCTGGGTATTTCTATGTGGGGGGGGGTAGTAAAACTGACTCTATTGTTGTCCTTTAGAGGAGCGATATGAAAGGTTATAGGGGGTCTGTGCCAATATTGGTCAGTGAAGAATTGGTAACGGCCACTGTAAATAGTATCTTGTTTTGATATAGGACTCCGGCCATATCATCCCAGAGAAGGATAACCAACACTTTGAGAACTTTCTAGAAACCATTGGTGTAAAGGATGGGCGTGGTATCATAACAGACAGCTTTGGCCGTTACAGGAGGACAATGAAGTACCACATCCCATTCAACAACTAACGGAAACAGTGCAACTGGGGGCTCAGATGACCAGTCCGGGCCCTCAGAAGGTGATGACTGGAGAGGATGATATCGGACATCAGTAATGACATAGAAGCTCTTGGATGTAGCATGGACCAAGATCCTTCTCATGGCAACTATTCGTGACTTTCCCGCTATGGCTCGGGATACGATCCGTACCATTTTCACTCACCAGCGTTAAGAAACCTAAACCATATTGATATATTTTATTATGTTCTCTTATTACAGCCAAGCACGGTTGTGTCTTCTGGTTGTAAATAACAAAAGAGAAAACAAACCACTGGCAGAGTTATTATTGCCCAAGTTTTGTTGGGCCCTGATCTGTAGTGAATTTGTCCCAATGGGATGGTCTCTGAGCAGGAGTGAAACCGACTCACGTACTTTCTTTGGAACCAAAAAAATGGACTTGACAATCTCCAGTTTTTTTGCACATCTGTTGGAGGTCGTTACACTCGGACTATATTTTTCTATGTCAATTTATTAATAGCAGAAAAAAAATTACAAGTTACGACAATGTGAAGAACGTAGAAACTCTTAAGGCGTATGACAGGATGGCTGGTGATATCTCTGTAGCTTTGGTTGGTGTTGTTTGAACAAAGAAAAGTATGGATCGATGCCCAAATGCTATAAATGGAACACTAAGCCTGGTAACATGTATGGTATATGCAAGGCTTTTGTGAGGTTTCAGAAAACAGTATATTGTGTTATAAGTTAAGGGTCAATTTGGGAATTATTTTAATTTTCGTTTCATGTTCGATTACTAATGAAAATGCTGAAAACAAAGGACCCTGTTTGGGGACATTCTAAATGCTGTATGGCCAGTCTAAAGGATTGGAAAGTAGCAGGTGAGATGCTTTTTATAGACTTTGGAAAGGGCTTCAAGTGGTGTACAGGCTTTCTATCCGAGAGGTCTAGAAGGAAGGCTGATCTGAAGCTTTTTGTATCCAGTGTAATGTAGGTACATAGTACAAAACTCAGTTGTTTACAGATATTGGCCACGCTATCCTCTTAACACCCATTTCATAAAATACACAGATATTGGTTTCATTTGAGTGCCAATACATTTTTACGTTTTAAAAAAACATGGCTTTCTGTTTATTTTGAGGGATTTTTTGTAGGGATTGGTTGGTTAAAGTTGCCTGCTTTTCTGCTCACCCCTAAGCCAATCAGACATAGGAGTTTACAACCTTTATTAAAGCATTACAATAAACTTATTAGAGAGCAAAAACACCTACACTACAAATGTTATTATCCTATATTGTATACATATAGATCACTTAGCCTCTACTGTTGCATCATTTATAGAAAGTTTGTTATAATTTTTATTTGTTTTTTTTGTGTGGTCCTTTTACGTTTTTGGTGTTACGGGATTTTTAAAATCCTGTTTAGTATTTTGTGTGGTTGACACCGATATATGGATAACTGTATACTTCTTGGTCACACCAAAACATAAAGGAAAAAGAAAGCTAAATTTTAATAAGCCTGAATGTATTCTATATCTGTATTCTTAACCTCTAATAGATCATTTCTTCAGAATGCTGCTGATTTTAAATTCTGCAGTTTTCTTGTGTTTCGTAACTTCAGCAGCCCTTCTAGCCCAGATCCCTTCCAGAAGGCAGCAAAGAAAACTAAAGGCATGACAATTGTTTCTCCACTCTCGGCTCGCCAACGGATCGCAAAACACGTTCCTAAGCGCGGGGAACTCAATAGTGTGGCTAGCCCTAAAGTAACCATGGCTGACCTTCCTGTCACCTCTGCATAGGAAGGAGATGCTACAGATAATTTCTCCACAATGCATCAGATTACGTAGGTGAGAGTTGCAGCTATTGGTAAATTAGTAAATAGAATCCATTCAGGATTATTTATATTTTATTTTTAATTCTTCTTTGAACACTACTTATAGGAAAAGGATTGGTGTTTTTTTAACCACACTTTCACCGTATAGATTGCAGGGCTATATGATAGAGCTTGACGTATTAGGTAACTGTAAACAAACCTGCTTTAAGAAAAGTTAAGCTGAAACATAAATATGTCTGAATGGATTCTATAATATACAGGCAATAATGATCAGTGTTGTAGAGCAATCCTCGGTTCCTGGCTTTTCAGAGCTCTGCAGCCCTCCTTCCAGAGTGTGTCCTGGACATTTGCCCATTCATTAGAATGCTCCACCCTTCTGTTCCTGACAGACAGGTGACCTGCCGTGTCTCTGTAATCAAGATTGTTACTCACTAGAAGAGAGGGGGGGCTACAAAAAACAGGAAATGGCAGAAAACCTGCATTATCACAAGATTTTATCTTCTGCTGATTCAAGGGGACAGTTAGCGATATGTGCTACGGAATTACAGAAATCCATTCAGGCTTTCTAATATTTTTTTTTTTGATCTTTAAAGGGAACTCTAGTGCTTTTAGGCATAAAAAAATAGTTTAGCCACCAAAGAAGTCCCCGTGATGATTATTTGCATTATCTGGAAACCAGGAAAAGTTCCTATCAAATTGATTTGCCAATCAATCATCTGCTCATTTCCTTTGCAGTCAATGGAACTAGTCCGTATCCATCCACCTGCCCCTGGGATGGAGCTACCAAAAATAAACGGATCCCAGTGGGAAAGGGATAGTGGGTTGCTGATGTCATCATCTTGCAGCAGTGGGAGTTTGGCAAAGATTCTCCATCACAAACTCTCGCAAGGCTCGGTGTTCAGGGGAAACCATTTTATATTATATTGGTTTATGAGCTACACAGTAATAGAAAAGATAATGATAATTGAAACCATTATAAAATAATTATTTTCACATAAAATATCTGTCACTCTGGGGTTCCTGTGCCTTTCATCCATTTTGAAACCCTTATATTTATGAGGAAGGAGGAAGCTCCTTTCTGTGCTCCCTCTAAAATCCGTTCCTTCATCGTGCCTGCAATTTGGGGGATGTCCAGTCTCTTGGTGATTGTTTCCTTCCCATAATGCATTGTTTATTGCTCCATATCGCCACTTAGAAAGCCTGGCCTAGACTATTAATACTCTCCATTTCGTAACTAGCAGAGTTGCCATATTTAATGTCCAGTGCAATTGTGCAAACCTGTGGTTCACATTATATGGAGTAAGGAGTCAGACAAGCTTGAACAGGTTATCCACCCCGAGTGACTCCACATTGAATTTCCTGTTACCAGTGGGTGTTTATATGTGCGAGGTTGGTAAAGCCAAATGTTATTGCAATTTGGTTGCGTTATTTTGGGGTTTTTTTGTTGTTTTTTTTTGCAGTTTTGTATCCTTTGTTTTTATTCTATTTGTATACATTTTGTATGTAGTATTTCTAACTGTAAATATACGAGTGCATTAAATAACCCTGTGGTCAGATTGTTCTTTATCGCCATTGACATAAATGATGTTTATGATAACTGCTCTGCTGGTCCAGTCCTAATGCTGGTGTTCCACACACTGATAAAATACCCATCTTCCGCCAATGGCCGACAAAATGCCACGATGAGCAGGGACCAGTGTGTGTATGTGTTTCTCACAGGGGTAGAGTAGCCATTAGCCTGGGTTTAGCCTGGTGGATCTGGATTAGTATATACGGGTCATAATTCATCCTTATTCGTCCACAGGCGTTAATTTATAAACGAACGCTACAATCATATATACTGTAATCCTGTGTTTTATGGCTGTGTTGGTAAAAGGATTGATATTGCTATTAACCAATATCGCTCCTTTATAGATACGGCACACGATTTCTTCCAATTCATTTTAAGGCAGAGACTGCATTTAAATTAACAAAGTATCTGGAACCGCACAAATCTAATAAATCTAATCTAGCTTGTCCTGTGTTGTCATCTATAGTAACTTTAGCACAAGCAATGATGTGGAAGCACACACTGTTCCTCAGAATAATCTATTATATCGCACAAACAAACAAATTGTGTGATAATAAACAGATTATTCGTAAAGTAACAGTGTGCATTCCACATCATTGTCTTGTGCTATAGTGGGAGTCCTTGAGGTAGAGGACTGACGGAAACGCACCTTCAACTAGTGCCTAGGCCCAAACCTACATTGCATACATTTATAGCCTACATCTATTTGCCTACCCTCCAAAATCCCCTTAAGTAGGGGCAGTATTGAGAAATGCATTGCACAGAGCTGTGCCGAGATCACATTCACTTCCATTATCCTCCCTCTGCAGGTCTGTACCATGTTGTTTCTATAAGTGTAGCTTTTAAAGGGGTGTTGTTGGAGGGTACGATACTGCAGTTTGGGGTTTATATAAGAGGACTATATGTAAAACACTCTGTACACTTGATATGCAAACAAAAGCCACAGATATCTGGGGGTTATCAGGCAGTTTTTATTTCGCGACATGGATAAGTGCAGTTTAGGTAGAATAAATGCAGGTTTAATACGCAGCTGTAGTGGGTGGGTAACTGTTCATCTATACGAGTCAGGCCATAGCCGGAGGGAGCCAGGGACTGGGCGGCGCTACATGGTTACTCCTGTGGATGAAATGAAAGATGTCAATATTGGAGAGAAAGGAAGGAAAGACACTTTCAAGTCGGGGGAAAAATAAATCGGAACAAAAAAAAATTAAAAAATCATATTCAACTTTCTCAAAACATCAGGGGCCACTTTATTAAGTACGTTATTTACCAAGTCAATAGGGAGCATGTGCAGCTCTGTGAGTACTTTGTACATCTAATCAATAACCAGGGCTGTGTTAATAAGAAAATACTACATTGGGGCCATGTTTATAAAGGCAGGTTATCACAGATTTGCAATACCGTGCCTTTACCATCATTGTAAGCTAACGATTGGTATTATTCTTATTATTGCGGATTTATATAGCGCCAACATCTTCAGTAGCGCTCTACAATTACATGGATACATTCACATCAGGCCCTTCGCCGATGAGCTTACAACTAAACACATTTATTGACACATACAACCTATCAGTATGTCTTTAGTATTGTGGGGGAAAGCGAGTGCCCGGAGAAAACCCACGTAAGCACAGGGAGAACATACAAACTCCTTGCAGATGGAGCCAGGCATCAGTGCTAACCACTGTACTTTCTGGACCAGATGGTATAAACCCGTGGTATGATACCTTGCAGATACAATTATATTTATACATATGATTAGAATTTTTGTTATTCTCTATGGGAATTCCTTAGCATAGTTTTTTTCTCTTTCGCAATAAAACAGCTTCACTCTATGGATTAACACAAGTACCGTACCAGAGCAACGATAGAGCACTGATGGTTGGAAATTTGTGTGAGAACGGTCATTAAACTTGGAACAACTTTGGATCAGTCACATGGGTGAACCTATTTAGAAAACCTTTTTCTGATTGGTTGGAGGTTAATTACAAAAACAGTAGCAACAACAGCTGCTATGAGACCTATTTATAAGCCCATGCTATGGATTATTGCCATTATAAGTGAATGACTATAAACTACCTAACGTTACTGGTAGTTTATGGCTCATCCTTATTAAATATTAACGCAGTCACTAAAACCTTGCCATAATAATAATGGATAATCTTACCATGATGGCGTTTACAATGTCATTGTTGTTGTGCCTCAGCGCCAGCACGGCCTTGGTGCGGGATACGTTGGCCTGTGCCATTACAAGCTCTATGTCTCTTATCTCCAGGCCAGTCTCGTCCACCTGCAGTAAGAATGAAGAACCTTTAAAAACATGGCTGTTTAGAGTCACCAGAGAGGATCACATGATGATCAGCATAGCGTTGCAGTAATGTGTTCCACTGTACAAGCTGCCACTAGGGAGTCATTAGATGCTGGAACATTAGCAAGCTCCATGGAAACACAGTTTCAAGACTCTACGACAAAGTCTTAAAACTGAGCAAGGTAATTACTGCACACTAGTGGAAAAATCAAAAGATATCTGACAATGTGAGCAATGTCTATCGTTAAAATTAGCCGCTACAAACCGACTTACAACCAACCCTCACGCATACACTGCGCTAACCACTTCATGCATGGATTTTAATAGGTGATCTATCAACCAATCTCAATGTTCTTCATAGCAAAACTTCTATGCTGTAAGTCCCAGAGTGACAGCTTTAGAACCAATCAGAATGTTCTGAGAAGAAAGACATTTCCATGGTGTCCCGGGCTAATGAGGAGGGGAGGGGGGGTGCCTAATATGGGGCAATTCGGGACATCAGCCCTTTGCTGGGTTGGATAATTTACATGATGATTATTCTACCCAGTATCTCAAATATTGTTTTAAAACTGTAATGAATGAGTTTGTAAAACAAATACTTTTTATTTACCTTGAGTGGGGCTACCATTCCTATGTATTTATCCCTACAGATACTTCCAAGTAGCAGGTTTTATATTTACCTAGAGTGGCTACCATTCCTATGTATTGTATCCCTACAGATCTTCCAAGTAGCCAGGTTTTAATATTACCTAGAGTGGGCTACCATCCAATGTATTGTATCCCCAGTACTTCCAAGTAGCCAGGTTTTAATATTTACCTAGAGTGGGGCTACCATTCCTATGTATTGTATCCCTACAGATACTTCCAAGTAGCCAGGTTTTAATATTTACCTAGAGTGGGGCTACCATTCCTATGTATTGTATCCCTACAGATACTTCCAAGTAGCCAGGTTTTAATATTTACCTAGAGTGGGGCTACCATTCCTATGTATTGTATCCCTACAGTACTTCCAAGTAGCCAGGTTTTAATATTACCTAGAGTGGGGGCTACCATTCCATGTATTGTATCCCTACAGATACTTCCAAGTAGCAGGTTTTAATATTACTAGAGTGGGGCTACCATTCCTAGTATTGTATCCTACAGATATCTTCCAAGTAGCCAGGTTTTAATATTTACCTAGAGTGGGGCTACCATTCCTATGTATTGTATCCCTACAGATCTTCCAAGTAGCCAGGTTTTAATATTTACCTAGAGTGGGGCTACCATTCCTATGTATTGTATCCCTACAGACTTCCAAGTAGCCAGGTTTTAATATTACCTAGAGTGGGGCTACCATTCCATGTATTGTATCCCTACAGATACTTCCAAGTAGCCAGGTTTTAATATTTACCTAGAGTGGGGCTACCATTCCTATGTATTGTATCCCTACAGATACTTCCAAGTAGCCAGGTTTTAATATTTACCTGAGTGGGGCTACCATTCCATGTTGTATCCCTCAGATACTTCCAAGTAGCAGGTTTTAATATTTACCTAGAGTGGGGCTACCATTCCTATGTATTGTATCCCTACAGATACTTCAAGTAGCCAGGTTTTAATATTACCTTGAGTGGGGCTACCATTCCTATGTATTGTATCCCACAGATACTTCCAAGTAGCCAGGTTTTAATATTTACCTTGAGTGGGGCTACCATTCTATGTATTGTATCCCTAGATCTTCCAAGTAGCCAGGTTTTAATATTTACCTAGAGTGGGGCTACCATTCTCATGTATTGTATCCCTACAGATACTCCAAGTAGCCAGGTTTTAATATTACCTAGAGTGGGGCTACCATTCCTATGTATTGTACCCTACAGATACTTCCAAGTAGCCAGGTTTTAATATTTACTAGAGTGGGGCTACCTTTCTATGTATTGTATCCCTACAGATACTTCCAAGTAGCCAGGTTTTTATATTTACCTAGAGTGGGGCTACCATTCCTAGTATGTATCCCTACAGATACTTCCAAGTAGCCAGGTTTTAATTTACCTAGAGGGGCTACCATTCCTAGTATTGTATCCCTACAGATACTTCCAAGTAGCCAGTTTTAATATTTACCTAGAGTGGGGCTACCATTCCTACGTATTGTATCCTACAGATACTTCCAATAGCCAGGTTTAATGACTACTTCCTCTTCTTCTCGCTCTTTCCTTAATTGTCAGCGTAGGAGCGGTCTCTGTGATTAGCGGAGAATGTTCCATGGGGACTTTAAACTTCTCTGCTGCTGCTTTGTGACTTGCTGCGATAAATCTTCAATCTGGAAGAGAAACGTCCAGGAAGTTAACCTACTGAGGACAGCGCTGCTGGTATCATCGCACTGCCTGGCTGTAACTGTGCGTGTGCCAGTCGCTGTTTAGCACTGTGTGCTGCCATTTGGATGCTTAGAAATCTGCAGCCCCCAATCAAACTGCAGTAAAAAGCGAACATCTGAATTCTGCAAATTTATAACACAAACTTTGTTTATTGCCTCAGCTTTGCCTATTTTGGCAATAGCCCATCTTGTCATAGCCTAAATATTTATTGTAAACCAGACCTTTACTGGTGTCTCTATGGAGCCTGCAAGACGGTGCTAGGCACTAGGGTGCGCTCATTTAGCCTGGTTAGGAGTGGGGTTCACTCAAACAGTTGGAGAGCAGCAGGTTGAAGAAAACCCCTGTGATTGGTTCTATGTGATAGATGTTGATGTATGTTTGCCTTTGTGCTCTATCCTGATCGCTGCAATAGTTACATATCTGGTTATTTGAAAATAGACCATCCTCATTGCCATTAGAATGGATTTAAAGGGTTAACCCCTAAACCTTCCCTCTGGGTTACCTTGGCTTCTCCGAACACAATGTAGATGTCAGACGCTGGACTTTGAACACATCAGGTTTTGTGATGACAAAGAGGATGTTCTAGACTTTCGGATGGTGATTCTGGTGACGCCTTGTATCTGTCGGAGTCCCAGCTTGGACATGGCCTGGGAGAAGAAGACAAACATTAAAGGGGAAGTAAACAGTAACCGTCATAGGGCTATCTTTATTTTAAATCATGGCCCTCTGTTTTGAGTCTGATTTACTCAAACACTTTCCTCTGCTATGTTGCTAATGGGTCATTCTTGTTTCTGTCTACGTAAGATCTTATGGTGTAATGCATCACTGTTATAATGTTACCAATTACATTGGGAGATAGCAGCTAGTGATCAATCTCCACATGAATTATAGAATACATTTTGTGTTTTTCTTGGTGGAGTTACCCTTTAAACTTGATAGCAAGTAGTTCCCCTTTAATATACGTATCTTACCTTCCTGGCTTTCTTCTCACTGGACTCTGCTTGGCTTTGCTGACCGATTCCTCCCCAGAGCCCACACAGTGAGTCAGCTGGTTCTGTAAATGGATAAATGGATAAGTTCTCACACGGACAGTGCATGCAAGAAAACTGCTAATGTGGCCTCCTCCTTTCTACTGCAGCGGTTGTCTGGGGGGAGGGCTGTATCTGTCATATGGAAAATAAGAAGATGGGGGCCCCCCTGCTAAATGCAAGAAATAACCCCCCAGGACGCAACACAAATTTGGTATGGTATTGCTTTATTTTCCTTAAGAAACAGTTCTATAAAATAGCCGAAATATCCCTCCCCAGCAATTATATAAACCCAAAGGATTGGACCTTTCCAATATACAAACACTCGGGTCTAGTGACTGTCAGTTGCGGCAAATAGTGGGCGTGGCCGATTGTGCGGTCCCATAGGGAAACGCGCGATCGGCGTGATTTACCAACATACCCGATTGTCCGTCATCCGAACGGGCGACCAAGCTCGACCCACACCATCAAATATTTCTGACGATCCACGGCACTATCAGTGGTCGGCCGGAAATATCTGCTGGTGTGTGCCCAAACTTATAGTTCTCCTATAGTTAAATGCCGACCGCGTCAGATTTACAATTAGTAATAAATAAATGCTGTAAAGTGTAAATAAGGATTTAGTAAGTGAATAAAATGAGGCTTCCTGCTGGTTCCTATTTGCACAGCATCCCGCCTGGTTCTTATTCCGTGGTACCCGAGCCATCTGGCCCATCAGTCACAGAGAATGTAGTGAGCTGACACAGCTCCTTATTGTGAATTGATGCTGTAGATGCCTGGAGCTTCCATTCATTCATCTGCAAAGCCCCAACCATTACTCTACCCGGCACTGTCAGTGCCACCCCCATCCCGGCTGGAAGTTCTCCAGTTATAGAACACTGATTGTATGGGGAATGGAATCCTTAGACAAGGAGAGGAAAGCTCCAGCCCCATTTCTCCGTAATAGACCGTTTCATCTTTACTAAGCAATAATTAGCAGTGCAACATTGCCTCTGGTCTGCAATGTGAAATGCCTTAAGCAGGGATGGTCCTACCTTTGGGCCCTTCAGATGTTTAAAAACTATAACTCCAGCTGCATCCAAGGAATCCTGGGAGTTGCAGTTTTCAAACATGTGGAGGGCTGCAGGTTGGACATCACTGGCCTATCAAGAGATGTCACTAAAGCCTCATCACACGTACGATTCTTCAGCCAACGAACGACTCCCAAGTGCACGTGCAACAAGGGGGCATTTCGCCCGATAATCGCACATTGTATGCGTTCGGTCGGGCATCATTTGTTAGTGAATAATGCCTGACTAAATGCATACACATGTATGCTATCGGGCGAAATGGCTGTTCGGCGCACGGATGCCCGTTCTCGGGTGGCGTTCATCGGACGAGGAATCATACGTGTGCACGGACCTTGAGAGGACAACAATAGCTGGAGTTTCCCTTTTCATATGCAAATAAGGGGAGAAGAGACATTCACATTCACTTCTAGAAACAACATGGTACAGAACTGCAGGGGGAGGATAACGAAGTGAACCTGATCTTAGCCCAGCCCTGTGTAATGTATTTCTCAACAGTAAAGCTATTTTATAGGGAATAATGGAGGGTAGGCTTTTTTTTGCTATTTCCGCACTGCGGGTTCATAATGGAACATCATGAATAAATAATAACACACACACAGGCCAGGACACAACCAAACACCAGTTAAAACCATCTGGGCCTGTCTCAGTGTTGTCCTTCTTGTACATAAAGTGTGTGTGTGTATGTGTGTGCTTTTGTGCACTGTGAGCGCTGTGAGGTTTTAAGTCAAGGGCACAATGAATCAGCGATATCTGGTCACGTACAGATTCCAGCCAACGGTGGAGGAGACGGATAAAAATAGACCCACAACAATTACTGAATTTTAAAAGGTCTAAAAATCTGTGCTAACGGAATTGTAAAACCTCCACAGAATACGTCAATAGACACCAACCTATGTCACCAAGGTACAACAGAAGGAGGGGCAAATTCCATTTCAATAACACACAGAAATATCCCACATTCAATCCAAATAACAGTATTATTCCCAAACACCTGAACTGATGTAGACAAATGTTTCTCGGCCGGAATCGTTAATATGAATGGCTCTGATTGGGTGGAGAAATGGCTGGATGTACCTGATGGATAAATTCCGCGGTTCTGTGATGTCAGGCTCCTCCAGTTCTGGGAGTGATTCATCGTTGCTTTCCGTATCGTTGCAGGATCCTACAGAGCAATAATCAAAAAGTAAAATAAAGCAGGAGGTGAAGGGTATAATGCCTGGGAAATATCAGAAAAAATAAACATGGAGTTACTACCAGACATAATAACAAAAGTAATGTTGTCATTTATACCAAGATGCAACAGCTTAAGGAGCTCACTGTATCCATGTTTTAACCTGCAATAGTGCAGGCAGCACTTTTTCTTAGACTGTTACTTTAAAAGGCATGTTCATCCCTCAAATAAAATATTAGTAAAGTTAAATTACCCACAAACCCCAAAATAACAATAGTTAGAAAGCCAACTTTCTGCCTCTCAAGGTCCCCGCCTCCAAGCTCTTCTACAAGCTCGCAAATGCTCAGACGAGGCAGCTAGAGGAAAAGCATTTAGCCATTGGCTGAAATGTCAATCCACGACTGACGGCTCCTAGCTGAAAGAACAGGAAGCAGTATCATCTCCAAATTTCTAACTATTGCAGTCTTAGGGGTGAGTTGCCCTTATACTTTTTTTCAATTAAGGGCCGAATTCTTAACAAGAAGACATGAGCCACGGACCTGAAGTTTAGTTCTTGAAGATGTTTCACTAGTCATCTGATTGGCTTTCTCAATTCAGAATGACAAAAATCTGTTGGCAATAAATACCCTGGAAAATCCCAATTAGCATTAGCAGCCAGGTGTTAGGACTCCTAATTGCAAGGTCATTCTGAATTGAGGGTCCAGTGGGATGACTAGCGAAAGGTCTTCAACAATTAAATCAAGTTCAGTTAATCTAGCTAGGTACACACAGTACAGATTCTGAAAGATGACAGACAGGATCGCAAGATCTGCATACACACAGTCCCGAGCATTCTCCCGAACTTCATAAGGGAACGCGGGACTGTGTATTTCTATCGGCCAGCTAGGACTCCTCTATAGGGAGTCTAGCGCAGCCGATGGAAATTTTCGGCCTTTCCCGAACGAGCGTACGGCCGACCGATCGTTCGGCGGCGCCGCGCGCTCGTTCAGGAAACGACGTACACAGTAAGAATAAAGCCCCGATACCGTCAGATCGACGGTATCGGGGCTTTATCGTTACTGTGTGTACCCAGCTTAACTTAATACAACAGATAACCTGTCCTGGATGGATGAATATTACAGATATACCATGACCTGATGAATGATTATACGATATACCATGACCTGGATGGATGAATATACAGTATACCATGACCTGGATGAATGAATATTTCAGACATACCATGACCTGGTGGATGAATATTACAGATAGACATGACAGGTGGTGAATATACTAGATAGACCATGACATGGATGAATGAATATTACAGATATACCATGACCTGGATGGATGAATATTACAGATATACCGTGACCTGGATGAATGAATATTACAGATATACCGTGACCTGGAGGATGAATATTACAGATAAACCATGACCTGGATGAATGAATATTACAGATAGACGTGACCTGGATGGATGAATATTACAGATATACCAGACCTGGATGAATGAATATTACAGATAGACCGTGACCTGGATGGATGAATATTACAGATATACCATGACCTGGATGGAGAATATTACAGATACCATGAGCTGGATGGATGAATATTACAGATATACCATGACCTGGATGAATGAATATTACAGATATATCATGACCTGGATGAATGAATATACAGATATACCATGACCTAGATGGATGAATATTACAGATATACCATGACCTGGATGAATGAATATTACAAGATACCATGACCTGGATGGAGAATATTACAGATATACCATGACCTGGATGGATGAATATTACAGATATTACCATGACCTGGATGGATGAATATTACAGATATACCGTGACCTGGATGGATGAATATTACAGATATACCATGACCTGGATGAATGAATATTACAGATATACCATGACCTGGATGATGAATATTACAGATATACCATGACCTGGATGGATGAAATTACAGATATACGTGACCTGGCTGGATGAATATTAAGATATACCGTGACCTGGATGGATGAATATTACAGTATACCGTGACCTGGATGAATGAATATTACAGATATACCATGACCTGGATGAATGAATATTACAGATATACCAGACCTGGATGAATGAATATTACAGATATACCGACCTGGATGGAGATGAAATTACAGATATACCATGATCTGGATGAATGAATATTACAGAATACCATGACCTGGATGGTGAAATTACAGATATACCATGACCTGGATGAATGAATATTAAGATATACCATGACCTGGAGGATGAATATTACAGATATACCATGACCTGGATGGATGAATATTACAGATATACCATGACCTGGATGGATGAATATTACAGATATACCATGACCTGGATGGATGAATATTACAGATATACCATGACCTGGAGGATGAATATTACAGATATACCATGACTGGATGGATGAATATTACAGATATACTGACCTGGATGATGAATATTACAGATATACCTGACTGGATGGATAATATTACAGATTACTGACCTGGATGGATAAATATAAGATATACCATGACCGGAGATGAATATACAGATATACCATGACCTGGATGAATGAATATTACAGATATACCATGCCCTGGATGAATGAATATTACAGATATACCATGACCTGGATGGATGAATATTACAGATATACATGACCTGATGAATGAATATTAGATATACCATGACCGGATGGATGAATATTACAGATATACATGACTGGAGGATGAATATTACAGATATACCATGACCTGGATGGATGAGAACCTTCACAAGCCATTTTCTGGTAATTACTTTCCACAGCAGTTCTGTGCGGTTAAACGTTATTGTTATTTCTTGTTACTTACCTCTGTGAGTAAGTGATTCACACACCCTCTCTGTCGCGGGACAGGCTTAGTGATACCAAGAAGGGTGACTGCGGAGGTTTCCCTGAGCATATTTGGACTGGGTGAAGCGAGGTCGCTCTCCACTGGAAGAGCTGTGATCAGATGGAGGAAAACTGATCAGGCTTCTCTTCCCTGTAGTCTCCTCGGAGAGATGTCTTCCACTGCAGGACTTGCTGGAACTCCTACCCAGAGGCTTGGAACTAGTTTCAGGAAGAACTGAAATAGCACGTACATTTATTAGTGGACTCGGTAATAAGCTTAAAGGGCATGTCCACCCTTATAAAAAAATTCCCCCATATCATAGTAATCTTCCCCCAGGCCCAACCGCTATAAAATAAATTTGAGAAAGTGCCCCGATTTTAACTTACCTTCCCTCTCTCCTCCGACGCCCGGCCTTCTGCTTGCAAGACACTGCAAGCAGGGGGCGGGACCGGCAGCCGCGTCCGTGATTGGCTGAGAGGCAGCAAACACGGACGCGGCTGCCGGCTTCTCAGAATGCCAGGGGAGGAGGGAAGGTAAGTAGATAGAGTTCGGGGGTCTTTCTTAAAATAATTTTTTAGCAGTTGGGGCTGGGGGAAGATATACTATGATATGGGCAAGGGGTTTTATAGTAGGGGGAGGGATCGCAAAACGGGAGGGAGAGGGAGGGGGAGGGAGCGGGAGAATGGCTGCAGTGCGAATGCCAAACTTCTCCCGGAGGCGAGACAGGAGGCAGAGCCCTATATGGACTCTGCTATCCTCCTGGTGGGCAGTTTTGGGGACTTTGGGGGGGGATTACTGGAGAACAATATGGAGATGGGATGTGAGGTAAGGATTTTATTACACTACATGATGGGGCCATTAGTGGGGGGGATTATAGTTTTGGGGGTGGACATGCCCTTTAATAAATGGATTAGCTTTTACCTATAAGGTAAGTCACATTTAGATGACAAAATGCTATACACTGCTGTACCAAATATAGGGCCTGCTGCAATAAAACATGCAAAAGTTTGTCCCATGCTATAAATTTGCAGCAACCCATCAGATTTTATTTAACCGTAGTAAGCCAACAAGAAGCTAACATCTGATTGGTTGCAGCAAATGAATAGCACTGGCTAGGTCATGGAAGTTACTGTAACTAGATTTTGATTTTTAAAAAAGAAAACCATGAGAAAATGATTGATACATCTGGGTACAAGATTTAATAGTAAACCCACAAAAGCATTTTACTTTTTCAGGTTAAAGGGCATGTTCACTCTTAAAACAAAAAACTAACCAGATATTTAAGGATAATTATTGTCCCCATTCTGGCAGAGTAAGCTGGCCCCTCCCCAGTGGCGTAACTGCCGCCCCCTCTCCGATCAGCTGTTTTTGAACAGCTGATCACGCGTGTGAATGAAACATACACACGATCAGCTGTTTAAAACACCAGACCTGAACTTCTGGTACAGTGCCAGAAGTTCTCGTCCATTTTTTTGTTTCATTCATATGCACGATCAACTGTTTAAAGAGGAACTGTGGTCCAAAAATGACTTTAGGTAAATTGATAGGAATTGCTCCCCTGAGAGTTTTTGCAATTTATTTCCATTGTTTATTTTGCATAGTTTTGAAGATATTTACATTTTTGTGTGTGATACGGCAGCAGCATCACCAGGTCCCCTGCACTTCCTGCTTCCTGCTCTGAAACTGTCAGTCAATCTGTTCTGTGTCTCTTCCTGCCCTTTGCAGCCCCCCTGGTCCCTCCCACTCATGGACCTCATGGTCCCTCCAGTTGCAGGCCCCCCATGGCCTATTATCTTACAGCCCCATGTGGCCACGCCCACTCGTGGGTGTCGTGGCCCCGCCCACTCGTGGGTGCCTAAACCCCACCCACTCGTGGGTGTCTTAGCCCTGCCCACTTGCAGGTGCCATGGGTTACTCAGACCCCCCCCTACAGAAAACTGTGGAAACGGCCTTTTCAGGCACAGTGAAAGAGAAGGGCTATAGATTCCCTTACCCTCTCTGTCAGGACTTCACACAGCAGAGAGGAGGAGGGACTTCCTGTCTCCCTCACACACTGAGGGAGTCTGAGGCTGTGCTTGCCGGTGGCACTGTGCAGGAGGAGCCTCAGGAATGTCACAAGTCAGCCTCCCACCCATTAACTTTCTGGTCAGTCATTTCTGTATATCTTGGGCTGTGGAGCACGTAGAGAGGTGGTTGATGGTTCATTTTAAAGGTAGGAAACTGGCCTTTCATTGTTTGGAGACCACAGTTCCCCTTTAAGCAAAGGGAGGAGGAAACATACGCTGGAGTGTACAGAGTATATTTTACACTGAAGGGTGACTATTGTCGTAGGGATAAGAACCAGAAGCCCTTTGGCTCTATTGAAAACAACAAATTCCAGCATTCCCTGGCTGCCTTTGCTCTGTGCTTGTAAAGGAATTCTGAAAGGTCTACTGGTTGCTATCCCGGTTCTAGGAAAAGGAAGACCAAATTAATTTTGTTCCCGTCTTCATAAAAGTTTGACTTAAAAAACAATTACCTGATAAGCTTTTGTTGTGATCTTTTATTCTGAACCTGTTCTCCTGATCCCTGGAGGCCTCCTGTGAATTAGTCATGTGCGCAGATTTCTTTGACTCTTGAACAAAGCAGTCGGGTCTGGAGCAGACTGATGTGAGCACGTTACTGGAGAAGGAATACTCATTGCGGTTACCGCTGTCTTCAAAGCTGTGGGTGAGATTGGGTGCGAGTCCAAGCCCTGGGCTTCCATGCAAAGGATGCTGATGTTTGGAGTTCATCAACCTTACATCGTATGATGTCTGGCAGCAAACACTGTCCTCCTGCGTTCTAGTGATAAAAGGGGGAGTTCCAAGATCTTCCGAGGAACCTATTTTTTGGACTTTGTCGGAATCTTTGCCCTGTGATGAGCTGTAGACCTCAGCATGGAAGTCTATTTCATAGCATGAGAATTTTTTCTGTTGGTCTTTAAATTCCTTAATTAATTTTCCTTCTTCTCCACCTTGATCATTGCCTAAACCCTCCTGTGCCTCTTCTTCATTGGTGACATCAACGGGCGTTTTCTGTGAAATTGTAGATAGAACTTTAGCAGTTTTTTCAGCACAAACACTGACATTTTCCCCTGATTGACATTTAGAATATTCTACCTTTACCTGCTTGGCTCCTGCTAGGTCTGACACCGCTGTGCAGCTCTTTTCTGCCCTTACAGACATATTTTTTCCTGCAGAGACTCCCCTAATGCTAAGATCTAGTGGGCTCACTTTACCAAAGGAACCTCCTTGCAGTAACTCAGTCATTTCCTGGATGTCAATCGAAAGCTTTTTGTCCAGTTCTTTAGTAGTATCAAGAATGGAACGTGTAGATTCTGGGACCACCTCTTCAACAGATACAAAGTTCTTTATCCCTACACCGAGAGTCCGATCCATAGACATCATCCCTGAACATTGTCCTCTTGTAGTTTCTGACACATGAGTAATTGTACTGTTAGGTAGTGTCTTTTGGGTCTCCTCAGAACTTGGTTCTTTAAACGTCAGGCAGTTATCATTAGAATCCATATCTTTTTTATAGTCTTTGGTTTTTAAATGACACGAAGGCAGAGAAATCACATGGGCTGGAGGACAAGGCTGGATATGCTTGTTGGAGAAGTCACATCTGTCCGGTACAGCAGTTGAACCTTCAAGCGTAACCTCATTTGCTTCTGTTTCATGTTGGACACCCCTAAACGGAAACTGTTTGGCCACAGCAAGTGTCTGGGGTAATTCACTGCTCTCCATTTCCTTATTTGATTCCATAAGTGTACCCTGCTCAGAACTGGGTTTGGAAAATTTAGGCAAAACCGATTTGTTTTCATCCTGAATCTGTGTAGAACTCCCCATGATGTGAAGGTTTTGATCTGAAGGTTCTTTATAAACAGTCTGTTCTGTTTCCTTTTCTGTCTGACCCTTTATCTTACAGGGCACATGGCGCATATCACGATCCAACGAATGGGTGGGGTCCTCCTGGAGGTTATGACCAGAATCCTCTCCAAGATGGTCTGAAGGTACAGCGAGTGCGTCTGACAAGTTAAATCCATCCTGATACTTAGAGGGATCTTTTTCAGAAGTGTGTAATGCAGCATTTGATGACTGTAAATCCTCGACACCCGTCGGTAGAATGTGGGCGGATACAATGTCGACTGTCTTGTCACAAACGGAATCTTTATTTTCCTCTTTCAGGCCTAGTCTGCTGGCTTGTGACTCTGGATTATCCGTGCACACAGAGCTTCTTTGACATTTTTCTTCAGGTTCTTTTAAGATGTTCGTGGACTCGACTTTCTCTTCCTTCTTCTCACACGCCTTAACAAGAGCCGACGCCTCCTTTCTTACAGATGAATCAATACGAGAAGAATCAAGCGGATTATTATATTCCAGTGGGTTTGACTGCACCTCTTTGGGAGCATGACAAGTTTTTGATGACAGTGTCTCCTGAATTCTTGAACCTGAGGCGACAATTTCTTGGTTGATCACATAATTGGCTTCCTTTTGTTGTTTATATATCTGAGCTAGTGTACACGGTTGGTCCGGTGAACTGACATCTTCCTGATCCTCATCAGAGTCATAGCAGACAAACAAACACTCTTCTTCAATCACCTCCTCAGAAACTGCTTCTTTATAAGAGGTCTCTGGAATATCCTGACAACTGCTTACATCACCCATTCGAAACGATTGTACAACTTCCTCCCTCTCAGGAACTATGTCATGTGTGTCCTCTGACACATTCATAGCCATTGATGACTGTCTTCCACTTTTCATATAATCTTGGCTGTCTTCTTTGGTGGCTATTGAGTTGAGAGGCATTAACGAATCTAACTCATCATCGGTATCAAAACAAGCTATCAAGCAATCGACACTGTCCATTCCCGGTTCCTGTACATCCAGTTCTGAGGATGAGGAGTGCGGTTCCAATGGGCTTTCAGACATTGACTTTGTTTCCTTTTCTCCTTTACCCTGCATTGAAGCAACATTAAAGCTGACTTGCTGGATTTGTTCATAAAGAATAGAATTGCTTGTGCCAGAGTCTTCGTCTTTACTTGAGCTTTCTTCAGTCGTACAGAATGTTTGAAGAGCATCTGGTTCAATATTCTCTTGGTCACTTTGCTGGCCCTGTTCTTCTCCTCTATTAGAAGTATCACTAAGGATCTCACAGTTGTCCGTGATATTTTTCATTTCCATTTGCCCATCCCCAGGATCCTTGCGGAGAGTTTCAAACACTACAGCTTCACCTTCAGTATCAGACAAATCCGATGACGTCTCCATCTCGCTCTCACAGCTAGAAATGGCTGAACTGTCCTTGGCCTTTTCCGGCACCTCTCCTTCTGCAGTTTGTGAAGCCGAATCGGTGGTCAAAGCGTATTGCTCTGTGCTGTACCGCTCTTCATCTTCACCATTGTAGGATGCAGAATCTGAGGACTCTGTAGTGTCATCTTCATAAGCAAAGGACTCATCCACACCCTCATTAATGGACGTCTCTGACAGGGAATGAAGGAAGGAAGCAGACGTACTATCATCATCCTCTTCTGCATAAACTGTTTCACTCTCTGCTGTCTCCCCTTGAGGAAATAAGGTGATTTCCATTGATTCCGCTTCGAAAATTAAACTCCCTCGGAATGGCAGCATGAAAGCGGGAATCATGTGGTCATTTTCCATATTCTGTGGAGCGAGACTGGATAACTGGGCGGGCACTTGATCTGAGTTTGTGGCCATTAAGGTTCCATCGTTTTCTGAAGAGCAGCTTGCTGTGGATGACAGCTCTGGTTCCTGTTCATATGGAGCCGAGGAGAAAGAGTCTGAAGCACTCGTGTTCACATATTCAGAACACAGCGGGATACTAAATGATGGTGCAAAATCTGTTTCCCATTCATCTTCATCCTCCTCATCGCTAGACTGCACATCACTTTGGTCCCCATCAGTGACCTCTTCATTCTCTGGATCTGCTTCTAAATCATGATCGTAGAGTTCTGAAACATCTTCATCCTCCAAGATATCCGGAGACAAACAGCAGGGATCTTCACACACAACATATTCAGGAGCAGGTGGAGAATCCGAATAAGTAACAGAGGTTTCCACTGCGTCTCCCTCTGCCAACAAATTTGGAGAACATGACGGAGAACCACTAGAAGTAGCAGATGATCCCCAGCTACTCCCTTCTGCAGTAATGTAGGACCCCGACGGAGAAGTAGGAGGAGAATATAAGTTGTCGTTTTCCGGATCATTTTGCTCGTCCCCAAAGATGTCTTTCGAATACGGATGGTGTTTAAGGTGCGAATATAATGTTTTAATTGGGGTGGACGGAGCGGTGGTGTAAGGTTCCGATTCCATGTTGCATGCAGGTCTGGTTTGTAAAGACTGGATCTCGCTTTCATTTGAATTGCAGATGAACTCTTTGGTGGGTTCTGGGAATAACAAAGGCACATCAGTTGTGGCTTCGCCCTGAAGAAGGCCACTTTCTTTCGGAACATATTTTGCACTAGACTCTTTAAATTCCACGGTCAGTTCATTGAAACGAAAGCCGGATGGTTCACAATAGCTTTCAGGTGTTTCAGGTTTTTTTAATGTATCTACAGAAACAGGGTCGTGCTTGGTTATAAGGCAATGCAGTTTATTTACAGTGCCTGTTTCTTCATTGTTACAAGAGGTTTCCTCGCCCATAACAATTCTGGTGTCAAAAAACTCTGGCTTTAGGACCTCGGTGCTAACGATTTCTTTGTGGACCTCCTCACTTTCCTGTTCCTCAAACTCTTTAGAAGCTGCAAACTGCAGATGCTGGGCAGTTGCAGAAGCTCCTAGAGAAGTGTCACAGCTAGCTCCTTCAGGCTGGGGCCTATCTCCTTCTTTGCCTTGCAGGTAGGGTTCAACACATTCAGGGCTCAGCAATGGATAATCTTGCAATGGGCTTAAAACCTTGGGGGTCGTAGAGTCACCACTGGGAGTTGAGGCAAGTGATGCGGACAGCGATGAGCCTGTAAAGGAAGTTGTACAGATTTTAATTAAAACATTCTCAAGAATCAATTGTAGAAAATCAGTTAACAGATATTAACACAGTGCAAGTGGAAAGCACATCTTTATCACGTAGTATTGTGTAGTATAGCATAGTATGTTGTAATATAGTATTGTGTAGTATAGTATAGTATGGTATAATGTAGTATTGTGTAGTATAGTATAGTATAATGTAGTATTGCATAGTATGTTGTAATATTGTGTAGTATAGTATAGTTATAATATAGTATTGTGTAGTATAGTATATTATAATATAGTATTGTATAGTATAGTATGCTATAATATAGTATGGTGTAGTATTGTATAGTATGTTATAATATTAAATTGTGTAGTATTACAGATATACATGACCTGGATAAATGAATATTACAGATATACCATGACCTGGATAAATGAATATTACAGATATACCATGACCTGGATGGATGAATATTACAGATATACCATGAACTGGATGAGTGAATATTACAGATATACCATGACCTGGATGGACGAATATTACAGATATACCATGACCTGGATGGATGAATATTACAGATATACCATGACCTGGATGAATGAATATTACATAGTAACATAGTAACATAGTAATTAAGGTTGAATAAAGACATTCGTCCATCAAGTCCAACCTATTCCCTTTTTTTTTTTTTTTTTTTAACCCTACCTAACAGTTATACAGATATACCGTGACCTGGATGGATGAATATTACAGATATACCATTACAGAATTAATGACATGAGATTCAGATAGACAACATGAGGATTTACAGAAGACTGGATGGATGAATATTACAGATATACCATGACCTGGATGAATGAATATTACAGATATTTAACATGACCTGGATGAATGAATATTACAGATTATCATGACCTGGATGAATGAATATTACAGATATACCATGACCTGGATGATGAATATTACAGATATACCGACGGATGAATGAATATTACAGATATACCGTGATCTGGATGGATGAATATTACAGATATACCATGACTGGATGAATGAATATACAGATACCATGACCTGTGAATGAATATTACAGATATACCATGACCTGAGATGGAATATTACAGATATACCATGACCTGGATGAATGAATATTACAGATATACCTGACCTGGATGAATGAATATTACAGATACACCATGACCTGGATGAATGAAATTACAGATATACCATGACCAGGATGGATGAATATTACAGATACCATGACCTGGATGAATGAATATTACAGATATACCATGACCTGAATGATGAATATTACAGATATACCATGACCTGGATGAATGAATATTACAGATATACCATGACCTGGATGGATGAATATTACACATATACCATGACCTGGATAATAAATATTACAGATATAACATGACCTGGATGGTTAATTATACAGATATCCATGACTGGATGAATGATATAGATATACCATGACTGGATGAATATTACAGATATACCATGACCTGGATTATAATATTACAGATATACCATGACCGGATAAATTAATATTACAGACATACCATGACCTGGATGAATGAATATTACAGATATACCATGACCAGGATGAATTATATACAAAATACCATGACCTGGTTGAATGAATATTACAGATATCACATGACCTGGATGAATTAATATTACAGATATACCATGACCTGATGAATGAATATACAGATATACCCTGACCTAGATGGATGAATATTACAGATATACCATGACCTGGATGAGAGAGAACATTCACAAGCATTGTAAGTATAGAATTGAATTGTAAGTATGGTTATGTATATTATTGTATAGTATAGTTGGTAGTATAGTATATTATTGTATAGTATAGTATGGTATAGTATGTATATATATTATATGTTATAGTATGGTATAGTATGTTAGTTGTATAGTATGGTATGTATGATAGTATGGTATAGTAGTATATATTGTGTTATAGTATAGTAGGATATGATATAGTTATAGTATGGTATAATATAGATGACATATTATCGTATAGTATGGTATTGATAGAATAGTATGATATAGTATACTATGGCATTGTATAGTATAGAATTATATAGTATATGTACGTATAATATAGACAGTACAGTATGATTAGTATAGTATGGTATAGAATAGTATTGTGTATAATAGGATAGTATAGTATATTATTTATTGTATAGTATAGTATGGTATAGTATATTATTGTATAGTATTGTATGTATAGTACAGTATAGCATAGTATAGGTGGTATAATATAGATGGACAGATTCTATATATGTTATAGTATAGTATGGTAGTGTATAGAATAGTATGATATAGTATAGTATGGTATTGTATAGAGTAGTATAGATATAGTATAGTATATATGTGGATATGATAGCATAGCAATTATATAGTATAGATACAGTATAGTATGATATAGTATGAGTACAGTATAGCATGTATAGTCTAGTATAGTGGAGGACTATACTGGGTCATATAAATGTATTCTATAGGATTAACCCTGGTTCTAGTCTATAATGTACTCTGTAATATAACGTGTAGTCTCTAGGATAACGGTATGGCTCTATAATGTCTGTGTATGTATTAATGTGTTTCTCTAGGATAAGCTATGTTCTAGGTCGATCAATGTAATCTGTAAATAACATGTATTCTCTAGATAACGCTATGTGTTTCTAGGTCATAATGTATATGTAATTAATGGTGTATTCTCAGGATAACGCTATGTTCTAGGTTATAATTACTCTGTAATAGAACGTGTAATTCTCTAGGATAACACTATTTCTAGGCGCATAATGTTTCCTCTGTAATATAACGGGTATTCTCTAGGAGAACGCTATGCGCTATTCTATAATGTACTTGTAATATAACGTGTATTCTTCAGGATAACGCTAGTTCTAGGTCTATAAATTACTCTGTAATTATTAATGTATATCTCTAGGATTTAAACGTTATGTTTAGTCATAATGTACTCTGGATTAATGTGTATTCTCTAGGATAACGCTATGTTCTAGTAGGTCTATAATGTACTCTGTAAATATAAGTATATCTAGCTAGGATAACGGCTGTTCTAGGTCTATATTGTACTCGTAATATATGTGAGTTCTCTAGGATAACGCTATGTTCGAGGTCTATAATGTACTTGAAGATAACGTATATCTCTAGGAAACGCTATGTTCTAGGTCTCTTAATGTGACTCAAAATAATGTGATCTCTAGGATAACGCTTGTTCTCGTCTATAATGTACTCTGACTGATAAGGTGTATTTCTTAGGATCACCATATGCTCGGTCTATAATTTAACTCGTAATTTAACGTGGATTATCTAGGATAACGCATGTTCAGGTCTATAAAGTGAAACTCTATAGTAAACATGGATTGCTCTAGGAATCGCTTGTTCTCGGTCTAAAATGTACTCTGATAATAAATGTGTATTCTCTAGGATATGCTATTTCTAGGTCATAATGTAACTCGATAGTTAATAACAAATTGGTTATTCTCAGGATACGCTATTGCGTTAGGGTCTATAATTACTCTTGTAATTATAAGTGTATTCTCTAGGCTAAACGCGTTCTGGTCGATAATGTACTCTGATAATAAAGGTGTATTCTCTAGGATAACGCTATTGTTCTAGTCTATCTGTACTCTGTAATATAATGTGTATTCTATAGGATAACGCTTTATGTTCTAGGTCATAATGTACTCTGTACATATTAACGTGTATTCTCTAGGATAACGCCCCTATGTTTCGGTCTATTAATGTACTGAATATAATTGTATTATCTGGATAACGTTATGCTCTATAATGTACTGTGTAATATTTAACGTGTCTTCTCTAGCGATAACGCTATGTGGGGTCTATAATGTACTCGGTAATTTAACGTGTATTCTCTGGGTAACGGTTGCTCTATAATGTACTCTGATTATAACGTGATTTCTTGGATAACGCTATGCTCTAGGTCTATAAGTACTCATAGTCATAATGTTGGTATTCCTAGGATAAACGTTATGTTTCTAGGTCTATAATGTACCTATGTGATAACGGCTTATGTTCTAGGTCTATAAGGTTACTCTGTAATTTAACGTGTATTCTCTAGGATAACGCTATGTTTCTAGTCATAATGTGACTCTGTAATATAATGTGTATCTCTAGGATAACGCTATGTTATAGGTCTATAATGTACTCTGTAATTGAACGTGTATTCTCTGGATAACGACTAATGTCTAGTCTATACGACTCTGTAATTAACGTGTATTCGCTAGGGATAACGTATGCTCTTAGGTCTATAATGATACTGGTCAGATAACATGTATTCTCTAGGATAACCCATCGCTGTTCTAGTCTATAATGTACTCTGTAATATAACGTGTATTTCGAGGATGACGGTATGCTCTAAATGTACTGTGTAATTTAATGTTATGCTCTAGGATGAACCGCTCTGTTAGGTCTATAATGTACTCTGTAATATAAGTGTATCTCCTAGGATACACACTAAGTTCTAGGTCAATAATGTACCTTGTGATAATATAATGTGTATTCTCTAGGATAACGCTATTGTTCTAGGTCTATAAGTGTACTCTGTAATATAAAGTGTATTCTCTAGGATAACGCTTATTGGGGTGTTCTAGGTTCTATAATTGTATCTGTAATGCGAACGTATATTCTCTGGATAACGCTATGTTCTGGTCTATAATTGACTCTGTAATATTAAATGGTATTCTCTAGGTAATGCTATATGCTCTAGGTTATACTGTACTCTGAATATAACAGGTATTATTTCTCAGGAATAACGTTAGAGTCGAGGTCTCATAATGTACTATGGACACAGACAGAATGTATTCTCTAGGATAAACGCTTATGTTCTCGTCTATAATGTTACTCTGAATATAATGTGTCTTCTCTAGGGGATAACGCCTATTGTTCTAGGGTTATAATGTACTCTGTAATATAACAGTAAGTCTTAGGATAAAGCTATGTTCTAGGTCTTATAAGTACATCTGTAATATAAGGTGTTTCTAGGATTAACGCTATGTTCTAGGTCTATAATGTACTCTGTAATTATAATGTGTATTTCTAGGATAACGCTATGTTCTAGGTCGATAGGTACTCTGGAATCTAATGTGGATTCTCTCGGATAACCACTATGCTTAGGTCTATATGTACTCCGTAATTAACGTTGTATTTTCGATAACGCTATGTCTAGGTCTATAACATACTATATAGTATACATGTATTCTCTAGGTATAATGCTATTTCTAAGGTCTATAATGTACTCTGTAATATAATGTGGTATTCTTAGGATAACGCTATGTTCTAGGGTCTATAATGTACCTGTTAATAGAATGTGTAATTTCTCTAGGATAACGCTAGCTCTAGGTCTATAAGGTTTTACTCCTATAGATAACGTGTATCTCTGGATAACGGTAGCTCTATATGCTACTGTGTAATTTAACGTTGTATGCTCTAGGATAAGCATGTTCTTAGGTCTATAAGTACTCGGTTAAATTTAACGAGATTCTCTAGGATAACGGTCATGCTCTAAAGGTACCTGTAAATAACGTGTTCTCTCGGATAAACGCTATGCCTAGTGTATACGACTCTATAGTAACGTGTTATTCCTAGGAAATGCTATGTCTAGGTCTATATGTAATCTGTTCATATTAACGGTATTCTCTGGATAAACGGTATGCTCTAGGTCTATTAACGTACTCATAGTATAAGTGTTATTGGAGAATGCTATGTTCTAGGTCGAAATGTACTCTGTAATATATGTGTATTCTCTAGGATAACGGCTGTTCTAGGTCTTATAATGTACTCTGTAATATAACGGTATTCTTAGGGATAACGTTATGGCTGGTCATGAGTGTATTGGTCAGATAACATGTATTCTCAGGATAACCTGTGTTTAGGTCTTAAAATGTACTCTGTAATATAACGTGTATCTCTAGGATGAAACGCTATGTTTCGAGTTCATAATGTACTCTGTAATATAATGTGGTATCCTCTAGGATAACCTATGTCTAGGTCTATCATGTACTCTGTAATATAACGTGTATTTCTAGGATAACGCTAGCTTTAGTCTATTATGTACTCTGTAATATAACGTGTATTCTATAGGATTAACGCTATTGTTTAGGTCTATAATGTTGTACTCTGTAATAAAACGTATATTCTATAGGATAACGCTATGTTCTAGGTCTTATAATGTACTCTTATATATAATGTGTATATTCTCTTAGGAGGTTCCCTTAACGCTTATGTTATAGGTCTATACTGTACTCTTAATATAATGTGTATTCTGCTAGGCTAACACTATGCTCTAGGTCTAGCATGTACTCCGTAATTACGTGATTCTCTAGGATAACGCTAGTGCTAGGGCTATAACATACTCTTAGTATAACATGTATTCTCTAGGATAATGCTATGTTCTAGGTCTATAATGTACTGGTAATATAAGGTGTCTTCTCTAGGATAAACGCTATGTTCTCGGTCGATAATGTACTCTGTAATATAATGTGTATTCTCGGATAACGCTATGCTAGGTCTATATGTAATCTATAGTATAACGTGTATTCTTCTAGGATAACGGTATGATCAAATGTACTGGTAATTTAACGTGTATTTCTAGGATAACCGCTATGTTTAGGTCTATAATGTACTCGGTAATTTAACGTGATTCTCTAGGATAAAACGGTATGGCTCTATAATGTACCTCTGTAATAATTAAGTTATTATTCCTCTAGGATAACGCTATGCTCTAGGTCATAACGTACTCTATAGTTTAACGTGTTTCTATTAGGATAATGCTAATGTTCTAGGTTATTAATGTACTCTGAATATAAACGTTGTAGCTCTAGGATAACGTTATGTTCTAGGTCTCTATAGTTACTCGTAATATTAATGGTATTCTTAGGATAAACGCTCTGTGTTTAGGGCTAAATGTTACTCTGTAATATAGTACGGTATTCTCTAGGATAAACGCTTATGCTCTAGGTCTATAACGTACTCTATCGTATAAGTGTATTCTCTAGGATATGCTATGTTCTCGGTCTATATGTACCTCTGTAAGATAATGTGGATTCTCTAGGATAACGCTATGTTCTAGGCGATAATGTACTCTGTACTATAACGTGATTCTCTAGGTACGCTATGCTCTAGGTCTATAACGTACTCTATAGTATAACGTGTATTCTCTAGGATAATGCTTGTTTCTAGGTCTATAAGGTACTCTGTAATATAATGTGTTGTATTCTCTAGGATACGCTATGTTCTAGGTCTATATGTCCTCTGTAATATACGGGTATTCTCTAGGATAACGCTATGTTATAGGTCTATAATGTACTCTGTTAATATAACGTGTATTCTATAGGATAACGCTATGTTTCTAGGTCTATAATGTACTCTGTAATAAATGTGTATTCTCTCAGGATAACGCTATGTTCTAGGTCTATAAGTACTCTGTAATATACGTGTTTCTCTAGGATAAGCTGGTGCTAGGTCTATAATGTTACTCTTGTAATCTAATGTGTATTCTCTAGGATAACGCTATGCTCTCTCTAGGTCTATAATGTACTCTATAGTATAAAGTGTTATCTTCTAGGATAACGGGATGCTATATAAGTACTGTGTAATTTAACAGTATTATGTATTCTCTAGGATAACGCTATGTCTAGGTTCTATAATGTACTCTGTAATATAACGTGTATGCCTCTAGGATAACGCTATGCTCTAGGTCTATAACGTGACTCTATAGTTTTATAACCGTGTATTCTCTAGGATAATGATATGTTCTAGTCTAAAGTACTCGTAAGATAATGTGTATTCTCTAGGATTAAACGCTATGTTCTAGGTCTATAATGTACTTGTAATATACCGTGGATCTCTAGGATAACGTTATGCTCTAGGTCTATAATGTACTTGGTCATATAACATGTATTCTCTAGGATAACCCTGTGTTCTAGGTCTATAATGTACTCTGTAATATAACGTGTCTCCTAGGATAACGCGATGTTCTAGGTCTATAATTGTTACTCTGTAAATCGGTATTCTCTAGGGATAACGCTATGTTCTAGGTCTATAATGTTACTTGTAAATAATGTGTATTCTCTAGGATAACGCTATGCTCTAAAGTCTATAAATGTACTCTATAGTTATTTAAACGTGTATTCTCAGGAAACGGTATGCTTCTATAAGTACTGTGAATTTATGTGTATTCTCTAGGATAACGCTATGTTTAGGCTATAAATGTACTCTGTAATATAACGTGGTATTTCTAGGATACGCTATGTTCTAGGTCTCTAATATACTCAGTAATATAACGTAGTATTCTTAGGATAACGCTATGTTCTCGGCAATATTGTACTGTGTAATTTAAGTATAATCTCAGGATAACGCTATCGTTCTAAGGTCTATAATGTACTCAGAATATAAGTGTATTCTCTAGGATTAAACGCTATGTCATAATGTACTGTGTAAGTTAATTGTGTCATTGTAGGATAACGGTATGCTCTATAATGTACTGTGTAATTTAATGGTATCTCTAGGCTAAACGCTATGTTCTAGGTCTATAAGTACTCTGTAATTTCATGTGTATTCTCTAGGATACGCTATGTTCTAGGTCTATATGTACTCTGAATATAATGTGGGTATTCTCTAGGATAACGCTATGCTCAGGTCTAAATGGAACTCTGTAATATTAACGTGTATTCTCTATGATAAGTTATGCTCTAGGGGTCTATAATGTACTTGGTCATATAACTGGATCTCTAGAAAACCCTGTGTTCTAGTGTCTATAATGTACTCTGTAAATATAACGTGTATTCTCTAGGATAACGCTCTGTCCCTCTAGGTCTATATGTACTCTGTTTACATATAACGTGTATTCTCTAGATAACGCTATGTTTAGGTCTCTTAATGTACTCTGTAATATAATGTGTATTCTCTAGGATAACGCTATGCTCTAGGTCTATAATGTACTCTATAGTATAACGTGTATTCTCTAGGATAACGGTATGCTCTATAATGTACTGTGTAATTTAATGTGTATTCTCTAGGATAACGCTATGTTCTAGGTCTATAATGTACTCTGTAAGAAACGTTGTATTCTCTAGGAAAAGCGATGTTCTAGGTCTATAATATACTCAGTAATATTAACGTGTATTCTCTAGGATAACGCTATGTTCTAGGTCACTAATGTACTGTTGATTTAACGTCTATTCTCTAGGACACGCTATGTTCTAGGTCTATTAATTTACTCAGTAATATGAACGTGTCTTCTTAGGATAACGGTATGCTCTATAATGTACTGTGTAATTTAACGTGTATTCTCTAGGATAACGGGAATGCAGTCTATAATGTACTGTGTATTTAATGTGTATGCTCTGGGAGAACGCTAGTTTAGGTCATAATGTATCTGTAATTTAATGTGTATTCTCTAGGATAACGGTATGCTCTATAATGTACTGTGTATTTAATGTGTATTCTCTTAGGCTTAACGCTATGCTCTGGTCTTAAATGTACTCTGTAATATAAGGTGTATTCTCAGGATAACGCTATGCTCTAGGTCTATAATGTAATCTGTAACCTATAACTGTATTCTCTAGGATAACGCTATGTCTAGGTCTATAATGTACTCAGTAATTATAACGTGACTTCTCTAGGATAAACGCTATGTTCTAGGGTCTATAATGTACTCTGTAATATAAAGTGGATTCTTTGGTACGCTATGTTGAGGTCTATAATGTACTCGGGTAATATGTGTATCTCTGGATTAACCTAGCGCTAGGTCTATAAGGTACTCTCGTAATGTAATATAATGTGTTATTCTCTAGGGTAACGGCTATGCTCTAGGTCTATAATGTACTGTGTATATAATGGTATTCTCTAGGATAACGCTATGCTCTAGTCTATAATGTTAACTCTGTATATTAACGTGTATTCTCTAGGATAACGCTATGTTTAGGTCTATTAATGTATCTGTAATATAACGTGTATTCTCTAGGAAACGCTATGTGTAGGGTCTCTAAGTTACGGTAATTAATGTGTATTCTCTAGGATAACGCTATGCTCTAGGTCTATAATGTACTCTGTCCTATGGTATTCTCTAGATAACGCTTATTTCTAGGTCTTATAATTTACTCTGTAATATAATGTGTATTTCTAGGATAACGTTATGTTCTTTTTCATAGTCTATAATGGAGTCTGTAATATAAACGTGATTCTCTAGGATAACGCTATGTTCTAGGTCTATAATGTACTCTTTAAATAATGTGTATCTCTAGGATAAACGCTTGTTCTAGGTCTATCAGTACTCTGTAATATTAATGTGTATTCTCTAGGATTAACGGATGCTCTAGGTCTTAATGTTACTCTGTATATAACGGTGTGTATTCTCTAGGATACGCATGTTCAGGCTATAATGTACTCTGTAATATAACGTGTATTCTCTAGGATTAACGCTATGTTCTAGGTCATAATGTACTGTGTAATATAATGTGTATTCGTAGGAAACGCTATGCTCTCGGGTCTATAATGTAATCTGTAATAGAATGTGTATTCTCTGCGATAACGTTATGTTTCTAGGTATATAATGTACTCTGTAATAGAATGGGTATTCTCTGGATATAAAACTATGTTCTAGTCTATAAGTACTATGTAATTATAACGTGTATTCTCTAGGGGATAAAGCTATGTTCTAGGTCATAATGTACTCTGTAATATATGTGTATTCCTAGGATAACGCTATGTTCTAGTCTATAATGTTATACTCTGTAATATAACGTGTATTCTCTAGGATAACGCTATGTTCTAGGTATATATGTACCTTGTAATATAATGTGTATTCTCTAGGATAACGCTATGCTCTAGGTCTATAATGTACTCGTAATATAACGTGTATTATCTTTAGGATTACGCTTAGTCCTAGGTCGATAATGTACTCTGTAAATATAATGTGTATTCTCTAGGGATAACGCATGCTCTAGGTCTATAATGTACGTGTAAATTAATGTGTATTCTCTATGATAACGTATGCTCTAGGGTCTATAATGTACTCTGTAATATACCGTGTATTATCTAGGAGTTAACACTATGTTCAGGTCTATAATGTACTCTGTAATATAATGTGTATTCTCTAGGCTAACGTTATGTTCTAGGTCTATAATGTTACTCTGTAATATACAAACGTGTATTCTCTAGGAAACGCTTATGTCTAGGTCTATAATTACTATTGTAAGATAACGTGTATTCTCTTAGGGATAACGCTACTATGTTCTAGGTCTATAATGTACATGTAATATAAACGGTATTCTCGAGTGATAACGCTATGCTCTTAGGTCTATAATGTACTCTTGTAATATAAAGGGTGTATTCTCAGGAAAGGCTATGCTCTAGGTCGCTATGTACTCATAATAAATGTGTATCTCTAGGATAACGCTAGGTTTTAGGTCTATAAGGTACTCGTAATATAAAGTGATTCGCTAGGATACCACTATGTTCTAGGTCTATAATGTACTCGTAATTTTAACGTGTATCTCATAGGATTAACGCTATGTTTAGGTCTATAAAGTACTCGTATATAAGTGTATTCTCTAGGATAACGCTCTGTTCTAGGTCGAATGTACTCTGTAATATAATGGTATTCTACTAGGATAACGCTATGCTCTAGGTCTATATGTACTCTGTAATATAACGTGTTATTCTTCGGATAACGCTATGTTCTAGGTCTATAATGTACTCTGTAATATAATGTGTATTCTCTAGGATAAAAACGTATGTCTAGGTCTCAATGTACTCTGATAATATACCGGTATTCTCTAGGATAACGCTCTGTTCTAGGGTCTAATAATGTACTCTGTTAAATAATTGTGTATTCCTCTAGGATAAGCTATGCTCTAGTCTATAAGGTACTCTGTGTAATATAACGTGTTGTATTCTCTAGGTTAACGCTATTGTTCTAGGTCTATAATGTACTCTGTAATAAATGTGTATTCTCTAGGAGAACGCTATGCTCTAGGTCTATAAGTACTTCGGTAATATAAAGTGTATTCTCTAGGATAACGCTATGCTTCTAGGTTATATAATTACTCTGTATATAACGTATATTCTCTAGGGATAACGCTATGTTCTAGGTCTAAATTGTACTCTGTAATATAACGTGTATTATCTAGGATAACGCTATGGCTCGAGGTCTATAAGTTACTCTGTAAATATAAGTGTATTATCTAGGATAACGATGTTCTAGGGTCTATAAGTACTCTGTTGTAATATAACGTGTATTCTCTAGGATAACGCTATGTCTAGGGTCTTATAAGTACTCTGTGTAAGATAACGTGTATTCTTCTAGGATTAACGCTATGGCTCAGGGTTCTATAATGTACTCGGTTAATATACGTGTATTCTCTAGGATAACGTTATGTTCTAGGTCTATTTATTAGAATGTACTCTGTAAATAATGGTATTCTCTAGTCGATAAACGCTTATGTTCTAGGTCTGATAAGTACTCTGTCATTATAACGTGGATTCTCTAGGTACGCTATGTTCTAGGTCTTCTAATGTACTCTGTAATATAACGTGTATTCTCTAGGGATAACGTTATGTTCTTTAGGTTAAATGTACTCTGTAATATAATGTGTAGTCTCTAGGATAAAGCATGTCTCGGTCTATAATGTTACTCTGTAATATAATTGTGTCTTCTCTAGGATAACACTATGTTCTAGGTCTAAATGTACTCTGTAATATAACGGTATTCTCTAGGGAGGATTAAACCTATGTTCTAGTCTAATATGACCTGTTAATATAATGTGTATTCTCTAGGGATAACCACTATGTTCTAGGTCTATAATGTATCTGTAATATAACGGTGTATTCTCTAGGATAACGCTATGTCTAGTCTATAATGTACTCTGTAATATAACGTGTAATTCTCTAGGATAACGCTAGGTTCTAGGTCTATAAGGTACTCGTAATAATAAACGTGTATTCTCTAGGATAAAAGTTCTGTTCTAGGCTATAAGTAATCTGTAATATTAAATGTGTATTCTCTAGGATAACGCTATGTTCTAGGTCTCTAATGTACTCTGTAATATAACGTGTATTCTCTCAGGATAACGCTATGCTCTAGGTCTAACGTACTCTATAGTATACGTGTACTCTAGGCATAACGCTATGTTCTAGGTCTTAATGTACTCGGTTAATTATAATGTGTATTCTCTAGGATAACGCTTTATGTTCTAGGGTCTATAATGTACTCTGTAATATTAACGTGTATTCTCTAGCGATAACAACCCCCAATAGGTCTCGGTTAAATGTACTCTGTAATATAACGTGTATTCTCTGGATTAAGCATGTTCTAGGTCTATAATGTATCTGTACTATAAAACTGTATTCTCTAGGATAACGATATGTCTAGGTCTTAAGGTATCTCTGTAAATATAAAGTGTATTCTCCAGGATTAACGCTTCTATGTGCTAGGTTCCTAATGTACTCGTAATTTAACGGTATTCTATAGGATGATAACGCTTTGTTCTAGGTCTAAATGTACTCGTATAAAGGGTATTCTCTAGGATAACGCTATGTTCTAGGGCTTAATGTACTCAGTAATATACGTGTTTCTCTGGATACACGCAGTTCTAGGTCTATAATGTACTCGTAATATAATGTGTATTCTCTAGGAGAACGCTATGTTCTATGGCTAATGGTACTCGTAATTAATGGGTATCTCTAGGATAACGCTATGTTCTAGGTCTATAATGACTCTGTAATTAAAGTGTATTCTCTGGGATAACGCTATGGTCTCGGTCTATAATGTACTCTGTAAATTATAACGTTATATTCTCTAGGCTAACGCTTGTGTTCAGGTCTATAATGTACTCTGTAATATAAACGTGTATTCTTCTAGGAAACGCATGTTCTAGAGTTACATGTACTCTGTAATATAATGTGTATTCTCTAGGATAACGCTATGTTCTAGGGGGTCTATAATGTACTATGTATATAAACGTATATTCTATAGGATAACGCTATGTTCTTAGGATATTAATGTACTCTGTAATATAACGTGTATTCTCTAGGATAACGCTTATGTTCTAGGTCTATAATGTTACTCTGTAATATAATGTGTATTCTCAGGATAACGCTATGTTCTGAGGTCTATAATGTACTCAGTAAATATAATTGTGTTCTCTAGGATTACACGCTAGGTTCTACGTCTATAATTGTACTATGTAATATAACGTATATTCTCTGGATAACGCTATGTTCTAGGTCTTATAACGTACTCTGTAATATAACGTGTATTCTCTAGGATAACGCTATGTTCTAGGTCTATATGTACTCTGTACATATAACGTGTATTCTCTAGGATAACGCGATGTTCTAGTCGATAATGTACTCTGTAATATACGTGTATTCGTCTAGGATAAACGCTATGTTCGAGGTCTATAAGTACCGGTAATATAACGTGTATTCTTAGGATAACGATATGTTCTAGGGTCTTATAATAGTACTCTGAATTATAACGTGTAATTCTTTAGGATAACGCATGTTCTAGGTCTATAATTGTACTCTGTAAATATAACGTGTATTCTCATAGGATAACGCTATGTTCAGGTCATAATGACTAAGTAATATATGTGTATTCTCTAGGATATAAGCTGTATGTTCTACGTTATAAGGTACTAGGTGTAAATAACGTATATGCTCTGGATGAGTATTTTTCTAGGGCCTATAATGTACTCGGTAATACTAACGTTGTATCTCTAGGATAACGCTTATGTTCTAGTCTATAATGACTCTGTAATATAACGTGTATTCTCTAGGAATAACGCTATGTTCTAGGTCTATATGTTACTCAGTAATATAAAACGTGTATTCTCTAGGATACGCTTAATGACTGCTCTAGGTCTATAATTGTACTCTGTAATAGACGTGTATTCTCTAGGATAACGCTGATAGTTCTAGGGTCTAGGATAGGTACTCTTAAATAAGTGTATTCCTTAGGAGAACACGCTATGCTCTAGGTCTTATAATGGTACTCTGAATATAATGTGTATCTCAGGATAACGCTAGGCTCTAGGTCTATAATGTACGCTCTGTAATTTATATGTTGATCTCGGACACGCCATGCTCTAGGTCTCTAATGTACTGTGTAATATAATGTGTATTCTCTCAGGAAACGCTATGCGCTCGGTCTATAATGTTGTAACTGTAATATAATGTGTATCTCTAGGATAACGCTATGCTTCTAGGTTCTATAAGGACCTCAGTAAGATTATAATGTGTATTTCTTTTTTTTGACAGGAGCATTGTGATGTGTTTGAAAAACAAAAAAATAAAATCCCGGTTCTGTATGCAGGGATAGCGGATCTGATCTCTGTGCTGTAATGGTGATTGCTGTCAGCCAGCGTCTGAGGAAGCAAGCTTCAACTTCCTTTGTTGTGATCGGTTATCACTACAGAGCTGGTGCCTGTATGCAGACGTAGATGGGGGTTTACCCAAGGCTAGGTGTTTATGGGAGCGGACCACTAGTACCCTACAGGTTAATTTCATAATACACAACAATGCCACCGCAAAGAGAGAGGTTCAGACACAGCTTGTTTGTATGTTTGTAATGTGTTATCCTGAGACTTTAGTTTCTCCTTTAAGTTTTCCTGGACTTCATCGGCCTGCAGGACAACCATATGGGCGCCAGAAAGAGAATGTAGGGGTAATTTTAACCAACACTAGCAGGCTCAAGAGTCGGCCACGGCAAATTTTTGTTTGAGGGTGGGGGGGGGGATATGTCCCTTATTACACGGAATAATAGGACTTTTATCGGAAGTATCATGCTGGTCCAATGTCGCCAACTCAGTCCTCACTCTCGTTTACAAAGCTTGTTACAAGTTTAAAGCCTGTGCAGTTGGCTGCGTCGTTGGTCAAGAACGACCAAGCATTCCCCTGCCACTGTCTGTTTTGTGATTCTGCCAGGAACAGGGCATGGCAATATGAAGAGTTGGACATTCCAATTTTAAACAAGACATGCCAATTTTCCCCAAGTGGGACGAAGTGACTTCTGATCCTAACAGGAACTTAACCTCTTTTTTGCACATATTCCCTTTTGGCTGCATGAAGTGTCTGTCTTCCTCATTTCTGTTGTTAGTTGACAGCTTTGGTTCTGTTGTGCGTCGAGGGACTTCCTGAGATACATTTGGAACACTTATGTTTAGATTCTTGAGTCAAGACATAAGTACTCATTGTTGGATTCCTGTTGCCTCTACATACAATGGATTTCCACCAATAGTTTCCTAATTATCTCTGAGGGCTAGGCCACACTAGCCGGTTTTTTGCACGTTTGCGCATGCGTTTTCGCCCTTGCTCACCGCGATTTTCGCTAAAAATGGAATCGCGGGAACGCTGAAAATCCCGGCAATTTCTGTGCTCAGCGATTGCGCGTTCCGATAATATCGCGTTGTGGGCAACGCTGCGTTCACCATTTTTGTGGGCGTTAACGCAGCCTTTCCATAACGCAAAAGCGAAACGAGAACGCACAAGAAAAGCACACATCCGCCGTGCGATAACTCTCCCCGATTTTTTGTGCGCGATTTCCTGTGCGTTGCGGTGTGGCCCCATCAGCCTAAGTTATTACTTTTTCCACCTTCATACTTTTACCCTCATATTCCACATTCTCTCCTACTCCTGCTTTTCAGCACTTATACGTCATCGTCTGATCCACAGGAAGGCTTGGTACCATGGTCAGAATTCTTCCTCCTGACCGACCGGTTTGCCTGGCTGTGTTACTACAGATGGGGCTACATCTGTAAGTAACAATCAAATTGTATCTAAGGATTTCTGGGTACAACATGGATTCTTTTGGGCACTGTTTTTTGCCCATATAATATAATCCATCCATAAGCTTGCGCAGGTTAATGACCCTTGTTACATACTGTACCTCTTAATATCTTCTCTGTTTTTTCTACTATTAACTTTTTTTTCTCCCTCTCCAGTTTGTTTATTTGTATTCACAACCCGCCATTTACATACCCATTTCTCCTCTTTGATTTTTCTTTTTAACTTCCCGTTTTATGCTCTTCATCTTGTAATGTTGCCACATTTTCCAGCAGCGAGCAATGAGCAATCAACTGCTCATCTATTTAACTCGCCCGATGTGCTTGTCTTGTCTGTTGGTTTTCTTAATTTGGCTTAAGATGTGGACAGACCAATTTCCTGCTCCCAAATCCTAATTTAAACCTTACTTATCTCAGTAAAGTGATTACCTGGACTGGGTTTTTCAATCAATAGCTTTCATGCTGCTTGATCCATTTCAGAATGGAGGACATTGGCTGAGATCGAACCATCGCAGTACTTCACCGCGCCCCTGTGTTCCAGAGCACAGATTTCATTTGGAATTCTCACCCAATAAATATAAACATTGGATTTCACTCGTGTTACAGGGTGACAGTGAACATGAACTATTATACATCTATTATCTAACAGAGTCGTGGAGCAGCTATAGACCTGATTAGCTTATGTAATGTATCAGTGGTTGTGATTTATCATTGTTTAAAAAGGACAACTACACTTATTTGGCCCCACTAATTTTTCTTAAAGGGAAATTGTGGTTTCCATACAAGTAGCCAAGTTACATCATAAATAAAGGGTGTTGTTCCTTTAGTACTGTGAGTAGTGACATCACCAGCTTCCACTACTCTGCATCTAAGTTTCCAGTCTGGAGCATGCCCACTGCTGGGATATTGCATCATAAGCTCCCACCTTAATCATTTTTCAAGCTAGCCCACAAGCCTGAAAATATTTTTTCCCTCCTCCTAACGGTGTCCATAGTAAAGTACGATAATGGTTTGCAGGTCGGTCATTAGCTTCAAAAATCTTGCTTCAGGTCAATTGACTTTCACAGACGCCATTGTTAGGACAGACAAGAATGTAAGGTCCATCCCTATACTTAATGATCCAGAAGCGGAGTCATCATCCTACCGGCTTGTTTAAATGTATTCGACACTTGGAGAACCCAGTTACCCTTAAACAGATATATGAAGGTAATATCAGTGTGCTGTCTCCCCCCTAATCGTTTTATATCGTTCTTCCCATGCTAACTCAACAACCTTGTGGCTTCATCAATATGTTCTAGTAAGAACATTGCACCGAAATAATAGTATATATTATTAGTTAACTCGTGAGCTTTTACCTTGTGACAAAAATACTGTTTTTCGTCTCTCTTGTGTCCTGACCATACCTGGCTTGGTGACATTCCTCTGTCTTGCGTGTGTGTCGCTCAGTCCAGAGTCGCAAAGACTCATCAGCACCTGGAGAAGAGATCCAGGGGATCTTGTAGACAAATACAGTGCAGTCTGTTCACTGCATGAACCAATAAATGGATCACATTTACACTGTAATCACTATCAACTGCATGAACCAATAAATTGATCAGATGTTACCCTATAAATCACTGCATGAACCAATAAATGGATCAGATGGTACACTGTAATTCACTGCATGAACCATAATGGATCACATGTTACAACTGTAATCACTGCAAGCGACCAAGAAATTTGGATCAGATATTACTCTGTCATCACTCGCAATGAACCAATAATGGATCACATGTTACACTTGTAAATCACTTGCTATGAACGCTGTCCCAATGGGATCAACATGTACCAGGCTGTAATCACTGCATGAACCATAAATGGATCAGATGTTAACAACTAATCACTGCATGAACCAATACATGGATCAGTGTTACCTGTAATCACTGCATGACGCAAGAATGGATTCAGATATTCATCTCTTTCACAAACTCTGCATGAACCAAGAAATGGATTCAAATGTTTACAACACTGTAATCACTGCATGAACCAATAATGGATCATGATGTTTACAACAAACAAAACTGTAATCACTGCATGAACCAGAATGACTCAGATGTTACACGGTAATCACTGCATGAACCAAGAAAGGATCAGAGTTACTCTGTAATCACTACATGAACCGAAGAAATGGATCAGATGTACCTGTAATCCTGCATGAACCATAATGGATCAGAGATTTACCAGACCGTAATCCCTGCATGACCCAAGAACTGGACAGAGTTACTCTGTACTCACTGACATGAACCAAGAAATGGATCCGAATGTTACACTGTAATCACTGCATAACCAAGAGATGGTCAATGTTACTACACAAACAACTGGTACTCAACTGCATGAACAATAAATGGATCAGATGTTACAAAACACTGTAATCATGCATGAACCAATAATGGATCAGATGTTTTTAAGACCCAAAACTGTTATCACTGCATGAACCCATAAGTATCAGATGTTACAACTGTATCACTGCCTGTAACATATATGGTCAAGATGTTACACTGTAATCACTGCATGAACCAATACATGGATCAGAATGTTACACTGTATCACTGCATGAACCAAGAATGGATTCAGATGTTACCCTGTAATCACTGCATGAACAAGAGATGGATCAGAGTTTACACACTGTATCACTGCATAACCAAGAAAATGGATCAGCATGTTACCTGTAATCACTGCAATGACCCATAAATGGATCAGAATGTTACACTGTAATCACGCATGAACAATAAATGAATCAGATGTTACATATAACACTGCTTAACCAATAAATGGATCAATGTTACTACAAATAAACTGTAATCCTGGCATGAATCAATAAGGAGATAGATGTTCACTGTATACACTACATGAAACCAATAAATGATCAGATTTACAACTGTAAATCACTTCATGAACAAAAATGGGAATCAGATGTTTACTACTCTGTCCAACACTGCATAAACTCAAGAAATGATCAGATGTTTTTACTAACTACTTCATTACTCTCTGTAATCAACTGCATGAACCAAGAAATGGAAGCAGATGTTACACTGTAATCACTGCATGCACCAAGACAATGGATCAGATGTTTACTTCTACTTCTCTCTACTACTCTGCCTGGTTTGCTATTCTTTTTCTCTACTCTGTATCACACTCACTTAACCAAGAAATGGATCCGATGTTTACACTGTAATCACTGCATAGAACCATAAATGGATCAGATGTTACACAAAACAAGCCCACTGTAATAACTGCATGAACAAGAAATGGATCAGAATGTTCCTCTGTAAATCCTCGCATGAACCTAAGAACCTGGATCAGATGTTATGCACTTGTAATCACTGCAATGCCCAAGAATGGATCAGAGTTACTTACACTGTAATCACTGCATGACCCAAGAAATGGATCAAGATGTTACAAAACTGTAATCACTGCTGAACCAATTAAAATGGATCAGATGTTTACTGTATCCACTGCATGACCAATAAATGGATCATGTTACAACTGTAATCAACTGCATGAAAACCATAACTGGGATCAGATGTTCAACACTGTAAATAATCACTACTGCATGAACCAATAAAAATGGATCGATTTTTTAACCAACTGTACTCACTGCATGAACCAATAAAATGGATCAGATGTTACACTGTATCATGCATGAACCAATAATTGGTAATATCAGAGTTACACTGTTAATCACCTGCATGAACCAATACATGGATCAGATGTTAAGTTACACTGTAAATCCAACTTGCAATGAACCCCAGAAATGGATCCGAATGTTACTCCGTAAGTCACTGCATGAAACCGCAAGAAATGGATCAGATGTTACCTGTCCAAAAAAATCACTGCATTAACAATACGTGGATATCAGATGTTACAACTGTAAACAACTACATGAACGCAATAAATGGATCAGATTTACCTGTAATCACTGCATGAACCACGAAATGAATCAGATGTTTACTCTGTCTCACTGCATGAACCACGAAATGGATCAATGTCTCTGTTACTCACGGCATGAAAACCAATAGAATGGATCAAAAGATGTTACCAAGTTACAACAACAACAATACAAACAACAGTTACGCAACTGTAATTCACTGCATTAACGCAAGAAATGGATTCAATGTTACACACAACAGTACACTGTAAAAAAAATCACGCAATGAACCCGAGATGGATCAGATTTACAAAAACACAACAAACTGTACTCAATCTACATACAATGAACCAAGAATGGATCAGAATGTTACAACACTGTAAATTCACTGCCAATCACTGCACTGCAATGCACCAAGAAGGGATCAGATGTTAGACTGTAATCACTCATGAACCATAAGTGTAACAGATGTTACACTGTACTCATCTGCATGAACCATGATGGAATCAGATTTCATACAAAACAAAAAAAAAACAAGAACAAACAACAGTTACACTGTAACACTGCAATGAACCGAAATGGATCATAATGTTACTCTGTAATCACTAATGGACCAATAATGGATCAGATGTTTTGAACAAACACTGTCCAAATCACTACTATCACACTACATCACTGCATGAATCAATTACAAGTGGATATCAGATGTTACACTGTAATCCACACTGCATGACCCACTAAGTGGATCAATGTACCACCAACTGTATCACTGCATGAGCCCGAGATGGATCAGATTTTAGAGACCTGTAAAAAAAAAATCACTGTATCAACTCTGCATTAACCAAGAACGGATCTGTGAAAAAGGGAAAAAAAATAACCAGAACACAGCCCTAATAGCTTGGTCGTATCACAATTTTGACAATATATACTGGTTCATGTTTTTTCCCTTACAATTTGGAGTATACATCGGATACCTTTGGTGTGTCTGGGCTAAATTTTTATACTGTATAAATATGTTAAGGACAACTTACTTGTAGTTAATCTGGGGCAAGGGAGTTAGGATTGATTATTCTATCTATCTCCCAATTAATTTTGTGAGGAGCAACCAACACGCCCATTCTGCCAGGTTAATTCCTGGGTTTATCCTGTATTAAGATGTGCTGAAGCACTGAGGAGCCTGGTCTACAGTCTCTTATACTGGCGTCCTCATAGAAACAATAATTGGAGGTAAGGAACTTAGCAGTCCTTACCTCCCTGCCTGGAATTTTAATTGTAGTTTTGTTTTTTTCTGTAACGAACACATTAATAGCACATAGGGAATTTTGCAAAACCTACAACAGTTTGGGGGACTGTGCACCCTAGTGGTTTGTTTTGGAAGCACACACCGAAGAACTGAGCCCGTACTTCGTTCTTCTGAAGCTCCTGGTCGAGCTTGTTACGAAAAATTCTCTTTTCCCTGTCCCACCACCCAGAATTCAGTGTCCTCCATACAGATGACTTTTGCTTCTTCTCTTAAACCCTTTAAAAGTGCCACTTCCCTAAGAGAAGAAACTTTAGCTCCAAAACAAACCAAAAATTGTGGTGTTTCTTTCTATACTGCAAGAATACAATTATTATTTTAGCGTTGCCAATGGTTCCTGTGCTTAATCATATTCCGCAACCAATCAGATGTTTCAAACTGCAGTAAACGCAGTTAAAAGTAAACATGGGATTGGTTGCTTGCAGATTAAACGTCCCCATGGTGCTCAATTTAATGGTAGGAAAAAATTGCCTGTGCACTTAAAAAGGTAGTTTACAATTTATTCTCCTTTAAATAATGGGCCTAAATTGATTCTGTATTTTGCTAGATTAGCATAGAGCTGCACTGAGCATTGTGAAGAATCATCTGTAAGGGCACGGCACACTGCAACGCAAACACAATCGCACCCGGAATTTCATGTGGCGATTTTGTTTGCGTTTGCGCATGCATTTTTGTCATTAAGTATTGGAAAATCTGCGATTTTAAAATGTGGAACGCACATCGCAGACCGCACCCCCAAAACGCGCTTTCGGTACAATTTCCGCTTTTCATGATATGAAAAAACGCCAAGCGCACACGCAAAAAAATGCAGCAGTGTGGCCTAGCCCTTATTCTGTTTCCGGCCTTTCTTTATTTTCTGTGCTGTTTTCCTCCCATTGAATAACGTGTTTATTTTACTGCTAGCCTGTTCGAAAGAGGTCATGGGCAGGTTTTGCCTTGTATTTTGACTTGACAGTTCTGGCGAATGAAGATAGAGAAGGGCTACAGAACTTTATTGTCAATGTTATTTTTAATTAGGAAATATAAAATGTAAATACAATATGTTGGGTTGTCCTTACCAGATGGATTATTAAACAAACTAAATTATAAACCTGGATATGAATGATTTGTCCTTTTTTTTACTGAACCGTGACCCCTGAAACTAGCCCCTTTTGTGAAGTAAAATAGGTTTCTGGATCCAAAAGGGCACTGGTCCCATCCCCATCCTGTGTCACCGCTGACCCCAGAGAACACAAATAGAAACTGTCCCCCCGATGTCCTTTCCGCACGACAAACTCTTTCCCCGGCCAAACCTGGAAGAAATAGAAAAAGAATAAAAATAAGTTTATTTAAATTTTTTAGTTTTTTTTCTTTCCGTTGTCTGTTGCAGATTTCCGCATGAAAAGAACAACTTCCTCTAGGTTTGTCTACAGCTCAGACGTCTAACGCCACAAATTTGGCGGAATGCATTTGTCGGAACATTGTTTTGATTTGGTCTTTAAGGCTCATTCTCCACTAAGTGAGTTAAGAAATTATTTTAAGCCTTTATTTTATCTTATATTAACACACACCCATTCTACATTTTATTTTTTTTACAAAAAAAATCAATTCATTTTAAACTTTTGCTGTGGTCAGTAGTGAGTCGGAATGTTCCTTAAGTAATTCTCTGATTGGCTGTCGAAATGGGCAGGAAATGGCCTCAATATGTGTTTTCTAGGTAAAGTGTGTTCATTGCCATTGTGTTAAGTAGAAATTGTAAAGGGCCAATTAACAATATGCCCCTCTGAGCCTCCTTTAGTAAGCGACTCTGGCTAACAATGAGCTGCATTTGGCTACTGTATTTCCGAAAGCTCAGATTTCCCATCATCATACTGCGAAAAGCGGATGTCTTTTGCTCTTTCTCTTCCTCTGTGTGGCGCAAAGTGACTTCTATGGCTTTTACAGGGAAGTTAACTGCAACAGAGAAGCCTAGATCAGTATTGTATTAGAACATTAAAAAAAAAATAATTACCAGGGAATTCTTGAGTGGTATAGTTCTTTGAGAAAGTATGAAAGGTAAGGAGAAGTAGTGATCGTATCCAAATTCATATATCCTTACCTCGTACTTCTGACTTGTAAAGAAGCTGCGGCAAATGAAGGCCACCTTTATTTTTCTCTCTCTTTCTTTCTTGGTGTCCTGTATAATAACAGATAATATGTAATATATTTAACATAACACAACATGCCCCTAACCAGTGACTTGGAGAAAGGTTTTGACTTCACCTGTTTATCTGCTTGGAATCTTCTTAGAAAGACACATGAATTTAAGAAAAGTTTCTGGCTTATGAACCCATGGAAATCCCCGCAGTCAAGGGTTAGACTCGGCCTTTTACCCTGCAGCCCCTCTCAGTTCCCTGCTTATGCCATCTCTCCCAAGTGCACCTATTCTCCGCACCCTAATTGCTGCCGCCCCTCTACCTAGCGCCTGTTCACTTAATCCCCTCACCCACCTACCTGCCCTTTCTCCACCCCTTTCGATCAGGGAACTATCTACGTCTAAAGCGCTTTTAACCACCTTCCGACTTCGTGCAATGTTTTCCCTGTCTGTCCCATTTATTTTGTAAAGGAATTAAATAGTCAAACGATCGGTCCCAGGGGGCGGTATTCTATGTCACCTTGAGTCCCCCTCAAATCTGCCATCCCCCTGGCTCTCCCCTCTAACATTCCTTACTGCACACTTGATTTATAGGAAGTCACAGCAATCACCAGTATTTACTTTGACAACTCAGGCAAGGGGGGGGGGGAGTTGAGGGGTATAAGAATTAATTATTTAAATATTATTTTATTATAACTATAGTCAGGTCCATTCCCACAGAAGCCAGAAACCTGGCAGAACTAAATGAACCATTCTCTAACATGCTACTGAGTTGAGAAATCCAGCTATCTGCTAGTTAACACAATTATAGAATTCCTTTCATTTAAAGATTTAAGCTTAGTTCTCCTTAAATACACTACTTTTCGGTATAAGGCAGAAGACCTGGAATGTGACTGCATAAGAAAAATGAGGCAACACAGTAACTATGTCAGCCCCTTGGCACTGAAACTGACCTCTTCTGTAAAGGAGGCACTTCTGTATTAATCCTGGAGCTGATTCATCTGCCCAGAAGGTGGAACGAGAATTCCCTCTGCTTGTGGATGAGCCCTTGGTGCGTTCTTAAGTATAATGACATTATGTATGATACTCTCGGAACCGTCTAAACACATGTGGATAAAAGAGACAGAGGAGATTTGGAGGAGGAAAACATCTTGGCATTTTAGCATGACAAAATGCCAACACATGCAATTTCTATCGCAATGTGTCCAACAGACAACATACGATGGTAACTGCATACAGGCCCTAGCCCTGATAAATTGTGTGTTGATCCGGTCAGCTGTGCACCCAACATCACACGACCAATCCGCGACTTCAATCAATATTTCCATAAACGTCTTTAATGTTATTCTTAGTTACCACCGCGTAAGATTGCAAATGAATAATGGGGCCATAACGGGATGTCGTGATCGTAAGGCTGTGTGCTCTCATTGTACAAAAGATCAAACAACAAATCTGCAGCCAGACATTGCCCCTTAGTAACTTGACAGCCCAATCATATTACAAGCACAGAAGACCCTGCATCTGTAAAGGTGCCGCTTACAACATTGCGAATTGGAACCCAGTCCAGTACCCTGCATGGTACCGCTACAGTCCTGACCATCCCCATCGGCCATGCCATCACAAGCACTGACAGGTCCCTGTGACATGTAACTAACCACCTTTGGTTCCTCTCTGCCTTCCTGGCTTCACTCTGTGTCTTTCCAACCCCGGAAGTCAAGCATGAGGGGCTCGACCGGCATCCGCTCCTTGATTGGCTAGGCATCGCGCAGGTCTCAATTCCGCTGAAGCGGGGAAGGTAACATACTTTCAGGGTAAAAACAAAAAATTTACTCTGTACAGTATATTTGGTGTGAGCAAGGAAGCTCAACAATGGGTGATATAGGCAACAACGAGAAGCAATGCAGTTGGATGTCCTTTTAACTTTAAAAAACCTTTTTTGAGGCTAGTAAAAATCCTGTCTTTGATTTAAGTGTTTTCCGAACCTGAAAACGCGTCAACCCTGTTCGCTGTTCCCAGGCTAAAGCTCTGCTGATGTGACTTAATACTTGGATTGAAATAAAAAGGAAATTTTAATGAATCCGGAGCTGTGAGTTACTTTTTTTACTCCTTGGGGGGGGTACTATATATTGACTTTGTGGTCATTTTGGGGGTTTGACTTGGGGCACTACACTTTGGGGGTTGTTGGCTTTCTCTCTACTCTTTCTTGGGTGGGGGGGTTGGTTGGGCCTTAAAAAAAAAAACACAAAAAAAAAACGTGAAATCACCCGCTGGTGCAGCGTTAATTTGCCTTTTCCATTTCATAAAATATCTCGTTGAGTTTAAAGCGGAAATCGGAAGAGAGACCATGACTTCTGCTAGATTAACTCCACAGAACTTCAAACCTTCATTAGTAAAGATTAAAGGCAGGTGACCAAGACCCGCTTGTAAGTTAATGAGTTGTAGTGTAAAACACATGGTGGATTTACTACAGTATAATGGTCCTAGGAAGATTGTTTGGATTTCTATTTGCGCCAAAGGGAATGTAACGATTGGGTTCCTAGGGGGCGGAATACTTGAAACTGGGGCTGGAACGAACTGGGTCACAGAGTTTAAATATTTAACTGGAAACGTCTTTCTTATTGTGCTTGTGAAGGTTCTCATTGTAGTGACCATTGTTTATCCTGGTATAAAATTTTGGTCTCCACAATAGACCGTAGTATAGCGGTGAAATGGGTTGTTTTGCAATATACTTAGAGATTCACACACGGAAGTATCTATGACTGTGCTTTTTATGTGACATGGTGATCAAACTTTCCGGGTTTAAAAACCCTTCTCAGGTGGCGCATAAGTTTGAGGGCATTATATACCCAATACTGTTTACACACAACCTCAACGTACTCGGTTTTTCCGGTACAGACCCATTTTGAAGAGTCTGCCCTGGGTCCCTGTAGACTCTGCAAAGTCCCATTATGGTGGGCGTGGAGTTCCTGAAGCATGGCCATAATTTCCATGGCGTAGCCAATGACAGTAGTGTAGGCTCGCTGTGGTCCTTTACAACAGTCTAGCGTGAACTCCAAAAGTCCATGTCTGTGGATGACAGGAATTGTCTCAGAATGGGAGGTATGAAAGTGGAGAACTTTATGTGGCCTATAGTTTGCACTAAAAGTCAATATTGTCCAGGACAGACTGAGCCTTGTGACATCAAGAAAACTTCTATGACTGGATCAAGGGGAACAGACCAGTAGTGAGAGAGGTTGAACAATAGGATCCTGCTGTTCCTGCTGTACTGCCACAGATTGCATTCCTGCAATGTGAACTTGTCAGAATGACTTATTTGCTGCTGTTACTACTTGAAGGTAACAATGCTGATTTTGGGCCCCGCATAACTGGCCCCTTCTTCAGTCGCATAACAGGAATCATTGGGCCCCCCATCAAACAATGATAGGCCCCTATTCCGTGCTTCAACACAGTGTTTTTTTTGGGAGCGAGGCTATACAGACATTGGGTCGTGACCGAGTGACATGGAGTCACAAAAGGGGCAGGGCAGGGGCGGAGTTAGGGGAGGAACGCCAATGTGACGTAAATTAAACGTCACATTAGAGGCATGGCTAGGGGGTGACTGGCCTGTGTGATGTAAGAGGCATGGCCAAAAAAAAGAGGCGTTCCGGAGGTGGCTGCCTCCTGGTAGTTCAGGTCAAGTCGCGACTCTCGGAGGCTTGGTATACTGGCTATATCTGACATAGTACCGTAGTAATTGAGGTTGTTAATAAAGAACATACGTCCATCTAGTCAAACCTATTATACCCTACTATTTATTCCGTACTTAGCAATTAATCCAGAAAAAAAAAGCTAAAAATGGGGGAAACATCTTTCTGACTCCAACTGGCATCCGAAAAGTAATCCCGTACCGACAACTACATTATATAATTAAACTAGTAATTCTCAATATTATATATTTCCCCGTCCCAACCAGAACTACATAAATATGTATTAATACCAGTAATATCTCAATATGATATATATCCCCGTACCAACCAACTACAGTATACTGTATTAATACCAGTAATCTCAATATTATTATTATCGGACCAGTACCGACCATAACTACAGTATATGTATTTACTACCAGTAATTATCAATCTATAGAGTATCCCTTACCAACCAGAACTACATTATATGTATTAATCTGTATACGTTTGTTTCGGATTTGTCCGAACAACCGCACGGCCGACGGAATGTTTCGCTGGCCACTTCCTGGTTAGGAAAATGAGCTCACACACAGAAATAAGCCTCCAATGCATCAGACACTGATAAGCCACTTTTAGGTCCGGCCCTCCAATACAACAGCCACTATAAGGGGTCCAGCCCTCCAGTACAACCAGCCACTATTCGGTCAGCCCTCCACACACCCCAGCCACTGTTAGGGTCACCCTCCAACACACCATCCACTATTAGTCCAGCCTCCGACACAAACCAGCCACTGTTAGGTCAGCCCTCCGTACACCAGCCCTGTTAGTCAGCCCTCCACCACACCAGTCACTATTAGGTCAGCCCTCCAGTACACCCGCCACTATAAGGGTTAACTAACAGTAGGTAGTTTTAAAGTAGCAGTCACTTGTGGGATCATCTGTATCAGAAATATGCATCACCATACAATAATAATTCTATTGGAGAACCCCTCTGCATGGTGACATATGCAAAAGGAGGTAAAATTCCAAATCTGTACTGCACTTCCACTTCCAGCACTAGCATGTGTGTGCTAACTGGTCCCTGTTCATAAATATTAATGTACAAAGTTTTGGAAGTTGAATAGACATTCGTCTATCTAGTCAACCTTTTTAGCCTACTGGATTAACCCTAACCTAACGGCCTGAGTCACACTGCACACACTGCAAAAAAAAAAGCCAGCTGGAAAAAATTCCTTCCTGATATGTATTATACCAATAATGTTTAGATATTTTTAGCTTTAGAAACGTAATCCAGTCCCACTCTTACCCTTTCCAGTGCCAGCAAATTTTCAAAATTTTGCACTCATCGTTTAGACTATTTTACAGTAGGAAACCCCCCCAGTAAATCAGAATATTATACATCGTTTTTTTCAGACGCACACCATATACTGTATAACAAGATAACATGTTAATTTTGTAATCTTTATGGAGATTTTACTGTGATTTTTGTGGGAAACATCTTTTAAAAATGTTTTTTAAATTTGCAGATTTTCCTGGATTTTCCCCATTTTTTATGTATAGTTATCTTAAGAGTTAACACACAATCTTAATTCTAAAAGCTCTGATCTCCTGCTTACAATTATACCAATATATGAGGTACCCCCACTTTTCTGTACAGGAGACCCGAAAGTAAAATTCACTGTCAAGATATTACAACCCCAAGTGAAATGTATAACCACTTCTTATGGGTAACATAGAACTTTCTACCACAGGCACTCCACCCCTCGCCGGAGTTGCGGGAGTCCCCTCCGATTTTGGGGTGGTCTCCCGTACCGCCGCACGACCACCCCAACTCCCGCGACCCAAACTTACCTGGCAGCTCCGCCTCCAAACTCAGACGAATGCTTTTCTTGGGCAATGCCTCTTCTTTGACGTAATTACTTCACGCGCTTCCCCTAACCAACCTCTTCTTGACGTAAATTATGTCACATGTAGTGGCCTGCCCATACCCCGTCCCTTTGTGATGTCATGCCGTCTGCCCCCCGCCCTAGCATCCCCTCCACTTTGTGACGTCATTGAGCGTCCACGGATTCAGTCCTCTCCCCCTTCTACTCCCACCACCCCGCTGAATGCCACTACGGCAGGGTGGGATTTCCTGCTATCCCAATGAACTAAATATCCCCACAATGAAAACACGTACAGTGTGTGCTAAAAACATTTGCCCCCTTCCTGATTCGTTTCTTTTGTCATGTTTTGCATTGTTCACACTTTAAATTTTCCTTTCCTGCCATCAAAAACCGTTAACTATTAGTCAAATGATAACATAATTGAAGAAAATGCAGTTTTAAAAATGGTGGTTTTTTATATTTAGTGAGAAAAAAAACTCCAAACCTCATGGCCCCTGTGTGAAAAACGAATTGCCGCCCCCCTGAACCTAATAACTGGTTGTGGCCACCCTTAGCAGCAATACTGCAATCAAGCGTTTGCGATAACTTGGCAATGAGTCTTTTACAGCGCTCTGAGAATTCTGGCCCACTCATCTTTGCAGAATTGTTTGTAATTCAGCTTTATTTGAGGGTTTTCTCAGCATGAACCCCTGCCTTTTTAAAGGTCATCCCACAACTCTCAATAGGATTCAGTCAGGACTTGACTAGGCCACTCCAAGTCTTCATTTTGTTTTTCTTGTAGCCCATTCAGAGGTGGATTGCTGGTGTGTTTTGGGTCATTGTCCTGCTGCAGCACCCAATTGCTTCCAGCTTGAGTTGCGGAACAGATGGCCGGACATTCTCCTTCAGGATTTTTTGGTAACAGTAGATTCAATGGTCCATCTATCACAGCAAGCTTTCCATGTCCTGAAGCAGCAAACAACCCCAGACCATCACACTACCCACCACCACCATATTTTACTGTTGGTAATGAGTTCTTTTGCTGAAATGCTGTTTACTTCTACGCCAGATGTAACGGACACGCACCTTCCAAAAAGTTCAACTTTTGTTCTCGTCGGTCCACAAGGTATTTTCCCAAAAAGTCTTGGCAATCATGAGATGTTTTTTTACAAAATTGAGAACAGCCTTATGTTCTTTTTGCTTAAAAGTGGTTTGCGCGCCTTGGATATCTGCCATGCAGGCTGTTTTTGCCCGGTCTCTTTCTTGGTGGAGTCGTGAACCTGACCTTAATTGGGCAAGTGAGGCCTGCAGTTCTTTAAGATTTGTCCTGGGGTCTTTTGTGGCCTCTCGGATGAGTTTTCTCTGCGCTCTTGGGGTATTTTGGTCGGCTGGCCATTCCTGGAAGTTCATCACTGTTCCTGTTTTTTGCCATTGTGGATAATGGCTCTCACTGTGGTTCGCTGGATGTCCCAAAGCTAGAAATGGCTTATAATAACTCTTACCAGACGGATAGAGCTCTATTAAGTTATTTTTTAATTATGTTTTATAAGGGGGCAATCACTTTTTCACACAGGGCCATGTAGATTTGGAGTTTTTTTTCTCTCACTAAATAATAAAACTTCATTTAAAAAAACTTCATTTTGTTCAAGTTAAATGTTATCTTTGACTTAGTTAACGGTTTTTGATGAGCAGAACATTTAAGTGTGACAAACATGCAAAAGAATAGAAAATCAGGAAGGGGCAAATAGTTTTTCACACCACTGTATATGAAAGCCTAACCCTCCTGAATAAATGGTATGCCACATTCATGGGTGTACTCAGATACATGGCGACTAACAAATGTCAAATGGCATACGTAAAAAAAGACACCAGCTCTGTATTTGAACAGTCTGCATTTTTTTTACACTAAACACACCACCCGTAACCCAGAAACACATACAAACGATATATTTTTTGGAATGTACACACCTAGCTATGTAACGCTGGAAATCTTTCATTGACATCATCAATGGCGTGAGCGCAGTCTCTCATAGAATTCAGCAAATTTAAAAAAAATTAACATAAAACAATTTTCAAAAGGTAAAAATCATGGCAAACCCCATGGAATGTACAAAAAAAGTTACCAAATATCAATCTCCCAAATGTCCTGAATCAAAACGGTATGCATAGGCGTGGTTACCAACACGGACGTGGAAACGAGTTGCCCACAAATGAGACAATGCATGATGGCTCAAAGACAGCAAAAAATATTTAGCCAACTCCGAATTTGAACAGTCTGCAGTTTTTACCACAAACCCCCCCCCCCAAAAAAACCTATTATTCCTGGAATCTACACCTTTAGCTACATAACGATGTAGTTTGTTTATTTATCCATCAATGGTGAGGGTGCAATTCTCGCACTTTTATCAGTTTTCTGAAAAAAATGAACAAAAAACATCTTTCAAAAGGTAGAAAGCCTGCAAAACCCCATGTAAGGTTAAAAAAGCTACCAAATATCAATCCAGTGTCCTGACGTGGAATCGACTAGCCACAAAGCGAGCCATGCGCAGTAGTCCAATGGCAGCAACTTTCCAGATTTTTCACACTGAACATCCCCGCAACTTAAATACCCCCCTCAAAACTATATATTCTCGGAACCTTCACACTTTTAGTTACGCAACGTTTTCATTCACACATGTAATGGTTTAGACACAGATCTTCTAAAAAATTAAGGAAAAAAACAGTTAAAAATGTAAAAATCATATGTAAAAATGCAAAAAACATTTTGTGAAAAAATTAAACAAGATGATTCAATGGTGAAATCCTACCTAAACCCACTTGACGAATAAAAACCCCACTTATGCAACCTCTATGCCATATGGGTGGGTGCACATAGACGTGGCCACCAGCTACTCAAATGGAACGCATGCACAAGTCCAATAACAAGAGAAAATCGAAGTGCTCTATAAATTGAACAGCGTACACTTTTTCAAAGAAGCAGTCCTGAACTTGGAAATACCCCCCACAAACTAATATTTTTTGCAATCTACACACTTCAGCTATTATGGTGCCATGCTTTCACACATACATTAAGAATTCCATATGCAGTATTCCATAGAACTCCAAGCTTTAGAGATTTTGAGAAAAAATAAAAATAATGATTCAAGGTTGGAGCCTCCAGTTTTCAAAGAACAACCCAAAACGTGAATACCCCCCACAAACTATCAGGGAGATTTAACAGATCTTATTGTTTAAAATGGTGCTAATTTAGTCCCACCAATCAGATTTTATTTAACATTTGAAAGCTAACATCTGATTGGTTGGGACAAAATTATTTTAAACAATAAGTATATCTGTTGTATTCAATTAGATCAACTGGACTTGAAGTTTAGTTCTTGAAGACGTTTCGCTAGTCATCAGACTGGCTTTCTCAATTCAGAATGACTTGTAAAGAATCTGTGGCAATTATGTACCCTGGAAATCCCAATTAGCATATCACACCAAGTGTTAAGGGCGTGATTGGATAGGTCTATAGGCCATATTTATACACCCTAAAATTACTGTCGCACATCGTCATAGAAAAAAATACTGCTTTCGCCATATATACAATGGCATGGCATCGCCATGGTGATGTGCGGCGGTGATTTTGATCTCTCTTTGCGCGATACTGCACTTAGCGCAATGCGCTAAGAACAATATCGCCGCAAAGGGAGTTGAATCCCTTCACGGTGGGGGCTGCTGGGAAGGGGTCACGGCAGGTGGTCGCATCGGCTGCGACAGGGAGGGTGTTATGCCACGGGCAGCAGTCCGCCTTGCCCCCCCCCTCCGCCCCCGCGACGGATACGACCACCCGCTGCGACCTCTTCCTAGCAGCCTCTCCCATCCCCCCGCCCGTACTCTTGTGGGGAGGGGAAGGACCAGCTGGGAGGGTGGAGGGACACTCCAGCAGGGGCACTGACAAGTGCCTTTTGGGGCTTGGGGGTCCCCTAAGTGGAACGGCCGAGATTAAGCGGTGCATCAGTTACCGCTGCTTTATAAATAGAAGCGAACGATAACTGATGCGCAAAGCGCAAAAGTTACAACTAACTTATAGCTATTTGGCAAAAAAAGGTTGGAAACTCGCCGTAAAAAGTTACCGATCGTTTATAATATGCCCCTTAGGAAAAAAACTATTTGTGAATGAATCCTGATCTATTCACAAATACTTTGGCAACAGGCGGTTCATGCTTATTAAGAATCCACGCCGTTTTAAAGGGCATGGTCACAATACAGTGGGAATCACTATACTGATTGTCAAGATTTAGATGAATCTGATAATGAGGCTGATGCCATATTATGCTGCATTAGTGCGCGTTACCATCTGTTGCGCTTAATCTCAGTTCATTTGCTTAATCGGAACACATGCAATTTGCCTCCCACATCGACATGCACTTCTCTGCGATTTTCATGCGCTAATGGATAGATAGTGTGATAGTTAGTGGCGTGAGAAAAGCGAAAAAATTAATAGAGATGTTCGAAACTGTCCAGTTTCGTTCCGTTCTAGAATTTATCAGAAATTTTGGGAAGTTCGAAAGTTCGAGTTTTGATTTTCGAAAATCGTTTACTTTTTATTTTCAGAAATCGTCTACTTTCTATTTTCGGAAATCGTCTACTTTCGATTTTCAGAAATCGTCTACTTTTCTATTTTCAGAAAACGTCTACTTCTATTTTCGGAAAACGTCTACTTTCGATTTTCGGAAATAGTCTAGTTTCTATTTTCAGAAAAACGTCTACTTTCGATTTTTGGGAATCGTCTACTTTCTATTTTCAGAAATTGTCTACTTTCTATTTTCGGAAATCGTCTACTTTCTATTTTCGGAAATCGTCTACTTTCTATTTTCGGAAATTGCCTACTTTCTATTTTCGGAAATCGTCTACTTTCTATTTTCGGAAATCGTCTACTTTCTATTTTCGGAAATCGTCTACTTTCTATTTTCGGAAATCGCCTACTTTCTATTTTCGGAAATCGTCTACTTTCTATTTTCAGAAATCGTCTACTTTCTATTTTCGAAATCGTCTACTCGATTTTCGGAAATAGTCTAGTTTCTATTTTCAGAAAACGTCTACTTTCGATTTTTGGGAATCGTCTAATTCTATTCAATTGTCTACTTTCTATTTTCGGAAATCGCCTACTTTCTATTTTCGGAAATCGCCTACTTTCTATTTTCGGAAATTGCCTACTCCTATTTTCGGAAATCGTCTACTTTCTATTTTCGGAAATCGCCTACTTTCTATTTTCGGAAATCGTCTACTTTCTATTTTCGGAAATCGTCTACTTTCTATTTTCGGAAATCGTCTACTTTCTATTTTCGGAAATCGTCTACTTTCTATTTTCGGAAATCGTCTACTTTCGATTTTCGGAAATAGTCTAGTTTCTATTTTCAGAAAAACTCTCTACTTTCGATTTTTGGGAATCGTCTACTTTCTATTTTCAGAAATTGTCTACTTTCTATTTTCGGAAATCGTCTACTTTCTATTTTCAGAAATTGTCTACTTTCTATTTTCGGAAATCGCCTACTTTCTATTTCGGAAATCGTCTACTTTTTTTTCTATTTCGGAAATCGTCTACTTTCTATTTTCGGAAATCGTCTACTTTCGATTTTCGTAATAGTCTAGTTTCTATTTCAGAACACGTCTTTCATGATTTGGGAATCGTCTACTTTCTATTTTAGAATGTCTACTTTTATTTTCAGAAATCGTCTATTCTATTTTCAGAATTCTACTTTCTATTTTCGGAAATCGTCTACTTTCTATTTTCGGAAATCGTCTACTTTCTATTTTCGGAAATTGCCTACTCTTCCATTTTCGGAAATCGCTACTTCTATTTTCGGAAATCGCCTACTTTCTATTTCGGAAATCGTTCTACTTTCTATTTTCGAATCGTCTACTTTCTATTTTCGGAAATCGTCTACTTTCTATTTCAGAAAACGTCTACTTTCTATTTTCGGAAATCGTCCACTTTCGATTTCGGAAATGTCTGTTCTATTTCAGAAAAACTCTCTACTTTCGATTTTTGGGAATCGTCTACTTTCTATTTTCAGAAATTGTCTTTCTATTTTCGGAAATCGTCTACTTCTATTTTTCGAAATCTCTACTTTCTATTTTCGGAAATCGTCTACTTTCTATTTCGGAAATCGTCTACTTTCTATTTCGGAAATCGTCTACTTTCTATTTTCGGAAATCGTCTACTTTCTATTTTCGGAAATCGTCTACTTTCGATTTTCGGAAATAGTCTAGTTTCTATTTTCAGAAAAACGTCTACTTTCGATTTTTGGAATCGTCACTTCTATTTCAGAAATTGTCTACTTTCTATTTTCAGAAATCGTCTCTTTCTATTTTCAGAAATTTCTACTTTCTATTTTCGGAAATCGTCTACTTTCTATTTTCGGAAATCGTCTACTTTCTATTTCGGAAATCGTCTACGTTCTATTTTCGAAATCGTCTACTTTCTATTTTCGGAAATCGTCTACTTTCTATTTTCGGAAATCGTCTACTTCTATTTTTCGGAAATCGTCTACTTTCTATTTTCGGAAAATCGTCTACTTTCTTTTTCGGAAATCGTCTACTTTCGATTTTGGGAATCGTCTAATTCTATTTTCAGAAATTGTCTACTTTCTATTTTCGGAAATCGCCTACTTTCTATTTTCGGAAATCGCCTACTTCCTATTTTCGGAAATCGCCTACTTCCTATTTTCGGAATTCGTCTACTTTCTATTTTCGGAAATCGTCTACTTTTCTGAAAATTCGCCGGGACTTCGAAACCCTCAGATTCGATACTGTGTTATATCGAACCCACATTACATCACATTACAGAGTGACATTACTCCTCACAGAGTTAAATTTAAAAAATGGAGAATTACCTCTTCCCTTCCATGCCCATCCCCATGCCTGACTCCTGATATACTACACAGGTTACAGAACCTTTCACATTGTACCTTTAAATGTACAGAAAACCAAGAGCCCAAACTTTAAATAATCTCAAATATTTACTTTCTGATTCTCAGCTGTTGGTGAACTTGAACTCTCTGTGCTGGGTGTAACTAGAAAACAACACTCTTTGGGAAAATTAATGCCCTCTCCCCCCATCCCTGCTTAACCGACAGCAGTCTAAGTGTGTGGATAGTTGGAGGGGGCGCATGTTACCTGTCGCGCTGTTGCAGGCTGGAGACGTCCCCTGCCCTATGGTGCTCACCGAGTTCTTCATTCCTTCACTTTCCACCTGCTCACGTTACTGACTTGCCTGGTGACTGAGCCTTGTGCAATTACAATGGTGCAGGGACACGCCCCCTGATCACTATCACACCCCTCACATGCACAGGTTACACAGTGGTGTATTGATGTTTAAACTGTAGGTCTTGTTAGTACCAATCACGGGATCAAATTCCTGTCTCCCGTCCTACTGTAATCTCACAGCTCCAGTCATCTCAGATTATTCCCATTTATTTTCTGCATGTTGCAGTATTCATTTTCATCCTTGGAAATCCAGTAAGAGACATCAGTCTACAGACAGTTTGTGGTTGTGTAAAAGGGATAGAAAACCTTTCACTGGAGCATTTGAACATTTAAATGGAATTTTCAACTAAAATCACCTTTCTCTGACTGCTGATAAAGATGATTTATCACTTTCTATAAATGTAAACCAGTTGGAAATCAATAAAATCTTTTACTACAGTTACTTTCAGTTGTGCTCCATCCCTACCTTTAATCTGGGTACACACATTGGGATCCTTCGTCCCGCCTACTGTCCGACACTTGCATACGGTGCCAGTACTGACGGTTGAGGCAAAAGCCACGCAGCCAATCGTGTGGTCCATAGAGGTATACACATTTGTCCTTGATTTTCCGACCCATACGACAGCACATTCGTATGATTCGGTCGCGACCGCGGCTGCCCAAAGAATCCATTGAACACTGCAATGATGGTCGGTTGGCCCGAAATATTCTATGGTGTGTACCCACACCATCCAATCAGATACAAATGCGTTAGGGAAAGGGGCAGTTACTTAAGGAATTCCTGTATTTATCATTTATTGACACCCACCTCATTTGTTTTAAAGGACATGTCCACCCTTTAAACAAAAACAGGTTATTTGTCAGTTATCTGCCCGCAACCTCAACTGCAATTTTTACCAGCTTATTACATGCATTTGTAATGAGTTATTTTATAATAATTATTGCCTTTATTCTGGTAGAGTTAGCTGTCTCCTCTCTCCATGCAGCCAAGGCTGTGACTGCTAGCATCACAGCCAATGACTGACTGCTTTTCCCCTGCTGTCCCCTCTGCACATGCTCAAGCTAACAAAAACTCATTGAGCAGAGGAAGGAGACAAATCCCTTTGTCAGAACAGAAGAGAACTTATCATTAAATATCTGGTTACACATCATGTAAAAGATTTATAAAAATAGCAATTTGGGTTGCGGGCAGAAAAATGACAAGTCAACAGTTTTTTGTTTTGAGGAAGGACATACACTTTAAACTATCTATCAGTGGTGAAGGGTTCACTATAGCAACCACTATGAAGCCCAAAGCCAAGGGGGTTGTGTGACCTTTTCCAAAACTCCCTAGTAAAAATAAATTTCAATAGGTTTGCAATATTAAATATATTCTCTTGATCCCTGAACCCAACTTTTCTTATCACCCAACTACTGCATTGGAGGGTATTTCCACCCCCAAAACCAAAACTCCTGATAAGGTTGGGAATCCCCCCTAACCTAGACCTCACAAGGATTAAAACTTCAAAATCAGCCTCTAAAGATACTTACCAGCCTTCATTCCCATCCCCTTCTGCTGCTTCCGTGCATGGAACAGCAGAAGGGGCTGGACTGGCAACCCCGTCTGTGATTGGCTGAGGCTCAGACAATCACCAACGGGCTGCCAGTCCAGCCCTTCTGTTTGTTTCATGTTGAAAAGCAGCAGAAGGCAGCAGAGGGAATGGCAAGTACACTGATTTCGGGATTTAAAACATACAGGAAGATTCAATAATGTTCCTCCCAACCAATCAGATCTTATTTAACATTTGAAAGCTAACATCTGATTGGTTGGTGCAAAATTAGCACCATTTTTAATGATAAGAACATTTATTGAATCTCCAAGAGGCGTGGAACAGGGTGATCTTTCGACCTAACACCAAATTAGTAATGTTGTAGGTCACTGATACGCTTTACCAGGATTTAAGAAAACACCAAAAATGAGAGAGGGTCATCTGTGAACACCGTGGCAATACAGGGCCCTTCTACTAAACAGAGGCATCTTGTTGATTTCCAACTTCAAGGTACGGCCTTATTAATACATGGCCTATGATACAACGTGCAATGTCTCTATTCCCCTCATTCTGGCACTTTGGGGGAGATCGTCAGGACATTTTCTGGAAAACCTGAGTCTGGTGGAAGTTCAGTTTCCCTTTAAGAGCAAAAAAAAATTCATTTTGTGAAATAAACAAAGCCATTAGTCTTAGCAGACAGAGACAAGCCTGAAAAATTTAACCCCTCCAACATTCTTTAACTCATTAATTCTGTACCTGGGGAAAGCTGTGTTCATAGCATGCAACCTCCATTGGAATATGCAATGACGAAACCTGCGTATTAACACACTTCATGGGATGTTAATAGTATGGACAGTGGTTTTGAATCCTATACCAATACCAAAACTCCAATACCAGCAACTCGTTTATCTTCATATGCTTATACTGAGCAAACTAAATAGTTAGTCCGTAGACCCTTTTATTCCCCAATTTCCACATAAGGACTCTTGGGGCCCATGATACTACAAAATTACTGTTGCAACCCATTTTGGCCAGTACATGCCAATTATAGACATACTGTTTGACCGAGCTATTCAAAGGATCATCAGAATGTGTGGTAAAATTCGTATAACGGATTTTAAGGGTATCCCCAATTTTCAGTTAGTGTAGGGCCATAAAGCCCACCCAAACGCATGTTCATTTTGTTTAAAAAAGCCATCAGAAATGTACTTACATTATCGGTTACCCCGGCGCTCTAATCTCGGCCCTCTGTTCGGGTAGGTTGCAGCAGGGGCCGGAACCAGCAGCTGCACCGTGATTGGCTGAGAGGCAGCCAATCACAGATGCGGCGGCTCCGGCATATCCAGAGCGCAGGGGAACAAAGCATTTTTCTGCTTTTTTAACAAAATGAACATGAACCCCATCGCGGTTGCGGGTGGGCTAGGGTGCCCTACAAGGACACCAAGCAGCAAATATGGACCCCGACGGATGGAGGGGGAAATGCCTTTTAAAGAGAATTGCATGAACTGAATGTAAAATAATTAGTATTATGGAATCGGGGAATAAACTCTCAGTATCTCCCAGTGGAATTGCAGATCCACTGAACTATGAATACATTTGGTTAAGTGTCCCATTGAGCCACTGAGGGGTTCCATCATCATTTAAAAAAAACAAGGGCTTTTACACAGTTCAGGAACTCCAAGGTAACCATATGCGTGAACTGTAGTAGCACGGTATACCATACCTCCACTGTCTGTCTACCGGGTCCCACAAATGGGAGAGTCCAACCTTAGGAGGACCAGCACCTCCAACATAAACAATATCCGATACAAAAACAAAGTATGGGACGACTCTTCAACCAGGTTCAAAACACAAACTTTAATTCATTGGAATACAACATCAGCATTGGCAACGAGGGGGGGAAAACAGACTGATGTCCTGGCGCGTTTCATGACTGCAGTCACTTCATCATCTCCCTCTGATTGCACTACGAAATGCGCCAGTCTGTTTTTCTCCCTGTTGCACCGCTGATGTTGTGATTTCCAATGAATAATGTTTGTGTTTTGCACCTGGCGTGAAGAGTCGTCCATGCTTGGATTTTGTATAAAAACCATCTGCGTAACAATATATTTATCTCAGTATAAAGTGTCTTACCGTAAGCAACGCAAGGTCAAGCACTTGCTGGGTCAGCCCGCGGTGCCGCTGTACTTAAATGATAGGAAAGGGCCCTCAACAACGGCACAGAGCGACGGTTCTGTGCTGCCAGTGCCAATGCCACCCGTCCGTGTCTCTGGCGTGAAATGCCTCGTATTCCAAAGCCTATAGATACGTAGGTAGAGAAAACACCCAAGCATTCAACATAGCCAGTTAAGGGAGATCATCTTCCCATAACATCTTAACAGCTTATAATTGTAGATTTATAAAAACAGCATTGCTACCACAACCTAACTTAGATATTTTTTCTATCAGCTAAAGTGTATGCTCTGTAACAGAATGCAACATTGTTATAAATAAAGTTAGAATAAGGGCATAAAAAAAACCCACATTGTTTCAGATATTGCACTGGAAGCAGAAGATCAATAAACAACCAGGTTCGAATACAAACCAAATAAAGCATTTCTGTTCATTTTTACACACACTTTTAGATCATGCACATCACAACATATTTTCAGGGAAAACATATAGAAAATATTTTAATCTTTTAATACTGTTCAAGAATGTAATTAAAACAAACCTGTCTTCCAGTCTTTCCATTAGGGACTTGAGATAAAGCCCACCGGGTGATAAGGGTCACTACACTGCTAGCATCCTCATATCAGTCCATCGTAGCTTAAATTCTTCACAAGGTCATGACCAGGCTCTTTGGGATTCAGAAGACAAACTGTGCACAAGCATCAGTCAGTATCACTAGGGATTTTAACTGAGCCTCCTGAGACGCCATCTGATTTCGTTTTCACAGCCCGCAGTTGCTTGTGCTCTTCCTTTACACAAGCATGTAAGGCTCTTTAACAGGGACACCAGATTTCCATTCCAAACTGAAGAGATCTGTGAGATAAAGAGTGAAGGAAAGACTGCAATTTGCAAAAGTTACCTACAAAAAAATAAACAAAAAAACAAAATCCACTCTTCTACACCAATCAGGGCAAGACGAATTTCTAACCTGAGTAAATGTGGGTACAAGCGAGAGAAGAGAGAGAGAGAAAGTATCCCCCCTTGTTATTATCCTGTCCAATGGACACAATCCAGGTGGGGGGGGGGAATGAATTAAACAAAAATCTTTATTGGTATAAATTAAAACCAAGGAAACACACATAGTTAACAAACTATACGTAGTGGGAACACACAGCTGATATGTAATATATAAAATGGAGGACAGGACAGAGTAAAAAAACTTAGTTAACCACCAAAGCCTGAACCAAGAAAGAAGGGGAGGGGGGAGAAATCTCTCCACCAGCACGAGTTACCAGGAACCCCTAAAGCACTCAGTGCTTCTACTAGTTCAAAAAAGAAAGGAATCCTAGTCTAGGTCCCTTTGCTAACATGAGCGTGGTCCTACAAGATTTTAAAAGTCTAAAGTATGGCAGGCAGCATCTGGTATGGAAACCACCATATCAGGTAGGGAGGTGGTTGCCTGTATTACGCCCCCCTCAGAGGAGATGTTTGAGGGGGGTCAGACAACCAAGAAGATTCACAGGTATGCTGGAATCAAGATATATCATTTTTTTTAATTTATTTATATATATAAATTGTATCCTTTATACCCTGGTGATGCGGTCCAGCGTCTCTGATTGGTGCTGCCGCACCAATCCCATTACGGGCCGTGTAACATGCCCCCATTCCTCCTCCATCCATGTGGACGCATGAGATACGTGCTTCGGCTAAGAGTTACTATGGAGACGAGTAGAGAGTTTGTTGTAGTCCGTCTCCTAGTAACTCTTAGCCAACGCCACGTATTTTGTGCGTCCGCATGAGGGGTAGAGAGACAGGGGCGTGTCACATGGCCCACGATGTGATGGTGCACAGGTTCCCGTATCAAACTTTCCCATATTTCCCACCATGATGTTGTAAAACTCACGTCTATAATTAACAATATCTTGCTTGATTTACTATATATAATTTCTCATCTGAGGTGTGAACATTCTTTTAAAACTGTACATATTTTATATCTAGACAGTGGAGGTACCTTAAAGGAATAGATCAAAAAAAAGTGAACTATCCTTTAACGCAGGGAGTTAAATTTACTTTGCTTGCGATCCACTGCCAGCTGCAGTGCAGCAGGACCCAAAGGTTCAAGTTCACTTTGCTATAGCGTGCATGCACATATAGTTAAAGGGAAACCTGAAGCGGTTGGGGACCTGCATTAATCAATGCAAAAGGGCATCTATAGTGGAAAAAAAACACTGCCCCTTTGCACAAAGTTAAATTCATGTACTCTGTGCTGCTATTCCATCTATGTCAGTGACTCTGTTTAACCATGGTGTCAGATCTCTGTGCAGCACTCCCCCCTCCCCCTCCCCTCTGTTACCTCCTCTATGTCTCAGCTCAGCTAACCGACAAGCTTATCATGTGCAGTAGGAGTTAAAAGTTCAACATCCTAAAAAAAAACCACACGCACAGTGGCCAATAGAAAGCAAGCTGTCCTGGAGACAGGAAGAAGAGAGGAGAAAAAGTACAGTTTACAATCTCTCACTTTGTGACCCATCATCAATCAGTGAAAGCTATTAAGAAGGGGGGGTCAAGTGCAGCCTTATATCTGCCATCAAAGCTACCTCTCTCACCCTAATGCTCTTATCTCTATGTTTATTACAGAGCAGGGAGGGGGGATCACGTCACAAGGATTGATTGACAGTCCAAGTAGGAGTAAAGGAATGCAATCATGTATTCTTCTAACTGTTGTTTCTCAGGACAGAGAGGGAATCTGAAAAAAGTGAAGAACTCTGGGGGTTGTGTGGAATTATAGAACACATGGAAAGGGAAAAATAAAGTTCATTTTCCCACTATAGATGCCCTTTAAAGGAATAGTTCACTTTTCAGTAAACTCTTCGTTAAATCTAAAAAACATGGGTTTACAGAACATATGATTATGAACTTTATTGAGGTACTAAATTAAATTGGACAAGAGCGCATTATTTTAAATTAATGTAAAATCCTAAGATATGGCCAGCCATACCTGATTAGGATAATTAGAAGAAGCTGCTGAAAACCGCTGGTCTGAACAATGCTTTCTGGTTGGGTTTTGTTTCCGTCAAAGTCTTAGAAAACTGGCAAATTATTATGGCTGCCCGATTGCCATTAATCTCTTGTTCCACGCCAAGCTGCAGTAAATCCTCTGCTCCGGAAGTGGACTCCAGAAAGACTCAAATTGCTATGCTCTGGAGAAGAGGTGAATGTATGTTCTTGGCTGAAATCCGTCTACATGGTTCAATGGTCTGGAACAGTGTATAGAGCTAACGGGAACCAGATAAAAAATTGGCGAGCAAACTTTTAAAAACTCCTGAAGTGCGAGCAAGAAGGAGGGGGGATAGTGAGCAGAAACAGCCAGAAAACGGGAGAAACGTTGTACAAGCGTGCAGCCATGTTCCGCTTCTATAAACCCACAGGGCTATAAACAAGTCATTTCAGCATCTCCTATAAAAGTAAACATTTTTTATAAAGAAGTTAAACAATAAGAAATGCTAAGCTAAAAATAAAGCTATCCGGGTAGAAATAAGGACTGCCTTGATAGGCTAGATTTTAACCAATTTTTTAACTGCTTACAGATTACATCCTGTTCAATTGCCATGGCCCCAAGCAAAAATAAAATACTGCACATATACTTGATATAGCTACATTTAACCCAATTATTAGAGCACAAACATAAAAATTTTCAAACATTTAAGAGACCAAAAGCTTCCTTTCACGGACTCTACTGAATTGATGTGTATGTCTCACAGTTAATTAACATGCAGTAAAGAGCAACTGCCTATCTAAAGGTGGCCATATATACAAACAATAATGGGTAAATCCCTATGTGTATGGGCTTTTTTCCAACCGACCATAGTGCCGATGAACGACCATAGTCGCACTACGGTCGGTCAAGACTGAAAAATTCCGTCTGGGTGATCGTAAAGGGAGCCGAATGATCGGACCGAGTATGGCCACACGACTGACCGATCCCCATTCCGCATATGGGATCGATCGGGTAGCGGTTCCCACAGCATGTGTGCGACATATGCCAATGTGGTTACCTTAAGTTTTTCTTTTTAGTGGAAATAAAACACCACTGAACAATAGATAGGAATCTTGTTCCTTTGCCGATTTGCAAGTTTAATGACTTACATGCAGACATTGAATTGTCTGTAGCAATATCGTATCCTTTGCACTACCAAGATGCAAAGCCCAATGCTAATGCATTTGTGGCAGCCACTTAGGCCAGTGATCACAATGGAAAAGTGCCACTGAATTTGACATGACTGCTGCTCAAATTATCAATGCAATTAGTTGCTATATATCACCCTTACCAACAACAAAGTGCAAATAAGTCCAACATGTGACTTCTTAAAATGGGTACACGCTTACAATAATTGGCCCAACTGACCAACATTGCAGCATTTCGGTCAGTCAGGTCTGAATCACGAACGATAGGAAAAACCACGGGAGATTGTGCCGTCCTCTATGGCCCGCAAGCTCGTCATGGCTAACTGCTGAATTCGGCTGCTTTTGCTGTGGACCGACAGCCCTTTCTCCTGGCCAAACCAGTCGAAAGCCTTGAACGGTTGTCAGGAGGAAAGATTGCAACATGTGTACCTAGCTTAACAGTCACATGATTAATACAGGGCAGAGAACTTTAAATGTGTTGATTTTAGAAGATAAGAATAGGGGTACAATATTGTAATACAGTAAAAAAAAAACTGCTACGGATCGAAATTACGTTGAAATAGTGCCCTATAGGGTAGGCATTTTTATAATCATATGCCACAATAAGAAAAAAACAAATAAAATCTTTGCATGATGAGATTAAACAGTGATTCCAAACCTTGGCACTCCGGATCTTCAGAAAGCTCTCAGCATGTCTTGTCATTATGCAACTTATGGTGGCCATAGACACTACAATACGGTCATACGATCTGCAGATTGTGCTATCAGGTTGACCGACAGGGGGGAAAAATGAACTGGTCCTCTAGGATTTTTTTTTTTCCATAGACGGTATATATCACACGACTGACAATAGTACCGTGTATGGCCAACATAATTACTACTGGACTCTACTTATATATAGTCATGGAACTATCCTTATACTTTACAATATTCACTATACATCCCATATGAATTGTTGTACAGGAAGGAGAACAAGCTCTGTCACCATAATAATATGCTAAACCCAACCACTGACCGAAAGATAATGGAGGGGCCACCAACAGCGTGGAACACACGCCCGGCTCTTCTTCTGACCTCCAAAATGAAAAAAAACGGAAATCCGTCGCGAAGAAAATGACGTCATTACCGGTATAGGAACTAGCATACCAACAAGAAGAAACCATAAAACGGAAGTTCCGTGTTTTTAAACAAAACTTTATTCATACCTGACACTGCGAGCAACAGCAAGGACTGAGCACAGGACAGGAACCTCTCCTGCTGCTGAGGACTGTGGGAGGAGTGTTAGATACAGGGGGTGTGGAGCATCCCATTTTCTTACACAGGTGATGTGGTTTGGTAGACACTGTATGTCACTATTTAAAGAGACAGTTCAGCAGAAATTATCAATATTATTTGTTAAATTATTAGTTGTGTAAGGCATACTTAGTTATTCTACATATCTCTCCCATTATGAAAAATCATAATGGGAGACATGCTGTTCCTGCTGTTGACATTAGTGAGCTGACATTTCAGGTTCTAACGGTCCTTCTTCTTCCTAGGATGCAGCACATCCTGGAATGTTTAACAGTAATTCTTTACTGATTGGCTGTTGGATGGATCAAAGATGCTCAGATCTCTACTGAGCAAGTGAATCAACCCAGGCGCTGGGTCCAGGGCAAAACCATAACGGTCTCTACTAGGGGTCCTGCAAACAGGAAGTCAGTATTTCAGTTGATTTATTTATACACAGACAAAATTCTGAATGGCAGATTAAGATCATTGGGATGGAAAAATACTGCTTTTGAAAAGTACATGTATTTGCACTGAACTTCCCTTTAACATTTACATTTTAACTAGTAAGACAAAACATAGATTAAAGGGCATGTCCATCCCCAAAACTAAAATTTCCCCCACTACTGGCCCCATGTGCAGTGTTAAAAAAATCCTTACCTTACATCCTGCTCCTTATGGTCCTCCTGCATGTCCCAGAAAGTGAAGAGGAAATGTCTGTGTGTCTCCTGTTCTTCATTGTCCTCCCTGAGGACTCTGGCTCTGGCATGTGCAGGGGAGCCTGGAGCCCCACCCATGGATCCCTTCAAGTCTATTTCCTCTAGCATTTAAACCTTTCTCTGTAGTGTAGAGTAGGATTTCTCTTCCTTCACCCCTCTTATTCTCCTTCTTTCTCTCTTACCCCCCTCTTTCTCCCACATGCTCTCTCCCTCTCTATTCTTCCTTCTTTCTCTACTCCCTTATTTCTCCCACATGCTCTCTCCCTCTTTTTATTCTTCCTTTTTCTCTCTAGCTCCTTCTTTCTCCACATGATCTCTCTCCTCTCTCTATTCTTCTTTTCTCTACCTCTCTCTTTCTCCAACATTCTCTCTCCCTCTCTCATTCTTCCTTCTTCTCTACCTCCATTCTTTCTCCACATGCTCTCTCCTCTCTCTATTCCCTTCTTTCTCTCTACCTCCTTCTTTCTCCCACATGCTTCTGCTCTCTCCCCACTCTATAGTCTTCCTTCTTTCTCTATACCTCCCTCTTTCTCCGGCATTCTCTCTCCTCTCTTTATTCTTCATTTTTCTCTACCTCCATTCATTCTCCCGCATCTCTCTCCCCACCCCCGCTCAACACCTCCCCCCCACCCACAACCCCACCACACCATCCCCACCCCCCCCCCCCCCTCATCAACCCACCACACTTCCCACACACCCACCCCACAACTATCCCACCCACTAACCCCCCCTCCCCCCAACCCCCCAATCTCCCCACCCCTCTCAACCCCCCCTTCCCACACCCCACCCCCCACCACTCTCTCACAGTTCTCTCTATTCTTCCTTCTTTCTCCAGTTCTGTCTGTTCTTCATTCTTTCTCCCATATTCCCTCTCTCTCTCTCTCTCTCGTCTTCTCTCTTCTCTTTCTCCACCTCTCTCTCTCCTATCTTCGTTCTGTCTCCCACATTCTCTCTTTTCTCACACTTAATCTCAGAGTGGCGATGTCTCCATCATCTTCTGTGTGCCATTCAGGCAACCATCTACTCCTGGAGGATTAGGTATTTGGTGTTCAGTGCAAGTTGTGCACTTCTCATCCATGTATGCCAGCAGTTCACCTTCACAGCTGTGTCTGTTGACAGGAATGTAGGAATCGAGAAAAATCTGAAATACAGCAAAGTCAATGAGCCTCATGAGAGGACTGACTTCTCCTATTTCCATGGCAGTCTTTTTAAAATATGTGTGGGTCTAAGAGCATGCATGAAGTAAGAACCAAAGTGCCCTGGTATTCACATTCTCTTGTAGGCTTTCTCCTGCAGTAGAAACCCCTCCCTTAGCAATGGAAGATAAAAACAGTTCCTTTCCCCTGTGGTGAGGAAAACAGAGCATGTCTGAGCAGTGGTTTGGGAATGAGGAGGGCTTAGACTGTAGACATAGGTGAATTCTAAGTTACAAGCTTTTCCTTATACAGATAAAAATTAATCTAAGCTGACTTTAAAATTTCTTACACTGTATAAATTAGTATTCAATGCAAATTGCAGCATTTTTGTTCATTTTATTTAAGTTAAGTTAAAACTTATATTAAAAAATCTTATAGGGCATCTCCACCCTTATTACAAACTTTTTTATATTGTAGGGCATGCCCTCCCACCCCAACCGCTATATTCTGACTTTAAAATCGATTCCCATCTCTACTTTCAGCGCCGTTCTGGTCCGGCTCCCTGCCACCAAAATACAAGCCCCAGTGGAATGGCATCCGCGGCTGTGATTGGTTGAGAGGCAGCCAATCACAGGCGCGGCTGCCATCAATGCAGAACGGTGCTGGAACGATGAGCTGTAGGTAGAAATTGGAATTGATTTTAAAGTCAGAATATAGCGGTTGGGGGTAGGAGGGCATGTCCAACAATGTAGAATCACCAGGAGATCAGGTGTTTATGATATGATTGGCAAGCAAGAACATTTTTTCCCCAAGACGTTCTGCATTGATTTTGTGCCAGACACTTCTCCCCAACGACAAGATGATACAGCAATCCGCTGTTTTTAAACATCTGGGGCTGTGTATAACACCAGATAAGCAATGCCTGTTCTCACCCTTTTGGACTTTTACTGTGTCTTTACCTGTTATTACTGCCAGACGAGCCACAGATTTATTCTCCCTGTCAATGCCAGACACGTAATGAGAACACTCAGTCTGCAGTGGAAAGTTAAAGGCCGCTATGGTTGTAAGGCAATGTGATAGTCCACCGATCTGTAACACTAGGCTATGAGCGTACAAGTGTGGTGTGTGCCAGATTCCTTTAAGAGATATCCATCTTGGTTTCCTGGACTGGCCGCAACCGACGTCTGACCATTTGTATGTTGCTATGGACAAATGGTTGATCGGACCGACCAAAAAACCACTGCCTTCGTGCAGTCCTCCATGGCGCAAACAGTCCTTCCAGACTGAACGGTGCTGGCGTTGAAAGCTCGGATGAAGGATCCGAATGTGTTTACCCAGCCTAATACTCCAACATCCAATCAGAAAATATCTGCGGTTCTCCGTTGGCTCCAGTACTCTTACTTGGTATAAACCAATATTGGAGAAAATGCTGTCTGATAAAGCTCACAGTCTTGTGTACGGCAGTTCTGCTAGCGTTGTGAGTAAACTGCCTACATTAATAGATGTACCTTCCAACGTTCCTGCAGCGTTTCCATACCCTCCAACATCACCCCTTTATCGGACACTTATGAAATAACATAGAGCCTGATGCAATAAAATGTGTGAAGCATTTGCCTATGCTAATAATCTGCAGCAACCAATCAGATGTGATCTAACTGCATGAGTAAAAGGCGTCTGATTTAATGCAAATTAATGTTAATGCTAATTAAAAAGAAAACTTTTTCACCAATCATTGCATAAGCCCTAACTACAGAGCGGCAGAGGGAGGATAATGCAGTGAACCTGATCTCAGCACAGCTCTGTGCAACGCGTTTCTCAATAGTGTCCGATAAATGGTAAATGTTTTAAGGGGTTAAACGTGCTAAAAGATTTACGATTGTTTAGCGTGACTTAACCCCTAGTTTGCAGTGGCTGCGCTAGTAATGCAAGATATCTGTATCTGTCTGGGAATGTAGAAAGCGATCCTGGCATGATGTTACTGTATTGGTCGGAACAAACGTAGAATCAGTGTAACGTCGGGCCAGTGTATGGTCAGCATAAGGAATTAACAGTCATGCTCCAGCCCACTGCTTTCTAATGAGCAATATAAATCTTATCTGCAGTATCTATAAATATCAGTTCAGTTCCGGAGCACAGAGCGTTTGAATGGGAGGAGGAGGGTTTGCACCATTTAAACCTATAGCAACTATTTATGGATTGTGTTGCTATGGGGTAAGTATAGGTGCAGAGATTTGCTTCCTGGGTAAATAGGGTTGGATTGTTGTGCAGTCCAGCAGGTTTTCCATCGTTATTCTTATGGCGTACACGTCTGAGATCTGTGCTTATCCAATGCATTTAGGGAACAGCGTTGTGGCTACAGGCTTTGCCCATTCTTTGTAGTGTGTCGCGATGGCATCAATACAAATCACCAGGGCCCCCAGCAAAATTATATGGGAGGGGCAAGCTTTATCTATAGCAATTATTAGAAAGGAGCTGTGGCTGAAAAAAACGTTGTGCCCCTTCCCTCCATGGACCTGTTGGGCATCCTGTACTGCAGGGACTGGGACTGCTCACAGTGTGTGTTTGCCTTTGGTTGATCTAATCAGTGGAGGACGAGTCCAAACTCTTGTTACGGTTTAATGAACTGTGGATCTACATTCTCCTGCTAACACACCAATGCAGCCTATAAAGAGGAAGCTTCTCAGGCATTTCCCTGATACAGTGCCAAGCCTCCCAGGCTCTATGATCTCACCCTATATACACGTTAGCTGCCAATATATACACAGATCTCACCCTGGGGAGGTAAAGGCTTTGCATGCTGCTCTCAATTAAATGTACTGGGGGATCATTAACAAAGAGCTGTACATAAGATGGTGTTTAAATCTGCCATGTACGGTATTAGTGAGCTTAACGGGTAACTATAAACAAACATTACACCGGGAAACTGTGTCTACCATCTACTTCAGGACTATAAATCCGCACAACCTTTATAAAAGAATACATTTTAAGTAAAGTAAAATGCCAGGAACTAAAACGCCCAGCCTTTAGTGGAGAACCAAAGCAGAGACCATTATATGTTGCCTGGTACCCAAAATTCCCAGAATTCCACGTGGATCAAAGCTTCCCAATACAATTCTAGGATTGACATGAAACTACAACTCAAAGCATTCAGTACAAGCCTGGCATATACATATGCCACTCCCTTTATATTTCTCCTTCCATCTTTTCCCTCTATTCTTTCTTACTTACGTCTTTACCAAATCATTAACCATAGAATGAATTTTAATAGGACTATTGTTTCACATACAAAGGGGCAACCATAAGCTCATACACACGTGTGATCACGGGCCCGAACTGTGACATATGTTGGTGTACGAACAGCTGTTTCGGCTAAGCATCGGTAAGTGTATGGGCACTCGGTCAGGGCAACGGACATCAAAGATGCCGAAGTAAATGGCCTATTCGGCCCAGCTATCATCAATACATAACAGATAGTCACCGAAATGGCCCCACGTCGCACTTGATTACGGACCTCTAGAAACAGGTCGTCATTACTATCTCTGGTTCACTTTATTTACCGTAATTTTATGTATGTATAGTTTATTTATAAAGCGCCACATGGAGATGCAGCGCTGTACAGTAACAAATTACAGTAAAGTCATACAAGGGGGATAAATACAAGAAAGTTCAGTTCATACAATAAAATATAAATAGAAGTGCTAGAGCTTTGTCACAAAGAGGAAAGGAGGTCCCTGCCCCGTAGAGCTTACAATCTAGTTTGGTGGGAAAAATAAAGATACAATGGAAAGGGTATGAGTGCTGGAGTGAGACGTATGCAGTGCAAATAAACATCATATACTGTGCTGGTTACCAGATAGGTAGGATGTAAGGGTAGATTTCATGTATAGATATATAGATCCATATACTGTGCTGGTTACCAGTAGGTAGGATGTAAGGGTAGATTTATCATATATAGATATATAGATACCATATACTGTGCTGGTTACCGGATAGGTAGGATGTAAGGGTAGATTTACATATATAGTATATAGATCCCATATACTGTGCTGGTTACCAGAGATAGGTAGGATGTAATGGTAGATTTATCAATATAGAATATAGATACCATATACTGTGCTGGTTACCAGATAGGTAGGAGTGTAAGGGTAGATTTATCATATAGATATATAGATACCATATCTGTGCTGGTTACCAGATAGGTAGGATGTAAGGGTAGATTATCATATATAGATACAAAATACTGTGCTGGTTACCAGATAGGTAGGATGTAAGGGTAGTAGATTATCATATATAGATACCATATACTCTGCTGGGTTACCAGATAGTGGATGTGTAGGCTAAATTTAAACCTGCTAATTGAGGTTTCTTGGCATAGAGAGAGGGAAATAGAATTCCAGAGGCGAGATAAAGCAGTACGCATAGGGGTCTGTACAGGAGTGTGTCAGTGATGAGCGGAGGACACAGGCAGGAACATATAGGGAGACTAGAGGGAAATATAAGGAGAGCAGCAGAGCCAAGGGATTAAATGTAAGGAGAAGGATTTGTATACAATGCTCTGTTAATGGGAGCCAGGTTGTGGTCCAGTACAGAGGAGATTTTGGATCATGTTTATAAAAGAGTGAATCAATATATCCGCGGTATTCAATTAGATCATGGACTGAAATGTAGTTCTTGAAGACGTTCGCTAGTATCCGACTGGCTTTCTCAATTCAGAATTCTGAATGAAAAGCCAGTCGGATGACTAGCGAAACGTCTTCAGAACTACATTTCAAGTCCAGTTGATCTAATTGAATACAACGGATATAACATGACCTGGATGAATGAGAACCTTCACAAGTGAATCAATATGTGTGGCAGAGGTTAAGTATAGACTGAAGGGGAGAGAGGTGGGAAGCAGGAAGACCAGAAAGTAGTAGGTTGCAATAGTCCAGGGTGATAGGATGAGAGCAAGCATAGCATAGCAACAGATTTTCACAACATAGTTAATGTGGTTAGAATAGGAGAGAGAGGAGTCATAATTACCCCTAGGCAGCATGCTGGTTGGATGGGGAAAATGGGGGTATTGTCAACAGGAATGGAGAAAGATGGGACAGGACCAGGTTTAGTTGGAAAAATGAGGAGTTCAGTTTTAGTAAGATCTAATTTGAGGTAGCGTTGAGACATCCAGGAGGAGATGGCAAGGAGGCAGTCGGAGACACATGATTGGATGTTTCTTACAGAAATATAAGAACATTGAACTGAAGTGAACATTTAAAAAAAGTCCTTTATCGTTCGCTTTTCAAAATGCTTTCCTGCAAGCTAATAATTAGGTGTAAGGAATGTTATAGAACCCAGAGAATAGACCTATTTTCCAGTAGTAACAGGTATATGAGGCTTGTATTGTGTGTGAATGAGCAGAGCAGATCTAAGACCCCGAGCCATAGCGTCACTTTAACCTGATACTCCGTTAGTATTTTGGACGTGACTACAGGCTTTGTACTCATTAATGAATTACAAGAATGGACTTGCAACTTACAGTTAATAACCAGCATTTATTTACACATACATGTAAAATAGAAGCATTGAAAGATGGAATTTCCCACCATGCAGTTCATGACCCACTGTCACCATTCTAAAATTACATAACAGAAAGATTTATGATACTAAAGCACTTGATTGACAGCTGAAATATCTGATATCAGATTGATATCTAAAGAAATAGGGGACAGATCAACAAAAAATGGTACAGTGATAGTTGGGAAGAATTATTGTTTCTAGTAATGGGCAATTTAAAAAAAAATAATTTTCCAGTTTCCAGAGAAACCACCTTCCACCCATGAATGCTATAAAGTGCTTTCCCCCCTTTTCTATAGTCATGGAGTTCCTTGATGATTGTAATATCTTTATAATACAAGGCTCCTATACTTTCAATGGGGAGGTGCAGTGGTGAGAGCTTATACAGTCACTCAGGTGGTCACTGAGTGACTGTAATAAGAATTCTTGCCACTGCACTCCCCACTCTTCCCCCCCCTCCATACTCCATACAAGAGAAATTGATTTCCACGATACAAAGGGTAAGATGCTGTTTGTATTTAAATGTACTGACCAGGTTACACTCGGTTCTCTCCCGTCCGGTTCCGTTCACTGATTGAACTGCACGGAAGATAAGCAGCAGTGTGCATTCAATAAGTCATAATGACTCTGCTGGCGGCTGGACACTGCTGTTATCTTCCATGCATTCAATCAGTGACAGGAACCAGACGGGAGAACCAAGTGTAACCTGGGTACACTCGGAACGGAATCTAACCCTTTATATTCTGGAAATCAAATCTCTTGCATGGAGGTGGGGGTAGATGGGGGGGGGTAGATACAGGGAGGTGGGGGGTAGATACAGGAAGGGGGTGACGGGGGGTAGATACAGGAGGGGGTGATGGGGGTAGATACAGGAAGGGGTGACGGGGGGTAGATACAGGAAGGGGGTGACGGGGGTAGATAAGTAATAAGGATGATAAGTGGAGGTGAGAGGAGCGGTGGAGGAGGAGTAGATAGCGGTGGGATGATAGAGGGAAAGGAGGAAGGGGGTGGGGTAACTGGGGGAGAGATACAGGAAGGGGTGGTAACAGGGAGAGAGATACAGGAAGGGGTGACGGGGGGTGGGTAGGACAGGAGTATCAACAGGAGGGGTAGGTAAGTAAGTGTGCAGGAGAGGGTAGGTAAGTAAGTGTGCCATTGGTTGTTTTGTGCTTGCATGCGCTGTGGCCTTATGTATATATGGATAATACGCTACCTACAGAAAAATACAGACATTACTTCACCTCGGAGTTCCCTGACCTGTATAAACCCCTTTATAGGATTCATACTACTATAAGGATTGTTAAAGATTATTTACATTGTGAAAATGGACTAAATCAATCCTTAAAGAGGCACTCCACACCCCTCAACTAAATTTTCCCACACCGTTGAGCCCACTGTGTAGCGTTACATGAACCTACCTTCTCTTCAGCTGCACATGGTTGTCTGCCCGGCCTGATGAAGAGTAGGAGAAGAGTAGGAACTCTAAATGTAATCTGTTTTCAGCCCCTCCTGCTCCTCTGAGAGGTTTATGGGATGCGCAGTGGAGCTCCCCCTTACCTTGAACCCTTTGGTGGCGCATCGGTCTGAGGCAAAAACACAACTGATAATCTCGACCAACTCTAAACACTATCGGGAGATTCAATAAAAGTTCTAATCGTTAAAAATGGTGCTAATTTTGCCCCAACCAATCAGATCTATTAACATTTGAAAGCTAAATCTGATGGTTGGTGGCAAAATTAGCACCATTTGTAATGATAAGAACATTTATTGAATCTCCTGTAGGTTTTTAAATCCAGAAATCAGTGTTTGTACTTGCCATCCCTGCTGCTTCTGCTGCTTTTCAACATGAAAACAAACAGAAGGGCTGGACTGGCAGCCCGTTGGTGATTGTCTGAGCCTCAGCCAATCACAGACGGGGTTGCCAGTCCAGCCCCTTCTGCTGTTCCATGCACGGAAGCAGCAGAAGGGGATGGGAATGAAGCGGTGGTAAGTATCTTAGAGGCTGATTTTGAAGTTTTAATCCTTGTGAGGTCTAGGTTAGGGGGGATTCCCAACCTATCAGGAGGTTTGGTTTGGGGCCTACACGCGCTCTGGAGGAATTCTGGCCCACTCATCTTTGAGAATTGTTGTAATTCAGCTTTATTTGAGGGTTTTCTAGCATGAACCGCCTTTTTAAGGTCATGCCACAAATCTCAATAGGATCAGGTCAGGACTTTGACTAGGCCACTCCAAAGTCTTCATTTTGTTTTTCTTTAGCCATTAGAGGTGGATTGCTGGTGTGTTTTGGGTCATTGTCCTGCTGCAGCACCCAGATTGCTTCAGCTTGAGTTGAGGAACAGATGGCCGGACATTCTCCTTCAGGATTTTTTGGTAGACAGTAGAATTCATGGTTCCATCTATCACAGCAAGCCTTCCAGGTCCTGAAGCAGCAAAACAACCCCAGACCATCACACTACCACCACCATATTTTACTGTTGGTATGAAGTTCTTTGCTGAAATGCTGTGTTACTTCTACGCCAGATGTAACGGGACACACCTTCCAAAAAGTTCAACTTTTGTCTCGTCGGTCCACAAGGTATTTTCCCAAAAGTCTTGGCAATCATTGAGATGTTTTTTAGCAAAATGAGCACGAGCCTTAATGTCTTTTTGCTTAAAAGTGGTTTGCGCCTTGGATATCTGCCATGCAGGCGTTTTTGCCCGTCTCTTTCTTATGGTGGAGTCGTGAACACTGACCTTAATTGAGGCAAGTGAGGCCTGCAGTTCTTTTAGATGTTGTCCTGGGGTCTTTTGTGGCCTCTCGGATGAGTTTTCTCTGCGCTCTTGGGTAATTTGGTCGGTGGCCATTCCTGGGAAGGTTCATCACTGTTCCATGTTTTTGCCATTTGTGGATAATGGCTCTCACTGTGGTTCGCTGGAGTCCCAAAGCTTAGAAATGGCTTTATAAACCTTTACCAGACTGATAGATCTCTATTAAGTTATTTTTTAAATATTTTATAAGGGGGCAATCACTTTTTCACACAGGCCATGTAGATTTGGAGTTTTTCTTTCTCACTAAATAATAAAAACCATCATTTAAAACTGCATTTTGTGTTCAATTAAGTTATCTTTGACTAATATTTAACGGTTTTTGATGAGCAGAAACATTTAAGTGTGACAAACATGCAAAAGAATAAGAAATCAGGAAGGGGGCAAATAGTTTTTCACACCACTGTATATGAAAGCCTAACCCCTCCTGAATAAAATGGTATGCCACATTCATGGGTGTACTCAGATACATGGCGACTAACAAATGTCAAATGGCATAACAGTAAAAAAAGACAAGCCAGCTCTGTATTTGAACAGTCTGCAGTTTTTTACACTAAACACCCCAGTAACCCAGAAATACACATACAAACGATATATTTTTGGAATGTACACACCTAGCTATGTAACGCTGGAAATCTTTCATTGACATCATCAATGGTGTGAGCGCAGTTCTCCATAGAAATTCAGCAAATTTTTTAAAAAAAATTAACATAAAACAATTTTCAAAAGGTAAAAAATCATGGCAAAACCCCATGGAATGTAAAAAAAAAGTTACCAAATATCAATCTCCCAAATGTCCTGAATATCAAAACGTATGCGCATATGCGTGGTTACACACGCGGACGTGGAAACGAGTTGCCACAAATGAGACAATGCATGATGGCTCAAAGACAGCAAATATTAGCCAACTCGAATTTGAACAGTCTGAGTTTACCAAACCCCCCCCCCAAAAAAAACCTATATATTCATGGAATCCTACACCTTTAGCTACATAACGATGTAGTTTGTTTATTTATGCCATCAATGGTGAGGGTGCAATTCTTCGCACTTTTATCAGATTTTCTGAAAAAAATGAACAAAAAACATCTTTCAAAAGGTAGAAAGCCTGCCAAAACCCCATGTAATGTTAAAAAAAGCTACCAAATATCAATCCAAGTGTCCTGACGTGGAATCGACTAGCCACAAAGCGAGCCAATGCGCAGTAGTCCAATGGCAGCAACTTTCCAGATTTTTCACACTGAACATCCCGCTAACTTAGAAATACCCCCTCAAAACTATATATTCTCGGAACCTTCACACTTTTAGTTACGCAACGGTTTTCATTCACACATGTAATGGTTTAGACACAGATCTTCTAAAAAAATTAAGGAAAAAAACAGTTAAAAAATGTAAAAATCATATGTAAAAATGCAAAAAACATTTTGTGAAAAAATTAAACAAGATGATTCAATGGTGAAAATCCTACCTAAACCCACTTGACGAATAAAAACCCCACTTAATGCAACCTCTATGCCATATGGGTGGGTGCAAATAGACGTGACCACCAGCTAGCTCAAATGGGACGCATGCACAAGTCCAATAACAAGAGAAAATCGAAGTGCTCTATAAATTGAACAGCGTACACTTTTTCAAAGGAAACAGTCCTGAAACTTGGAAATACCCCCCACAAACTATATATTTTTGCAATCTATACACATTCAGCTATGTAATGGTGCCATGCTTTCACACATACATGAAGAATTCCATATGCAGTATTCCATAGAACTCCAAGCTTTTAGGAGATTTTGAGAAAAAATAAAAATAAGATGATTCAAAGGTTGGAGCCTCCAGTTTTTCAAAGGAAACAACCCCAAAACTTGGAAATACCCCCCACAAACTATCAGGGAGATTTAACAGATCTTATTGTTTAAAATGGTGCTAATTTAGTCCCAACCAATCAGATTTTATTTAACATTTGAAAGCTAACATCGGAGGGACTAAAACAAAACCATTTTAAACAATAAGTATAAAAAAAAAAAAAAATTAGATCAACTGGACTTGAAGTTTAGTTCTTGAAGACGTTTCGCTAGTCATCAGACTGGCTTTCTCAATTCAGAATGACTTGTAGAAGAATCTGTGGCAATTATGTACCCTGGAAAATCCCAATTAGCATATCACAGCCAAGTGTTAAGGGCGTGATTGGATAGGCTTATAGGCCATATTTATACACCCTAAAATTACTGTCGCACATCGTCGTAGAAAAAAAATACTGCTTTCGCCATATATACAATGGCAAGTGGCATCGCCATGGCGATGTGCGGCGGGGATTTGATCTCTCTTTGCGGCGATACTGCACTTAGCGCAATGCGCTACAATATCGCCGCAAAGGGAGTGAAATCCCTTCACGGTGGGGGCTGCTGGGAAGGGTCACGCAGGTGGTCGCATCTGCTGCGACAGGGAGGGGTGTTTGCCACCGGGCAGCAGTCCGCCCTTGCCCCCCCACTCCGCCCCCCGCGACGGATACGACCACCCACTGCGACCCCTTCCTAGCAGCCTCTCCCAGTCCCCCGCCCGTACTCTTGTGGGGAGGGGAAGGACCAGCTGGGAGGGGTGGAGGGACACTCCAGCAGGGGGCACTGACAAGTGCCTTTTGGGGAACGGCCGAGATTAACGCGGTGCATCAGTTACCGCTGCTTTATAAATAGAAGCGAACGATAACTGATGCGCAAAGCGCGAAAAGTTAACAAGGCGCTAACTTAATAGCTATTTTGGCAAAAAAGGTTGGAAACTCGCCGCAAAAAGTTACCGATCGTTTATAAATATGCCCCTTAGAAAAAAAACATTATTTGTGAATGAATCCTTGATCTATTCACAAATACTTTGGCAAGCAGGCACAGTGTCATGCTTATTAAAGAATCCACGCCGTTTTAAAGCATGTCCCAATACAGTGGGAATAACATAACATAACTGATTGTCAAATTTAGATGAATCTGATATGGCTGATGCCATATTATCTGCATTATGCGCTTACCATCTGTTTATGCGCTTAATCTCAGTTCCATTTTGCTTATCGGAACACATGCAATTTGCCTCCCACATCGACATGCACTTCTCTGCGATTTTCATGCGTCTAATGGATAATAGTGTGATAGTTAGTGCCGTGAGAAAATGCGAAAAAATTAATAGAGATGTTCGAAACTGTCCAGTTTCGTTCCGTTCCTAGAATTTTCAGAACTTTTGGGAAGTTCGAAAGTTCGAGTTTTGATTTCGAAAATCGTTACTTTCCTATTTTCAGAATCGTCTACTTTCTATTTTCAGAAACCGTCCTACTTTCGATTTTCCGGAAATAGTCTATTTTCTATTTTCAGAAAAACGTTCTACTTCGATTTTTGGGAATCGTCTACTTTCTATTTTCAGAAATTGTCTACTTTCTATTTTCGAACATAGTAACATAGAAACATAGTTAACATTAAGTAATTAAGGTGATATAAAGGAACATTCGTATCCATCAGTCCAACCTATTCCCTTTTTTTTTTTTTTTTTCACCCTACCTAAGCAGTTGATCCAGAGGAAGGCAAAAAACCCCAGTAAAAAAAGGGGGGAAAAAATCCTCCTGACTCCAAACGGCAATCGGAAAGTATCCCTGGGATCAAACCAGATCCTATATGCATTTATACCAGTAATTCTCAAACATTTTTTTAGTTTTTAAAACTTTATCCAGCAGCCTTTTTTAAGTTATTCAATGAACTTGCCCATTAACCACCTCTGATGGAAGACATTCCACAGTTTCACAGTTCTCACTGTTAAGAAAACCTCTCTAATTGAGATGAAACTTACTTTCTTCCAACATCTAAAGGATTGTCCACGAGTCCTCTGGTTGACCTATTAGTGAACAATGCACCAGAGAGTTCACTGTATGGGCCTTAATACTATTTGTATAAGGTTATCATGTGCCCACGCAACGCCGCTTCTCCAATGTAAAAGTCCCCTAACTTGTCTTTTAAACTCTCCTGCATATTCAAGGCCCCTCCTTCCCATTATTAATTTAGTTAGCCTTCTCCTGACTGCCTCCATTTCCAAGATGTCCTTTTGTCTATGTGGATTCCAAAACTGCCAACCGCATATTCAAATGTGCCTTACCAGTGCCGTTGTAAAGAGGGAGAATAATATTTTTCTTTCTTGATTCCATTCCCCTCTTTATACACCAGACAATATCTTGCTAGCTCTAGCTGTTGCTACCTGGCATTGTTGCTAGAGCTAAATTTCTGTTATCTACCAGAAACCCCCCCAAAGCTTTTGCCATTTCAGATCACTTAACACAGATTATTTTAGGGTGTGGTGCACAGGATTTTAAATCCCAAAATGCATCACCTTACATTTATACACCAACCAACTAGAATCTATCTGCCATTCTGCGCCCATTTTGATAAATCTTATCTAGGTCTGGTTGCAGCCTTGCACATACCATGTGAAGTTTTTCCAAAGCTGCATAATTTAGTGTCATCAGCAAAACACAGAGACCTGTGCTCTCAATGCCCCCTTCTAAGTCATTTAATACAGAATTATTAAACAGAACGGCCCCAGTACAGAAACCCTGAGGAACTCCGCTTAGGAGAACTTAGCCCACATAGATGTAGTCTCAATACCACCACTCTCTGTTCGCCGTCCAATACCAGTTCTATATCAGAACAAAATGTTTCTTCAAGGCCAACATCCCTCATTTTAGTACATTATCGCTATGGGCACAGTATCAAAGGCGTTTGCAAAATTCCAACTTAAACCACATCCCAGTCTGTGCCTGAATCTAACTTCTTACTCCTTCTTAATAAAAAACCAATTAAATTGTCTGCATGATCATTTCCCATAAATCCATGTGACTACTACAATAAGATGATTCTGGAGACAAAGTCCAAGGAGTATGGTCCCTTAACAAGTTTCACATCACCTCTCACTACCACTGCATGTAGGCTTACAGGTCTATAGTCCCAGGCTGTGAAATACTACCTTTTTTGAATATTGGTATTGACATTGGCTTTTTCCAAATCCAGCGGAAATCCCAACAAAAGCGAATCTGAAAAAGATGAGACACAGTGGTCTTGCTAGAACTGAACTAAGCTCTTTTAAAATCTAGGATGCAATCCATCTGGTCCTGTCGCGCTTATTGATATTAACTTTGTCTAATTGACTTCCGTACATCTCCTACTGTTATCCAATGTGAAAAACTCTCATTTCCTCCCTGCACATTGTTACAAATCCTACTGTACGATTTTTTTTTCTTCAACAGTATAAAACCGATGTGGAAAAAACGGTTTAGGCAGATTAGCCTTTTCGGCATCCTCTGACAACCACCTGCTCGCTCCATGATTTAATTGTCCCACACTTACCTCAGTCCTCATTTTTGTACCATTTATATACTTAAAAAACATCTTGGGGTTGGACTTGTTTTGTTCGGCAATCCGTATTTTCATTTACTATTTAGCTGTTTTAATTGCGTTCTTGCACTCGTTTATTACAAATTTTGAAGTCCCTGTAAGCCTGTTCTGTGCCTTCTGCTTTCAAATTTTAAAAAGCCTTTTCTTTTTTTCCATTTCCCTTTTACGCTGAGCATTAAGCCAGTGCTGGAGGGACCTAATTTTTTTAACACTTTGTTTCCTAGGTAACCGATTTGGAAAGGTTTATAGTTTAATATCCCTTTAAAAGTGGTCACATCTGTCAGTACTTGACCTAGAACACGTTTCCCCCCAGTCTCTAGCAGTGAGCGATTCCTTTTAAAAGCATAAAATTAGCTTCCTAAAGTTAAAGTTTTTGTTAAGCCAGTGCACTTTAGTTTTCTGCAACCATAATTAAATGACACTAATCATGGTCCTATTCCCTCAGTCTTCCCATTACCCTTTCACTCTCCAAAATACTCATGGGTTCATAGTATATCACCAGATCCACAACGGCCATGTCTCTAGTAGGAAATTCTACCATCTGTGAAAGAAAATGCTCATCTCAGAAAATTTAAGAACTTATACCTTTATATGGGTGCTGCATTCCATTACTCCAATTATGTCAGGGTAAAGTTAAAAATCCCCCATAACCAGACCTGCCCCATACCAGCAGCCTTGCCAACTGCATATGGAGATATTATTTCCACCCTCTTCCCCGGAATTTGGCGGCTTAAACACACATCCAACAAATTAATTTTACCTACTCTTTCTTGCTTCCTGTACACAGTTCCACCCATAATGTTTGTTCTTCTTGCCGCACTTGTGTGTCTCCCCCACTATTCATCATTTAAATTGGCTTCAATTCCTTGTTAACAATACATACATACTCCTCTCCTTTTGTATTCCGTCGGTCATGTCTAAATAAGGGATACCCTTCAATATTTATGTCCAGTTCTTGTGATCTTTAAGCCATGATTCTGCTATAAATATACCAATTACATCATAACCTTTCCTTATGGTAATTATTTCAAGTTCCGCACGGGTTTTTCCAGCCAGACTCCTGCATTTGTAAACATTAAATTTTTTAGATTATTCAATTGAGTTACTTTCCATACTGGTCGTACAATGTTGAAGCCTCCTTATCCTCTATGCTCCCCCTCCTCTTCTCCCCCTCCGTTGTGTTACTAGCCCCCATACCCTAACTTCTTATCTACCCCGGTTAGTTAAAACGTTCCCTCCCCCCCCATACCTAGTTTTAAAATCTCCTCCAACCCCCTAGCCATCTTCTCCCTCCCCCAAAACAGTTGCACCATCACCATTGAGGTGCAATCCGTCACTACTAAAGAGCCTGTAGCCAACAGAAAAGTCAGCCCAGTTCTCTAAAAACCTAAAACCATCTCCTTACACCACTCTCTTAGCCACGCATTTATAACTCCTAAGCTCCCGTTGCCTCCCTAGCGTAGCACGTGGCTGCTGTAGTATTTCTGAAATCATACCCTGGAGGTCCTGTGCTTTTAAATTGCCCCTAATTCTCGGAAAATCATTTTTAAGGACCTCACCTCCACCTCTAACTTTTGCATTGGCACCAATGTGAACCAGACCGCCGGGTCACTCCCCAGCCCACCCAATAATCTGTCTACACGATTCACCGTCTACTTTTATTTGGAAATCGTCTATCTTTCTATTTCGGAAATGCCTCTACTTTCTATTTTCGGAAATCTACTTTCTATTTTCGGAAATCGTCTTACTTTCTATTTCGGAATGTATTCAGTGAAATCGCCTACTGTTCTATTTTCGGAAATCGCTGTACTTTCTATTTTCGGAATCGCCTACTTTCTTTCTATTTCGTAAATCGCTATTTCTATTTTCGAATCGCCCTACTTTCTATTTTCGGAAATCGCCTACGTTCTATTTCGGAAACCCTACTTTCTATTTTCGGAAATCGCCTACTTTCTATTTTCGAAAATCGTCTACTTTCTATTTTCGGAAATCGCTACTTTCTATTTTCGGAAATCGCCCTACTTTCTATTTTCGGAAATCGCCTACTTTCTATTTTCGGAAATCGCCTACTTTCATTTTCGAAAATCGCTCTTCTATCGGAATCGCTACTTTCGATTTTCGGAAATCGACTACTTTCTATTTCGAAATCAGCCTACTTTGCTCTATTTTTGGAAATCGCCTCTACTTCTCTTTTCGGAAATCGCCTACTTTCTATTTTCGGAAATCGCCTACTTTCTATTTTCGGAAATCGCCTACTTCTATTTTCGGAATCGTCTACTTTCTATTTTCGGAAATCGTCTACTTTCTATTTTCGGAAATCGCACTACTTTCTATTTTCGGAATCTCCTACTTCTATTTTCGGAAATCGCCTACTTTCTATTTTCGGAATCGCTACTTTCTATTTTCGAAATGCCTACTTTCATTTTCGGAAATCGTCTACTTTCTATTTTCGGAAATCGTCTACTTGTCTATTTTCGAAATCGCCTACTTTCTATTTTCGAATCGCCTACTTCTATTTTCGAAATCCCTACTTTCTATTTTCGGAAATCGCCTACTTTCTATTTCGGAAATCGCCTACTTTCCTATTTTCGGAAATCGTCTACTTCTCATTTTCGGAAATCGTCTTTATTTTCGAAATCGTCTACTTTCTATTTTCGGAAATCGCTCTACTTTCTATTTTTCGGAAATCGCCTACTTTCTATTTTCGAAATCGCCGCCTACTTTCTATTTTCGGAAATCGCCTCTACTTCTATTTTCAAGTGCCTACTTCTATTTTCGGAAATCGTCTACTTTCTATTTCGAAATCGTCTATTTCTATTTTCGAAATCGCTACTTCTATTTTCGGAAATCGCCTACTTTCTATTTTCGGAAATCGCCTACTTTTCTATTTTCGGAAATCGTCCTACTTTCTATTTTCGGAAATCGTCTACTTTCTATTTTCGAAATCGTCTACTTTCATTTTCGGAAATCGCCTACTTTCTATTTTCGGAATCGTCTACTTTCTATTTTCGAAATCGTCTACTTTCTATTTTCCGAAATCGTCTACTTTCTATTTTCGAAATCGTCTACTTTCTGTTTCGGAAATCGTCTACTTTCTATTTTCGGAAATCGCCTACTTTTCTATTTTCGGAAATCGCTCTTTCTTTTTCGGAAATCTCTACTTTCTATTTTCGGAAATCGCTCTACTTTCTATTTTCGGAAATCGCCTACTTTCTATTTTCGGAAATCGCCTACTTCCTATTTTCGGAAATCGCTACTTTCTATTTCGGAATCGCCTACTTTCTATTTTCGGAAATCGTCCTACTTTCTATTTTCGGAAATCGCCTACTTTCTATTTTCGGAATCGCCTACTTTTCTATTTTTCGAATTCCTACTTTCTATTTTCGGAAATTGCTACTTCCTATTTCGGAAATCGTCTACTTTCTATTTTCGGAAATCGCCTACTTTCTATTTTCGGAAATCGTCTACTTTCTATTTTCGGAAATCGCCTACTTTCTATTTTCGGAAATCGCCTACTTTCTATTTTCGGAAATCGCCTACTTTCTATTTTCGGAAATCGCCTACTTTCTATTTTCGGAAATCGCCTACTTTCTTTTGCTATTTTTCGGGAAATCGCCTACTTCCTATTTTCGAAATCGTCTACTTTCTATTTTCGGAAATCGTCTACTTTTCTATTTTCGGAAATCGCCTACTTTCCTATTTTCGGAAATCGCTACTCTTCTATTTTCGGAATCGTCTACTTTCTATTTTCGGAATCGTCTACTTTCTATTTTCGGAAATCGCTACTTTTCTTTATTTTCGGAATCGTCTACTTTCTATTTTCGGAAATCGTCTACTTTTCTATTTTCGAAATCGTCTACTTTCTATTTTCGGAAATCGTCTACTTCTATTCTTTCCGAACATCGTGCTACTTCTGTTTTCGGAAATCGCCTACTTCCTATTTTTGGAAATCGTCTACTTTCTATTTTCGGAAATCGTCTACTTTCTATTTTCGGAAATCGTCTACTTTTCTGAAAATTTCGCCGGGACTTCGAAACCCTCAGATTCGATACTGTGTTATATTCGAACCCACATTACATCACATTACAGAGTGACATTACTCCTCACAGAGTTAAATTTAAAAAAATGGAGAATTAACCTCTTCCCTTCCATGCCCATCCGCCATGCCTGACTCCTGATATACTACACAGGTTACAGAACCTTTCACATTGTACCTTTAAATGTACAGAAAACCCAAGAGCCCCAAACTTTAAAATAATCTCAAATATTTAACTTTCTGATTCTCAGCTGTTGGTGAACTTGAACTCTCTGTGCTGGGTGTAACTAGAAAACAACACTCTTTGGGAAAATATAATGCCCTCTCCCCCCATCCCTGCTTAACCGACAGCAGTCTAAGTGTGTGGATAGTTTGGAGGGGGCGCATGTTACCTGTCGCGCTGTTGCAGGGCTGGGAGACGTCCCCTGCCCTATGGTGCTCACGGAGTTCTTCATTCCTTCACTTTCCACCTGCTCACGTTACTGACTTGCCTGGTGACTGAGCCTTGTGCAATATTACAATGGTGCAGGGACACGCCCCCTGATCACTATCACACCCCTCACATGCACAGGTTACACAGTGGTGTATTGATGTTTAAACTGTAGGTCTTGTTAGTACCAATCACGGGATCACAATTCCTGTCTCCCAGTCCTACTGTAATCTCACAGCTCCAGTCATCTCAGATTATTCCCATTTATTTTCTGCATGTTGCAGTATTCATTTTCATCCTTGGAAATCCAGTAAGAGACATCAGTCTACAGACAGTTTGTGGTTGTGTAAAAGGGATAGAAAACCTTTCACTGGAGCATTTGAACATTTAAATGGAATTTTCAACTAAAATCACCTTTCTCTGACTGCTGATAAAGGTGATTTATCACTTTCTATAAATGTAAACCAGTTGGAAATCAATAAAATCTTTTACTACAGTTACTTTCAGTTGTGCTCCATCCCTACCTTTAATCTGGGTACACACATTGGGATCCTTCGTCCCGACCTACTGTCCGACACTTGCATACGGTGCCAGTACTGACGGTTGAGGCAAAAGCCACGCAGCCAATCGTGTGGTCCATAGAGGTATACACATTTGTCCTTGATTTTCCGACCCATACGACAGCACATTCGTATGATTCGGTCGCGACCGCGGCTGCCCAAAGAATCCATTGAACACTGCAAGGATGGTCGGTTGGCCCGAAATATTCTATGGTGTGTACCCACGCACCCAAACCATCCAATCAGATACAAATGCGTTAGGGAAAGGGGCAGTTACTTAAGGGAATTCCTGTATTTATCATTTATTGACACCCACCTCATTTGTTTTAAAGGACATGTCCACCCTTTAAACAAAAAACAGGTTATTTGTCAGTTATCTGCCCGCAACCTCAACTGCAATTTTTACCAGCTTATTACATGCATTTGTAATGAGTTATTTTATAATAATTATTGCCTTTATTCTGGTAGAGTTAGCTGTCTCCTCTCTCCATGCAGCCAAGGCTGTGACTGCTAGCATCACAGCCAATGACTGACTGCTGTTTCCCCTGCTGTCCCCTCTGCACATGCTCAAGCTAACAAAAAGCTCATTGAGCAGAGGAAGGAGACAAATCCCTTTGTCAGAACAGAAGAGAACTTATCATTAAATATCTGGTTACACATTCATGTAAAAGATTTATAAAAATAGCAATTTGGGTTGCGGGCAGAAAAATGACAAGTCAACAGTTTTTTGTTTTGAGGAAGGACATACACTTTAAACTATCATCAGTGGTGAAGGGTTCACTATAGCAACCACTATGAAGCCCAAAGCCAAGGGGGTTGTGTGACCTTTTCCCAAAATCCTCCCTAGTAAAAATAAATTTCAATAGGTTTGCAATATTAAATATATTCTCTTGATCCCTGAACCCAACTTTTCTTATCACCCAACTACTGCATTGGAGGGTATTTCCAACCCCAAAACCAAAACTCCTTATAAGGTTGGGAATCCTCCCTAACCTAGACCTCACAAGGATTAAAACTTCAAAATCAGCCTCTAAAGATACTTACCAGCCTTCATTCCCATCCCCTTCTGCTGCTTCCGTGCATGGATCAGCACGAAGGGGCGGGACTGGCAGCCCCGTCTGTGATTGGCTGAGGCTCAGACAATCACCAACGGCTGCAGTCCAGCCCCTTCGTTTGTTTCATGTTGAAAAGCAGCAGAAGCAGCAGAGGGAATGGTAAGTACACTGATTTGGGATTTAAAACATACAGGGAGATTCAATAAATGTTCTTATCATTAAAAATGGTGCTAATTTTGCACCAACCAATCAGATGTTAGCTTTCAAATGTTAAATAAGATCTGATTGGTTGGGGCAAAATTAGCACCATTTTTAACGATTAGAACTTTTATTGAATCTCCCTGATAGTGTTTAGAGTTGGTCGAGATTATCAGGTTGTGTTTTTGCCTCAGACCGATGCAGCCACCAAAGGGATTCAGAGGTAAGGGGGAGAGCTCCACTGCGCATGCCATAAACCTCTCAGAGGAGCAGGAGGAGGCTGAAACAGATTACATTTAGAGAGGTTCCTACTCTTCTCCTACTCTTTCATCAGGCCGTGCATGACAACCATGTGCAGCTGAAGAGAAAGGTAGGTGTCATGTAACGCTACACAGTGGGCTCAACGGTGTGGGAAAATTTAGTTGAGGGGTGTGGATGTGCTCTTTAAGGATTGATTTAGTCATTTTCACAATAGTAAATAATCTTTATACAATCCTTATAGTAGGTATGAATATCCTATAAAGGGGTTATACAGGTCAGGGAACTCCGAGGTGAAGTAATGTCTGTATATTATTCTGTAGGTAGCGTATTATTCCATATAATACATAAGGCACAGCGCAGGCAGCACACAAACAACCAATGGCACACTTACTTACCTACCCTCTCCTGCACACTTACTTACCTACCCCCTCCTGTTGATACTCCCTGTATCTACCCCCCGTCACCCCTTCCTGTATCTACTCTCCCTGTTACCCCCTTCCTGTATCTTCCCCCAGTTACCCCCTTCCTGTATCTACCCCCGTCACTCCCTTCCTGTATCTACCCCCCGTCACACCCTTCCTGTATCTACCCCCATCACCCCCCTCCTGTATCTACCCCCCCGTCACCCCCTTCCTGTATCTACCCCCCACCTCCCTGTATCTACCTCCCCATCTACCCCCACCTCCATGCAAGAGAATTTGATTTCCAGAATATAAAGAGTTAAGATTCCGTTCCGAGTGTACCCAGGTTACACTTGGTTCTCCCGTCTGGTTCCTGTCACTGATTGAATTGCATGGAAGATAAGCAGCAGTGTCCAGCTGCCAGCAGAGTCATTTATGACTTATTGGAATGCGACACTGCTGCTTATCTTCCGTGCAGTTCAATCAGTGACAGGAACCGGAAGGGAGAGAACCGAGTGTAACCTGGTCAGTACATTTAAATACAAAACAGCATCTTAACCCTTTATATCGTGGAAATCAATTTCTCTTGTATGGAGTATGGAGGGGGGGGAATAGGTGGGGAGGTGCAGTGGCAAGAATTCTTATTACAGTCACTCAGTGACGCACCTCCCCATTGAAAGTATAGGAGCCTAATGTATTATACAGATATTACATCATCAAGGAACTCCATGACTATAGAAAAGGGGGGAAAGCACTTTTATAGCATTCATGGGTGGAAGGTGGTTTCTCTGGAAAACTGGAAAATTATTTTTTTTTAAATTGCCCATTACTAGAAACAATAATTCTTCCCAACTATCACTGTACCATTTTTTGTTGATCTGTCCCCTATTTCTTTAGATATTCAATCTGATATCAGATATTTCAGCTGTCAATCAAGTGCTTTAGTATCATAAATTCTTCTGTTATGTAATTTTGGAATGGTGACAGTGGGTACTGCATGGTGGGAAATTCCATCTTTCAATGCTTCTATTTTTACATGTATGTGTAAATAAATGCTGGTTATTAACTGTAAGTGTGCAAGTCCATTCTTGTAATTCATTAATGAGTACAAAGCCTGTAGTCACGTCCAAAATACTAACGGAGTATCAGGTTAAAGTGACGCTAATGGCTCAGGGGTCATTAGATCTGCTCTGCTCATTCACACACAATACAAGCCTCATATTACCTGTTACTACTGGAAAATAGGTCTATTCTCTGGGTTCTATAACATTCCATTACACCTAATTATTAGCTTGCAGGAAAGCATTTTGAAAAGCGAACGATAAAGGACTTTTTTTAAATGTTCACTTCAGTTCAATGTTCTTATATTTCTGTAAGAAACATCCAATCATGTGTTCTCGAGCTCCTCCTTGCCATCTCCTCCTGGATGTCTCAACGCTACCTCAAATTAAATCTTACTAAAACTGAACTCCTCATTTTTCCAACTAAACCTGGTCCTGTCCCATCTTTCTCCATCTCTGTTGACAATACCCCCATTTTCCCCATCCAACCAGCATGCTGCCTAGGGGTAATTATTGACTCCTCTCTCTCCTATTCTAACCACATTAACTATGTTGTGAAAATCTGTTGCTATGCTTATGCTTGCTCTCATCCTATCACGCCTGGACTATTGCAACCTACTACTTTCTGGTCTTCCTGCTTCCCACCTCTCTCCCCTTCAGTCTATACTTAACTCTGCCACACATATTGATTCACTTGTGAAGGTTCTCATTCATCCAGGTCATGGTATATCCGTTGTATTCATGGAGCAACGGACTTGAAATGTAAGTTCTTAAGACGTTTCGCTAGTCATCCGACTGGCTTTCCAATTCAGAATTCTGAATTGAGAAAGCCAGTCGGATACTAGCGAAACGTCTTCAAGACTACATTTCAGTCCAGTTGATCTAATTGAATACAACGGATATATTGATTCACTCTTTTATAAACATGATCCCAAATCTCCTCTGTACTGGACACAACCCTGGCTCCCCATTAAACAGAGCATTTGTATACAAATCCTTCTCCTTACATTTAAATCCCTTGGCTCTGCTGCTCCTCCTTATATTTCCTCTCAGTCTCCCTATGTTTCCTGCCTGTGTCCTCCGCTCATCACTGAACCAGCTCCTGTACAGACCCCTATGCGTACTGCTTTATCTCGCCTCTGAAATTCTATTTCCCTCTCCTATGCCAAGAACACCTCAATTAGCAGGTTTAAATTTAGCTTACATCCTACCTATCTGGTAACCAGCACAGTATATGGGATCTATATATCTATATATGATAAATCTACTTTTACATCCTACCTATCTGGTAACCAGCACAGTATATAATATCTATATATCTATATATGATAAATCTAGCCTTACATCCTACCTATCTGGTAACTAGCACAGTATATGGTATCTATATATCTATATATGATAGATCTATCCTTACATCCTACCTATCTGGTAACCAGCACAGTATATGGTATCTATCTTTATTCAACATATAATACTATGTTACTATGTAACTGATAGACAGATATATGGGTAGGGTATAAAGGTTGGACTAGATGGACGTATGTCCTTATACAACCTCCAATACTATGTTACTATGTAACTATTAGAACAGACATATGGGTAGGGTATAAAGGTTGGACGTAGATGGAGCGTAGCGTACTTTATTCCTACCTATAATACTATGTTACTATGTATTACTATCATTATTATTAAATAAAAAAATCTCAAAGCACCAAATATCCAATAATCTGGATGGGTTTCTTATATTTACTTTTATTCAATGTACCAGATGGTAGGAGTGGGTTAGACTGTCTGTAGGAATAATAGGTCCTTATAAGTTATAATTTTCTTCCGACTGCAAAACATTGCTGAGAAAAACTGATTTTCACACGACCTTTATAAAAACACAGGTCGAAAGAAAGAAGAAGCAATTGATTCAGTGTTGTACCAGACCTCTGTACCTAGAGCCAGAACAAGGTCTGTGGGGGCCCCTGGGCAAAATGCTGTGTGGGGACCCCCATTTCTATCTTAACCATTAAATCTTTGGGGGCCTCCTTAAGGGTTGGGGTCCCTCTGGGCAAGTGCCCTGTTTGTCCCCATAGAAAAACCAGCCATGTCTGTACTGCTCAACTTACAGACTCAAAGTAATTTGTAACAAGAATCCACACAAACCAGTGTGCCAAAAACTTGGACATTACTATCACGTATGATGAATGAGAACAGGCCATTCCTATGGACATTACTATCATTGTACGATGAATGAGAACAGGCTTCCTATGGACATTACTATCATTGTACGATGAATGAGAACAGGCCATTCCTATGGACATTATTTCACTGATGATGAATGAGAACAGGCCATTCCTATGGACATTACTTCACTGTATGATGAATGAGAACAGGCCATTCCATTGGACATTACTATCACTGTAGATGAATGAGAACAGGCCATTCCTATGGACATTACTTCACTGTATGATGAATGAGAAGCATTCCTAGACAGTCATCACTGTACGATGAATGAGACAGTGCATTCCTATGGACATTACTATCACTGTACAATGAATGTGAACAGGCCATTCCTATCAACATTACTATCACTGTACGATGAATGAGAACAGGTCATTCCTATGGACATTACTATCACTGTATGATGAATGAGAACAGGTTATTCCTATGGAATTGCTATCACCATACGATGAATAGAACAGGCCGTTCCTATGGACATTACTATTACTGTACGTGAATGAGAACAGGTCATTCCTTTAACATTACATCACGTTACAATGAATGAGAAAAGGCCGTTCCTAGGACATTACATTCATTGTACGATGAATGAGAACAGGTATTCCTATGGAATTACTATCACCGTACGATGAATGAGAAAGGTCATTCTATGGACATTACTATCACTGTACGATGAATGAACAGGTTGTTCCTATGGACATACTATCAATGTACAATGAATGAGAACAGGCCGTTTCCTTTAAACATTACATCACCTGTACAATGAAAGAAAAGGCCGTTCCTATGGAAAATTACTATCACCGTACGTGAATGAGAACAGTCATTCCTATGGACATTACTATCACTGTACGATTAATGAACAGGTTGTTCCTATGGACATTACTATCACTGTACGATGAATGAGAACAGGTCATTCCTATGGACATTACTATCACTGTATGATGAATGAGAACAGGTTATTCCTATGGAAATTGCTATCACCGTACGATGAATGAGAACAGGCCGTTCCTATGGACATTACCATCACTGTACGATGAATGAGAACAGGTTATTCCTATGGACAATACTATCACAGTTGATGAATGAGAACAGGCATTCCTATGTACATTACTCTTACTGTACGAAGAATGAGAACAGGCCGTTCCTATAGACATTACTATCACTGTACGATGAATGAGAACAGGCCATTCCTAGTACATTACTCTTACTGTACGAAGAATGAGAACAGGCCGTTCCTATAGACATTACTATCACTGTACGATGAATGAGAACAGGCCGTTCCTATAGACATTACTCATCACTGTACGATGAATGAGAACAGGCCATTCCTATGGACAATACTATCACCGTACGATGAATGAGAACAGGTCATTCCTATCAAACATTACTATCACCGTACGATTAAATAAGAACAGGCCGTTCCTATGGACATTACTATCACTGTACGATGAATGAGAACAGGTTATTCCTATGGACATTACTATCACAGTATGATGAATGAGAACAGGCCATTCCTATGTACATTACTCTTACTGTACGAAGAATGAGAACAGGCCGTCCTATAGACATTACTATCACCGTACAATGAATGAGAACAGGCCTTCCTATGGAATTATATCACCGTCGATGCATGAGAACAGGCCGTTCCTATGGAAATTATTATCACCGTACGATGAATGAGAAAGACCCGTTCCTATGGCTTATTACTATCACCGTACGATGAATGAGAACAGGCCGTTGCTATGGACATTACTATCACCGTACGATGAATGAGAACAGGCCATTCCTATCAAACATTACTATCACCGTACGATAAATGAGAACAGGCCGTTCCTATGGACATTACTATCACCGTACGATGAATGAGAAACAGGCCGTTCCTATGGACATTATTATCACTGTACGATGAATGAGAACAGGCCGTTCCTATGGATATTACTATCACCGTACGATGAATGAGAACAGGCCGTTGCTATGGACATTACTATCACCGTACGATGAATGAGAACAGGCCGTTGCTATGGAAATCTATCACCGTAGATGAATGAAACAGGCTCATGGACATATTCACCGTACGATGATATGAGAACAGGCCGTCCTATGGACATTACTATCACTGTAGATGATGAGAACAGGTATTCCTATGGACATTACTATCACTGTACAATGAATGTGAACAGGCCATTCTATCAACATTACTATCACTGTACGATGAATGAGAACAGGTCATTCCTATGGACATTACTATCACTGTATGATGAATGAGAACAGGTTATTCCTATGGAAATCTATCACCATACGATGAATGAGAAAAAGGCCGTTCTATGGACATTACTATTATGTACGATGAATGAGAACAGGTCATTCCTTTAAACATTACTCACGTACATGAATGAGAAAAGGCCGTTCCTATGGACATTACTATCACATACGATGATGAGACAAGGCCGTTCCTAGGACATTACTATCATGTACGATGAATGAGAACAGCGTATTCTATGGAAATTACTATCACCGTACGATGAATGAGAACAGGTCATTCTATGGACATTACTATCACTGTACGATTGAATGACAGGTTGTTCCTATGGACATTACTATCAATGTACAATGAATGAGAACAGGCGTTCATTTAACATTACATCACTGTCAATGAATGAGAAAAGGCCGTTCCTATGGAACTTACTATCACCGTACGATGAATGAGAAAAGGTCATTCCTATGGACATTACTATCACGTACGATTAATGAACAGGTTGTTCCTATGGACATTACTATCACTGTACGATGAATGAGAACAGGTCATTCCTATGGACATTACTATCAACTGTATGATGAATGAGAAAGGTTATTCCTATGGAAATTGCTATCACCGTACGATGAATGAGAACAGGCCGTTCCTATGGACATTACCATCACTGTACGATGAATGAGAACAGGTTATTCCTATGGACATTACTATCACGTATGATGAATGAGAACAGGCCATTCCTATGTACATTACTCTTACTGTACGAAGAATGAGAACAGGCCGTTCCTATAGACATTACTATCACTGTACGATGATGAGAACAGGCATTCTATGTACATTACTCTTACTGTACGAAGAATGAGAAACAGGCCGTTCCTATAGACATTACTATCACTGTACGATGAATGAGAACAGGCCGTTCCTATAGACATTACTATCCACTGTACGATGAATGAGAACAGGCCATTCCTATGGACAATACTATCACCGTACGATGAATGAGAACAGGTCATTCCTATCAACATTACTATCACCGTACGATAATAGAACAGGCCGTTCCTCTGGACATTACTATCACGTACGATGAATGAGAACAGGTATTCCTATGGACTTACTATCACGTAGATGAATGAGAACAGGCCTTCCTATGTACATTACTATACAGTACGAAGAATGAACAGGCCGTTCTATAGACATTACTATCACCGTACAATGAATGAAACAGGCCGTTCCTATGGACATTACTCTCACGTACGATGAATGAGAAACAGGCCGTTCCTATGGACATTATTTATCACCGTACGATGAATGAGAACAGACCGTTCCTATGGATATTACTATCACCGTACGATGAATGAGAACAGGCCGTTGCTATGGACATTACTATCACCGTACGATGAATGAGAACAGGCCTCCTATCAAACATTACTATCACCGTACGATAAATAAGAACAGGCCGTTCCTATGGACATTACTATCACCGTACGATGAATGAGAACAGGCCGTTCCTATGGACATTATTATCACTGTACGATGAATGAGAACAGGCCATTCCTATGGATATTACTATCACCGTACGATGAATGAGAACAGGCCGTTGCTATGGACATTACTATCACCGTACGATGAATGAGAACAGGCCGTTGCTATGGACATTACTATCACCGTACGATGAATGAGAACAGGCCGTTGCGATGGACATTACTATCACCGTACGATGAATGAGAACAGGCCATTCCTATGGACATACTATCTGTACGATGAATGAGAACAGGGTGTTCCTATGGACATTACGATCACTGTACCATGAATGAGAACATAGACATTACTATCACTGTACGATGAATGAGACGGCCATTCTTATGGACATTACTATCACTGTAGATGAATGAGAAACAGTCATTCCTATGGACATTTCTATCACGTACGATGATGAGAACAGTGCCATTCCTATGGACATTACTATCACTGTACGATGAATGAAACAGGTGTTCCTATGGATATTACATCAATGTATGATGAATGAGAACATGGCCATTCCTTATGGACATTACTCTCACTGGTACGAAGAATGAGAACAGGCCGTTCCTATGGACATTACTATCACTGTACGATAATGAGAACAGGCCGTTGCTATGGGAATTACTATCACAGTACGAAGATGAGAACAGGCGTTCCTATAGACATTACTATTACTGTACGAGAATGGAACAGGCCATTCCTATGGACATTACTATCACGTACGATGAATGAGAACAGGCCCATTCCTATGAAACTTACTATCAACCGTACGATAAATAGAACAGGGCCGTTCCTTGGACATTTCTATCACGTACGATGAATGAGAACAGGCCGCTCCTATGGACATTACTATCACCGTACGATGACTGAGAAAACAGGCCGTTCCTATGACATGTTATCACGTACAATGAATGAGAACAGCCGTTCCTATGGATATTACTATCACCGTACGATGAATGAGAACAGGCCTCTTGCTATGGACATTACTATCACTGTACGATGAATGAGAACAGGGCCATTCCTATCAAACATTACTATCACCGTACATAAAATAAGAACAGCCGTTCCTATGACATTACTATAACCGTACGATGATGAAACAGGCTGTTCCTATGGACATTATTATCACCGTACGATGAATGAGGAAACAGGCCGTTCTATGGAATACTATCACGTACGATGATGAGAACGGCCGTGCTATGGACATTACTATCACCGTACGATGAATGAGAACAGGCCGTTGCGATGGACATTACTATCACCGTACGATGAATGAGAACAGGCCATTCCTATGGACATAACTATCACTGTACGATGAATGAGAACAGGTGGTTCCTATGGACATTACGATCACTGTACCATGAATGAGAACATAGACATTACTATCACTGTACGATGAATGAGAACAGGCCATTCTTATGGACATTACTATCACTGTAAGATGAATGAGAACAGGTCATTCCTATGGACATTTCAATCACCGTACGATGAATGAGAACAGGCCATTCCTATGGACATTACTATCACTGTACGATGAATGAACAGGTTGTTCCTATGGATATTACTATCACTGTATGATGAATGAGAACATGCCATTCCTATGGACATTACTCTCACTGTACGAAGAATGAGAACAGGCCGTTCCTATAGACATTACTATCACTGTACGATAAATGAGAACAGGCCGTTGCTATGGACATTACTATCACAGTACGAAGAATGAGAACAGGCCGTTCCTATAGACATTACTATTACTGTACGATGAATGAGAACAGGCCATTCCTATGGACATTACTATCACCGTACGATGAATGAGAACAGGCCATTCCTATCAAACATTACTATCACCGTACGTGCAATGACAGTTTGTTCCTGATGGACATTACTATCACTGTACGATGAATGAGAACAGGTCATTCCTATGGACATTACTATCACTGTAACTGCGAACTGATTTTGACCATGGTTAAAATTTATCGTTGCCATCAAAAAAACTGATACAGGTTGTATTTGAGTAGTGCCAGTATCCAGCTATTGGCACCAATGAGAAACCAGGACCACACTGGGACTCATCACAAAAAGAAGGAGTCTGGCAACAAGCATGGTTTAAGACGAAAGTCTGTACTGGGTCAGATCATGGTACATATTACACTGTTAGACATTCATGTAAAGTTTACATTGTGCTCGGCAGTCTTAAGTGTTGCTGTGAGGATGCCCAGAGAGTCCTATCAAGCAGATATTTCGTCACTGGCATTTTCTAGGTGACAAGTGTCAGGATGTGTAATGTGATTATAGCCAGAAGCACAGACAGTCTGTTTGCTCTGCGGACCTAAACCAGATACTTGCGAGCTTTTGTAGAGCATTACACCAACCCCCGCGTGACCTACATCACACTGCACGCGATCTGTTCCACAGAGAGACCAGGAGACAATTTAGCAAGGACAAAGACACATTACTGATCATCCAAAGATCTATAGTCATTTAAAGGTCAAGTTATAGTACATAACAATCAAGCTTTGACACACGAAGGTCAAATTCAGCTGGTGAAATTGTGACGGGGACATCTTGTTTCAATTTACACAATTGGAGATGTGTTTATACAAAGAACGGTGACAGATACATCGTATTATTATTAATGCTCCCAAGTGCCAAATAAAAATCAACAACAACTGAAAATGAATCATAAAAATACAACTGGGTATAATGTAGCAAGAGACATTATGGGCGATTTATGTAGATTGTGATACCCAACCTTTACAATGCCATCTGTACATGTACGATCAAGGTGCAACATTACAATACCATGCAGCTGGTCATACCACCAATATAGATTGTTGATAAAGAATGCGCTCCTCAAAAGAAACCATCGGCCTTAAAGGGATCTATATGTAAAAAAAAGTTGTTAATTGATCTTATGGAAATTATAATTATTCCCAACACCACTGCCTACCATTTGGTGTTGATCTGCCCCTCTATTTATTAGAATCTCAATCTAAAACATCTTAATTCAGAGTCAATCAAGTTGCTTCTGTCATAAACTATGTCTTCTGTGAGCAGTTTTGGCTGTAGCTGGAATGGTGTTAGGTTTTGACTGTTTTTCTTTCTTGGAATGCTGGGTGCAGCTTGGACAGTTGGTTTGTGGGGAAAAGTAGGTCAGATGGAGTGGGAGTGGTTAAAAGGGCGAGGGGGTTTATGTCCTGATAAAAACTGTGTGGAGATGAAGGTCATGCAGCTACACAGACACGCCAAAGTAAGTGTACTTACCACTATTATTTATAATTTAAGATGAGAAAGCCATTTTTCTGTTAGTGCCATTAAAAGTACGTTTAGGCCCCAGTAGAAAACCACAGTATCGGAAAAGGTCCAAACCCTATATCACACCCTTAACATTACAGTTGGATAATTAATCAAGGTCCATCTCTTCCAAATGTCTCCTCCCCAACCTCCGTCCATACATAATTTCTAAAGGGAACAACGTTCTCCAAGGGTCTGTCTGCCTGTGTTAAGCCTAAAAATGAACTGATCAACACGTTGGACATAATATACATTCTGGTTGGGATATATTCATAATAAGTTTTTGATTCAAAGAAAAATCTTTCCACTAAAACAGCGTCAGCACAAGGTGAGAAATTGAATTGACCTTACTAATGATCGTCAACCGGTATTACTATCGTTGAGTAGTATTTCCCTGTATGGGCCCATTGAACAGCCCATAGTGTTTTTTTTTGTGTTACAATAAATGAAATGAACTAAAAATAGGTGTACGGTCGTAAATCCCGCTAAGCCCATGTAGAAAATCCTGTGGGCTGGTAAAGGATAGATACTGGTATCTACGGATATTGATCGCTGTATAAATACCTTCCAACAGCTAAATGAATGCAAAGACTGTTTCTGCAACATTGAAGCCACGGAATGGTACAGGTTGGCAGCACCCTGCACCTTCCATACACACATTTCTGTGATTACTAATAGCTTAATGGGCATGTCCAACCCTTAAAAACTGGGTTGACTTGTCAGTTATGAGCCTGGAACCCACAACTAATATTTTTCCCATTTTTACAAGTATTGTGAACCACGATATTAAGATGTTCTATTCATTTCTGCCCGTATCTGCCTCCCCCTCTGCCTCAATGGAGGGAGTGCAGAGGGCATGTGCAGAGGCAGGTAGAAAGTGGAAACGCAGTACAATCATTTGTTGTGATGTGTCAGCAGTAACAGCCTCGATGACTGCAGGGTAGGAGGGGCCCAGCTTACTCGTGCCAGAATGGGGACAGTAATAATCCCTATCAATATCTGTTAGTATGCTGCAGGTAATAAAGTGTAAAATATATCAGTTGGGGTTGGGGGCCAGGTAACTGAAAATTTACACATTTTGGTTGTTAAATGAAACCTCCCATATCATCCCTCCCTTTGAGTGCTCAGGAAGTTAGGACCTAAATGCTGAGAAAAAAATGCCTAATATCAGCTTGCCCATCCCAATCCACCTGGCCCTGCCACCTTCTCTCGTCTGTGACCGGGCCAATGTGAAAAAGGTGATCCTGCAAGAAGCAAAACTTCTTAATTGACCTGTTAAATCACCTTCCAACCAGGCTGACTCCCTTTCACCTCGAAGTAAGTATTCCTATCACTTAATGAAAACCACTGAGAAAATGTCATTTCTTCTTTCTCTGATTTCGGCTATTCGCTGCCCTGGAACAGACATTAGACACTTAATAGCTACTTTGGAAATATCCTGACATAATCGAGTGGATCCACATTTGTTTATACCATGGAACAAGCTGGAGGAAAAAAAGACCAAGCTTAGTGCAAAACACTGGCTACGTGTTTAAAAACTACCTCTGGCACTGGGACACTTGAACTTCTTCCCTCTCCTCTATTAAACGTCTACATTAAAGGGGACAGTTCATGGTTCTGTATGTTTAGAATGAACATTATTTAATTTACACATTTTATCTACATCTATTGTAGTCCCAACCTCACCCCTCTCCTCTTAAAGTACCACAAACGCTGGCTGGCTCACCCTGGGTCAACTTAAAAAACTGGCAAATTTAAAAGATGAAGGTGTGTGTCTGGTTCACTTAGGCCAACACCCAAACCGGTCTGTAGGTGGCTCTCTGGTTTGCATTCAGCTTGTGGAATACTGTAAAAAACTTTTTTAAGGAATAGTTTACCTTAAAGCTGCATGGAAACATGGAAGTCTCTTCCTTATTGCATTGTGAAGGGGAGATGCGAAGCCTTATTCTCTCCCTATTTTATTTATTGGTTAGTGACGCCAACACCTGTAATGTGCCGGCAGGCCATTCTACAGAAAGTCGCAAACGGCGTACAACCACGTGGTTTGTAGTGATGGTGCAGCTGTTTGTGGGGGAGAAGATGGCAAAGGGTTGGAGGAGATTTTAAACTAGGTATGGGGGGTACTTTTAAATACCAGGGCTAAATAAAGAGGTAAAGAGTCAGGGGCCTAATAAGATAATGGAGTGAGGAGATGGGAAGGGGGCATTAAGATATGAAGGTAGTACGTCAAAGTGGGATGTAAATAAAATGATAATTTAAATGTATGTTTACAAAGCAAGAATACTGATGGAAACACTGGGGAACTAGAAACAAATAGCTTTTAAAGAAAAGTATGATGGTGATTAGGATGCAGACACATGACTAAATGATTCACATGACTGGGTGGTACATTTAGGATACTCCTTGTTAGACATGATAGAGTAAAATAGAGAGGGGGTAAGGATGTATGCAAAACAAAATGAAACAAAATCTAAAAGAATAGCATTAAAATTGGTCTGCACATTTAAAACAAACACATAGAGAGAATTACTGGTATTAACACATATACTGTAGTTCTGGTTGATTAGGGAATAATTCGATTGCCATTTGGAGTCAGGAAGATCCCCCCCCCCCCCACCCCCCGTTTAAAGCTGTTTTGGGGTTTTTTGCCTTCCTCTGGATCAACTGTTAGGTAGGGTAAAAGAGGAGGGTATAAAGGTTGGAGCTAGATGGACGGTGTGGTCTTTATACAACGACTTCAATACTGGTGTTACTATGAGCTGTTAGACAGGCATATGGGTAGGATATAAAGGTGGAACTAGAGGACCTGTCTTTATACCAACTCCAATACATGTTAATTGTAACTGTTTACAGAATTATGGGTAGGGTATAAAGGTTGGACTAGATGGAGGTATTCTTTATTCAACAATATAATACTATGTTACCTATGTAACTTGATAGACAGATATTATGGGTAGGGTATAAAGGTGGGACTAGATGGACAGTATGTCTTATTACAACCTCCAATACTATGTTACTATGTAACTTGATAGACAGACATTAGGGTAGGGTATAAAAGGTTGGTAGATGGAGGAGTCCTTTATTCAACATATAATACTATGTTACTATGTAACTGATAGACAGATATATGGGTAGGGTATAAAGGTTGGACTAGATGGACGTATGTCCTTATACAACCTCCAATACTATGTTACTATGTAACTATTAGAACAGACATATGGGTAGGGTATAAAGGTTGGACGTAGATGGAGCGTAGCGTACTTTATTCCTACCTATAATACTATGTTACTATGTATTACTATCTATTATTATTAAATAAAAAAATCTCAAAGCACCAAATATCCAATAATCTGGATGGGTTTCTTATATTTACTTTTATTCAATGTACCAGATGGTAGGAGTGGGTTAGACTGTCTGTAGGAATAATAGGTCCTTATAAGTTATAATTTTCTTCCGACTGCAAAACATTGCTGAGAAAAACTGATTTCACACGACCTTTATAAAAACACAGGTCGAAAGAAAGAAGAAGCAATTGATTCAGTGTTGTACCAGACCTCTGTACCTAGAGCCAGAACAAGGTCTGTGGGGGCCCCTGGGCAAAATGCTGTGTGGGGACCCCCATTTCTATCTTAACCATTAAATCTTTGGGGGCCTCCTTAAGGGTTGGGGTCCCTCTGGGCAAGTGCCCTGTTTGTCCCCATAGTAAAAACCAGCCATGTCTGTACTGCTCAACTTACAGACTCCAAAGTAATTTGTAACAAGAATCCACACAAACACAGTGTGCCAAAAACTTGGACATTACTATCACTGTATGATGAATGAGAACAGGCCATTCCTATGGACATTACTATCATTGTACGATGAATGAGAACAGGCCATTCCTATGGACATTACTATCATTGTACGATGAATGAGAACAGGCCATTCCTATGGACATTACTTTCACTGTATGATGAATGAGAACAGGCCATTCCTATGGACATTACTTTCACTGTATGATGAATGAGAACAGGCCATTCCTATGGACATTACTATCACTGTACGATGAATGAGAACAGGCCATTCCTATGGACATTACTTTCACTGTATGATGAATGAGAAGGCATTCCTAGGACAGTACGATCACGTACGATGAATGAGACAGTGCATTCCTATGGACATTACTATCACTGTACATGAATGTGAACAGGCCATTCCTATCAACATTACTATCACTGTACGATGAATGAGAACAGGTCATTCCTATGGACATTACTATCACTGTATGATGAATGAGAACAGGTTATTCCTATGGAAATTGCTATCACCATACGATGAATGAGAACAGGCCGTTCCTATGGACATTACTATTACTGTACGTGAATGAGAACAGGTCATTCCTTTAACATTACATCACTGTTACATGAATGAGAAAAGGCCGTTCCTATGGACATTACATCATTGTACGATGAATGAGAAACAGGTATTCCTATGGAATTAACTATCACCGTACGATGAATGAGAAAGGGTCATTCTATGGACATTACTATCACTGTAGATGAATGAACAGGTTGTCCTATGGACATTACTATCAATGTACAAATGAATGAGAACAGGCCGTTCCTTTAAACATTACATCACTGTACAATGAAGAGAAAAGGCCGTTCCTATGGAAATACTATCACCGTACGTGAATGAGACAGGTCATTCCTATGGACATTACTATCACTGTACGATTAATGAACAGGTTGTTCCTATGGACATTACTATCACTGTACGATGAATGAGAACAGGTCATTCCTATGGACATTACTATCACTGTATGATGAATGAGAACAGGTTATTCCTATGGAAATTGCTATCACCGTACGATGAATGAGAACAGGCCGTTCCTATGGACATTACCATCACTGTACGATGAATGAGAACAGGTTATTCCTATGGACATTACTATCACAGTATGATGAATGAGAACAGGCCATTCCTATGTACATTACTCTTACTGTACGAAGAATGAGAACAGGCCGTTCCTATAGACATTACTATCACTGTACGATGAATGAGAACAGGCCATTCCTAGTACATTACTCTTACTGTACGAAGAATGAGAACAGGCCGTTCCTATAGACATTACTATCACTGTACGATGAATGAGAACAGGCCGTTCCTATAGACATTACTATCACTGTACGATGAATGAGAACAGGCCATTCCTATGGACAATACTATCACCGTACGATGAATGAGAACAGGTCATTCCTATCAAACATTACTATCACCGTACGATAAATAAGAACAGGCCGTTCCTATGGACATTACTATCACTGTACGATGAATGAGAACAGGCCATTCCTATGGACATTACTATCACAGTATGATGAATGAGAACAGGCCATTCCTATGTACATTACTCTTACTGTACGAAGAATGAGAACAGGCCGTTCCTATAGACATTACTATCACCGTACAATGAATGAGAACAGGCCGTTCCTATGGACATTACTATCACCGTACGATGATGAGAGACAGGCGTTCCTATGGAACATTATTATCACCGTACGATGAATGAGAAAGACCGTTCCTATGGTATTCTATCACCGTACGATGAATGAGAAACAGGCCGTTTCTATGGACATTACTATCACCGTACATGAATGAGAACAGGCCGTTCCTATAAACATTACTATCACCGTACGATAAATGAGAACAGGCCGTTCCTATGGACATTACTATCACCGTACGATGAATGAGAACAGGCCGTTCCTATGGACATTATTATCACCGTACGATGAATGAGAACAGGCCGTTCCTATGGATATTACTATCACCGTACGATGAATGAGAACAGGCCGTTGCTATGGACATTACTATCACCGTACGATGAATGAGACAGGCCGTTGCTATGGACAATTACTATCACCGTAGATGAATGAGAACAGGCGTTGCGATGGACATACTATCACCGTACGATGAATGAGAACAGGCCGTTCCTATGGACTTACTATCACTGTACGATGATGAGAACAGGTCCATTCCTATGGACATTACTATCACGTAAATGAATGGAACAGGCCATTCCTATCAACCATTACTATCACTGTACGATAAGAGAACAGTGCTTCCTATGGACATTACTATCACTGTATGATGAATGAGAACAGGTTATTCTATGGAAATCTATCACCTAGATGAATGAGAAAAAGGCCGTTCCTATGGACATTACTATTATGTACGATGAATGAGAACAGGTCATTCCTTTAAACATTACTCACGTACGATGAATGAGAAAAGGCCGTTCCTATGGACATTACTATCACATACGATGAATGAGACAAGCCGTTCCTAGGACATTACTATCAGTACGATGAATGAGACAGCGTATTCTATGGAAATTACTATCACCGTACGATGAATGAGAACAGGTCATTCTATGGACATTACTATCACTGTACGATTGAATGCAACAGGTGTTCCTATGGACATTACTATCAATGTACAATGAATGAGAACAGGCCGTTCATTTAACATTACATCACTGTCCAATGAATGAGAAAAGGCCGTTCCTATGGACTTACTATCACGTACGATGAATGAGAAACAGGTCATTCCTATGGACATTACTATCACGTACGATTAATGAACAGGTGTTCCTATGGACATTACTATCACTGTACGATGAATGAGAACAGTCTTCCTATGGACATACTATCAACTGTATGATGAATGAGAAAGTATTCCTATGGAAATTGCTTATCACCGTACGATGAATGAGAACAGCCGTTCCTATGGACATTACCATCACTGTACGATGAATAGAACAGGTTATTCCTATGGACATTACTATCACAGTATGATGAATGAGAACAGGCCATTCCTATTACATTACTCTACTGTACGAAGAATGAGAACAGGCCGTTCCTATAGACATTACTATCACTGTACGATGATGAGAACAGGCATTCTATGTACATTACTCTTACGTACGAGAATGAGAAACAGGCCGTTCCTATAGACATTACTATCACTGTACGATGAATGAGAACAGGCCGTTCCTATAGACATTACTATCCACGTACGATGAAGAGAACAGGCCATCCTATGGACAATACTATCACCGTACGATGAATGAGAACAGGTCATTCCTATCAACATTACTATCACCGTACGATAATAGAACAGGCCGTTCCCTGGACATTACTATCACGTACGATGAATGAGAACAGGTTATTCCTATGGACATTACTATCACAGTAGATGAATGAGAACAGGCCATTCCTATGTACATTACTATACAGTACGAAGAATGAACAGGCCGTTCCTATAGACATTACTATCACCGTACAATGAATGGAGAACAGGCCGTTCCTATGGACATTACTCATCAACGTACGATGAATGAGAAAAGGCCGTTCCTATGGAATTATATCACACGTACGATGAATGAGAACAGACCGTTCTATGGATATTACTATCACCGTGACGATGAATGAGAAAGGCCGTTGCTATGGACATTACTATCACCGTACGATGAATGAGAACAGGCCTTCCTATCAAACATTACTATCACCGTACGATGAATAGAACAGGCCGTTCCTATGGACATTAACTATCACCGTACGAGAATGAGAAACAGGCCGTTCCTATGGACATTATTATCACTGTACGATGAATGAGAACAGGCCATTCTATGGATATTACTATCACCGTACATGAAGTGAGACAGGCCTTCTATGGACATTACTATCACCGTACGATGAATGAGAACAGGCCTTCTATGGACATTACTATCACGTACGATGAATGAGAACAGGCCTTCGATGGACATTACTTATCACCGTAGATGAATGAGAACAGGCATTCCTATGGAATACTATCCTTGTACGAAGAATGAGAACAGGTTCCTATGGACATTACATCACTGTACCATGAATGAGAACATTAGACATTACTATCACTGTACGATGAATGAGACGGCCATTCTATGGACATTCTATCACTGTAGATGAATGAGAAACAGTCATTCCTATGGACATTTCTTCACCTGTACGATGAATGAGAACAGTGCCATCCTATGGACATACTATCACTGTACGATGAATGAAACAGGTGGTTCCTATGGAATTACTATCAAGTATATGAATGAGAACATGGCCATCCTATGGACATTACTCTCACTGGTACGAGAATGAGAACAGGCCGTTCCTATGGACATTACTATCACTGTACGATAATGAGAACAGGCCGTTCTATGGAAATTACTATCACAGTACGAAGATGAGAACAGGCAGTTCCTATGACATTACTATTACTGTACGAGAATGGAACAGGCCATTCCATGGACATTACTATCACGTACGATGAATGAGAACAGGCCCATTCCTATGAAACTTACTATCAACCGTACGATAAATAGAACAGGCCGTTCCTTGGACATTTCTATCACTGTACGATGAATGAGAACAGCCGCTCCTATGGACATTACTATCACCGTACGATACTGAGAAAAACAGGCCGTTCCTATGACATGTTATCACCGTACGATGAATGAGAACAGGCCGTTCCTATGGAATTACTATCACCGTACGATGAATGAGAACAGGCCATTCCTATCAAACATTACTATCACCGTACGATAAATAAGAACAGGCCGTTCCTATGGACATTTCTATCACCGTACGATGAATGAGAAAAACAGGCCGTTGCTATGGACATTACTATCACCGTACGATGAATGAGAACAGGCCGTTCCTATGGACATTACTAATCACCGTACGATGAATGAGAACAGGCCATTCCTATGGACATAACTATCACTGTACGATGAATGAGAACAGGTGGTTCCTATGGACATTACTATCACTGTACCATGAATGAGAACATGGACATTACTATCACTGTACGATTGAATGAGAACAGGCCATTCTGATTAACAATTACTATCACCGTACAATGAATGAGAACAGGCCATTCTTATGGACATTACTATCACCTACGATGAATGAGAACAGGCCATTCCTATGGACATTACTATCACTGTACGATGAATGAGAACAGGCCCCTCCTATGGACATTACTTTCACCGTATGATGAATGAGAACAGGCATTTCTATGGACATTACTATCATTGTACGATGAATGAGAACAGGTTGTTCTATGAACATTACTATCACTGTACGATGAATGAGAACAGGCCGTTCCTATGGACATTACTATCACTGTACGATGAATGAGAACAGGCCATTTCTAGGACATTACTATCACTGTATGATTAATGAGAACAGGCCATTCCTATGGACATTACTCTACTGTACGATGAATGAGAACAGGGTGTTCCTATAGACATTACATTACTGTACGATGAAATGAGAACAGGCCGTTCCTATGGACATTACTATCACCGTACGATGAATGAGAACAGGCCGTTCCTATGGAAATTCTTATCACCGTACGATGAATGAGAACAGGCCGTTCCTATGGACATTTTTATCACCGTACGGTGAATGAGAACAGGTCATTCCTATGGACATTACTATCACTGTACGGTGAATGAACAGGTTGTTCCTATGGACATTACTATCACTGTACGATGAATGAGAACAGGTCATTCCTATGGACATTACTATCACTGTATGATGAATGAGAACAGGTTATTCCTATGGAAATTGCTATCACCGTACGATGAATGAGAACAGGCCGTTCCTATAGACATTACTATCACCGTACGATGAATGAGAACAGGCCATTCCTATGGACATTACTATCACTGTACGATGAATGAGAACAGGCCATTCCTATGGACATTACTATCACCGTACGATGAATGAGAACAGGCCATTCCTATGGACATAACCATCACTGTACGATGAATGAGAACAGGTGGTTCCTATGGACATTACTATCACTGTACCATGAATGAGAAAATGCCATTCCTATCAAAATTACTATCAATGTACGATGAATGAGAACAGGCCGTTCCTATGGGCATTACTATCACTGTACGATGAATGAAAACAGGCCGTTCCTATGGACATTACTATCACTGTACGATGAATGAGAACAGGACATTCCTATCAACATTACTATCACTGTACGATGAATGAGAACAGGCAGTTCCTATGGACATTACTATCACTGTACGATGAATGAGAACATGGACATTACTATCACTGTAGTGGAGACAAGGAAACAAGGAAAGACAGATAAGAAAATTAACACTGTAGGGGTCTGATTTCATTTGTTTTCTAGTTACACCACTAACAGACAGGACTGCATGTGCACTTGTCGTGGACTGCAAGGGATATAACATATCTTCCCTACAAACTCTTTGTCCCTCAAACAAGACGTGTGATATGAGATATTGGTGACCCACTATATCCAAATGGTTGGATAATCCTGTGCTGTTTTTCATTTCCCACTTGTTTGTGGCCAAGGGACAAGGAACTTTCACTTTTCATCAGGCTGATGCAATAAGTGGTCCAAAAGTTTGCCCATGATACTAATATGCAGAAACCAATCAGACGTTACAGTATATAACTACAGCAACTCGGTTACAAGCTAAAATCTGATTGGTTGGAAAATTAATAGCACAGGCAACCCTTTGTACCTCTGATATTACATCAGCCCCTTACGAAAAATGTCTAAGGGCTATGGCCCAATAGTATGCACGGCAGTGCAAGCAGGATTTTTTGGTATTGGTTATTTGGAACGTGTTCTGCACTCCAATACATATCTGTATTACTGGAATGCATGCAATACAACACAAAGTCGTGCATGTGTGCATTCCAATAACAGATTGGAGCCCATCGCACATACTGTATATATATTTATATACAGTTACACACAAAAACTCCAACAGATACATTTCAACAGAAAAGGCAGTAAGCAAATGTCCAAGCAAATGTCCAAGTAAGATGAAATCCTGAAATCCACATAACACAGGTCCCGTCACAGAAATTGATATCTAATTGCCCTGTTAGAAGGAAGAGCAGTGGATCAAGCTCTCAGCTCTTAGACAGTTTTTGTAAATTATTTTTACAACTGTTTAAGCCATTGGCATGTTCCCCATGATATTTTACTGCAATCTGTATACTGTATAATGTTAGCCTTTCAAAAAAAAGCATTTCCCTTAAAGCAACTTTTCTCTATCTAAGGCAGGAGCAAGAAGGAATCTGTCATTCTGCTTTAATTTAAAAGTAATCAGCTTTAGATGTTAAGTCATTAAATACTTGCAGTTCTAGTCTCCTCAGCTAAAATAAAAATGGAATAGGAGGTAGGAATACTTGCCCCTACCTCTTATAGAATTATACAGTAGACAGCCACGTTGTTTTTAGGGTATAGCCACCCTCAAATGGTTTCCCAACAAGTTTGAGAGCCCCTTATCAAAACTAACATCCATCTTTACTTATCCAGCATGTCTGATCAATTTACAGGTTTCCGATCAGTCGCAAAATAATCAGTTTTCTGAATGAACAAACTTGAGTAAAACAAGACAGGCAGAGAATACAGAATGCAATAAACAATACAGACATTGACAAATGTAGTGTTTTTATTGTGTTGGGGATCCCAGGAGAAACGGTTTAAAGCGAACCGCATTGATTTGTCCATATTAAAGCATCCGGGATTTCAAAGAAACCTGCTTGCTACAGTTTGACCCAAGAGCTTTTTCACATTTGTGGTTTCATGGAAGCACTAGAGAATGATACCTAATGACACAGATTCCTTTAATTGTTTCATCAGGTGTTGGGATGAAAGCACCAAAACACTGCCTAATAGTAAATAGAAATCTTGGCCTTTTGATATTTGTTCCCCTGTAATAGTGCGTATCTCTCTGATCATCTTACAGATTTGGGTCCTGTCACATGGCAAATACCTACAATGTATAGGTTATAGAGGGGGGAAATGTGTTTTTTTATTATTAAATCATTTATAAACAGCAATGGTCCTGGCCGTGTCATACATATAATTTTATGGTTTTATGTGAAATATAAGGACATTAGAAGTTACTAAGGAATGCCATGACCATGCAAAAACACTAGGGGCCCTAGTTGTAAAGGCTATTGGTTTAACGTTCGTTAAACCAATAGTTAATTTCTGATCGGTTAAGCAATTGTCTACCATATGTATAGTATAGTATTTGTGGTTGAATAAAGACATACGTCCATCCAGTCCAACCCATCTAGCAATATCCTCATTTCATGTCAAACTGTTGATCCAGAGGAAGGCAAAAAAAACCACCAAATTTAAAGGGGGAAAAAATTCCTTCCTGATTCCAAGTGGCAATCGGAAATTTCCCTGGATCAACTCTACTTTATGTATCAATCCCAGTTACCTGCCACACTCCTTGTCTGCAGAAACTGACCAATGTGGCAAAAGTTTTAGGGTGGACATTTAGGGTGTGATTTCATAAACAACATAAAATTAGCTTTGCTAAAGTTAAAAGTTTTTGTTAACCCAGTGCACTTTTGTTTTTTTGCAACCTATATTAAAGGGCATGTCCACCCCATTAATAATCTTTTTCTGTAGTGTAGGGCTCCCTCCCCCAGCCCCAACTGCCCTAGTAATACTTGCAGAAACTCCCCCAATCATTACTTACATTGCTTCTCTCCTCCGACGTACTGTCCCAGCCATCTGCTTGCATGAAACTGCAAGCAGGGGGCCGGACCGGCAGCCGCGTCCGTGATTGGCTGAGAGACAGCCAATCACGGATTCGGCTTCCGGCTATCCAGAAAGAAGTGCAAAGAGGTAAGTGCAATTCGGGGAGGTTTCTGCAAATATAACTATGGTGGTTGGGAGCCCTACACTACAATAAAGGGGATTTATGCTAGGGGGAGGGAGAGCAAAATGGGTGGGAGAGGGAGGGAGAGGAGGGCTGCAGTGCACATGGCAAAATTCTCCTGTAGGAGAGACAAGAGGCAGAGTCCTATATGGGCTCCTGGTGGCCAGTTGAATCCACGAGTAAAATGTCTATTATACCAATACGCGAGTAAATAACGAATATCAAATCCGCAAGTAAAATGTCTATTATACCTATTACATTAAGTTACCATTGATATTTTAACTCGAACCCTAATCATTTTTTTTTAAAGGACCTCACCTCCACCTCTAACATTAGCACCAACGTAAACCAAGACTGCCGGTTCAATCCCAGCTCCACCCAATAATCTATCTACACGATCCACCATGTTGAACCCTAGCACCAGGCAGGCAACACACTGTTCACCATGTAGGGTCTTGGCGGCAGATTACGGTATCTACCTTTCTAATAATGGAGTCCTCTACATCTACCACCTACCTATCCTTCCTAGCCCCCAGTTCTCCCTCTATTGTATTAGAGATGGCAGTCCCCTGGGTGCTCAAGGGAATGGCCTGCTCCGATAAAGCTGGTTAGGGGCAAATATTAGTCTGGTGGAAGTTTTGACAATTTGCTCCAACACAAAAATCAGTCTGTGCAATATGTCTGGTATTAATATCACTTGTGGAAGCAGTGCCATCTGGTGGACATTAAATGCATCACACAAGATTAATTGTCTCAGAGCAGCATGCCTACATGGATTATTTCAGTCGTCTGGATCACAATAGCTCAGGGCTTGTTGTTCTGGTGAGAATGAACAGATAGTACTGCAATTCCAATGGATTGTAATGTGCAGCCAGAATTATTGCACCACCAGCAAGTTAATGAACCTAGTCCTGATGTCAAAAACTTTTTAGTAGGCCAAGTTCGCACCTAAAACCTGGATTGCTGCTTTAAAAACTGAAAAGCCTTATGCTTAACTATAATGTCATCCTGGATTAAGTCCCTCCTCTTCTACCCATCATTCTGTGCAGCTGGATACATTCCTAGACTTTGGGTAACGATATTTTAAAATGACGTTTTTCGCTATGTTGTAGTAAAATACCGTTACCATTCATCCAGACTTATATTATTCTAACTTTACTTCCCCTTAAAAATAATGGTGCCGCCATAATTTAAAATGGCGTTTTATTTAATTTACAGTTTAGACAGGTTGCTTTCCGTTCTTTTTACAAGCTCTGTTCATGTGGCTTTGTCATTCAGAGACTTAAGGCGCGAATTGTAAAAGTCTGCAATCGGTAAACCTGATGTCAAAAAAACCACAGTGATTGTAAATTACCGTTCATTATTGCCCAGTTTCGTAAAATAACTACTGCAGAAGTCAATGGACCAATATCAGTTATTTATGGGGTACATTCCATTGTAAAATAATGGCGCATTAGGGAATGACTTATAACTGTCATTAACGATGGCTATAAAGGATTAATATGGTAATTTAAGGGTATTGATCCTTTATAAATACCAACCATACTTCCTGGAACTCATCTAATTTATTTTTCATTTCCATAACTGAAAAAAAATTGATAAATAAACATTGAAAGCGAACGGGCTGATCAATTATGCATATTAGGCTTTAGTGTGTCTTATGGATTTTTAACCTCTACAGGATCAATAACACATCACAGCATTCAAAGGCACCATGTATTGTGTTAATACATATAATAAGACTATTAAATGGGGGTTTAGTTTTAAACAAAACAGTGCTACGATTTAGTGAGTCATCGTTTAGAAAACAATTTAGTACCAGCGCTTCATTCATTAATAGAGGGTTAAATTTAGAGCATACAGTGTATGTACAGCACCAATTGTCTGCCATGAACAATGCTGTTTTGAAGCCTTACCCTGGGCAATTTTGATAACATCGCTTCAAGGGTATTTATTGCCAACAGATTCTTGTACAAGTCATTCTGAATAAAGAAAGCCAGTCGCATGACTAGCGCAAAATCTTAAACTAAATGTAAATTCCAGTTGATCTAAACAACCTTCATACACAAAGGGTTAAAACTATTTTTAAATCCCTACAGAACCAACATTTTTAAAAAAAATTCTGTCATCAAATCGAAATATAGTAATTAAACAAATATGACAGACATGCAGTAAGGAAATGGAAAGACAAGTGCTTTAATACTTGTGCTGAAAGCAGTACAACAAAACGTTTCGTGAGGCGATCTTCCATGGCACAAGCAGTCTGCTTTATGGCTGTGAAAGCTCGGGAAGTGCAGTGAGGCAGACTTTGAGTTAAGACATCTTGTTTCAGGAGGCACGTGCCTAATGGTAAATCAGCTGTGGGGGTGTTTTTTATGTGGAAGATAACTTTAAAGTATAATATACTTACCATCATTTTAATTTCCTGGAATGAAAATGGCAGCATTCACTAATGGGCTAATACCCAGCCTTAAGGCACAGAGCAGGAAATTTACAAAGTCCACACTGCACTGAGGTTGGGCTGATATGTCCAGGAAATTAAATGGACAGTAATAATATGATTTTCAATGACTTTATTACCAAGGCACAAAAGCTACAAAGAAACAGACTACTCAGAAAAAGACTAAAGACTAAAGAACCAGTTCCTTCCTGCATATAGGACAAGAAGAGAAAAACTATTAAAAGGTCAATACTCAATCAACTTTGCATTATTAATGTTTATGGAGTACTCTTAATTGCCCGCACCTCCCTTACTCACTGTCACTGCCTTCTTGTAGAGTCCGTGACACTTAAGTTCTGCACAGCCGCACCACGGACACTGCTCTGCTTACACATTTCCCCCTTCTTTCTTTTCTCTGCTGAAAGTTATAGAAAGTGTGCTGGCAAGCAGCCAAAGATCCCAGTAAGAGGTATGGGATGGGGGATATATTAGAATTTCTGCTTCTGGAGTGACAGGTCTTTCCCTTTACATGCGGTGATTTCAAATAATGATTTCTGAGATTTAAAAATACAGATTAGAGAATCTACTCTAATTCTCCGATTGATAATTTGTAGAGACGGTAGAAAGCCAACACTTAATAAAATGAATACAGTCCTGCAAATTTTCTACTACACTTCCTGCCACTTACAAAAAAGGGATGTCCAAGATGCCCTGAAAACTCAACTACTCTATAAAGGTCATGTCCCCCCGAACAAAAAAACCTGTCACTTATTTGACCCCAACTGCTATATTTGGTACTTCTAAAAATATCATTCATTTTAAGTTTAGCCACAATGTTCCTCCCTTTATGACAGAGGTTGTCTCCCTCTGTTCATTGAGCTGTTAAGAACTACAACATGCGCAGAGGTGGCAGAAAAGAAAATAAATTAGTCAAGCATGGTCTTTAAGGAGTAGGCCCCACTAGCCTTTTGGGTTGCTCTAGCCAACGTGAATTAATGTTGGAGGCCCCACTATGCCCGCTTTCTTGCGCTGCGGCTTGTTCTTGCAGCGCATGCCATCACCATGGTAGGGCAGCATCAAAGGAAGCGCAGTGCAAACATGCATGATTTGTGCTTGCACTCTGATTCATGTGCTCCTCTGTGCGCTGGATAGTGGGGCCAGGGCCTTACCACTGCCTTGATTAACTGCAGGGAGGGAGCAGCCAGATTTGCCTGTCACATTCGGGGTTATAATTAACCCTAAATTTCTGATTAATACCAATATCTTAGTGCTGAATATTTTGGTTGGGATTGTGTGTAGGTAATGGACAAGTGAGTCATTTACCTTTACCAAAGAGATACTACTCAGGATGAGGCTATATATGTTAAGGAAACCAAGATCCTTAAGGCTTAAATGATTCGAAGGATCCAAGGTCAAATTTAATGAATGAGTAACAAAACTAAACCTAGAGAGAGATTCTGTCTGCTGTAGTGAAACTACCTGGAAAAAAAAAATCTCTGCCACCTAAACAACCTGCTGGAATACCAGCAAGAACAACTGTGAAGGTAACATATGGCATGTGCCAGCTTGAACAGGTTACTCTGCAAATGGCAAGGCAGAAATGTACAAGGATATAGTGAAATGCAAATTTCTGGAGCTCAAATGAGAAAAACAGTGAAGAGTCCCTCACAGAAAATTTACTGCCATTAGCAATTCAGCAAATCCATAGCCTTGCACATTGAAGAACTTATTTCTAGCTGGATTCCATGCTCAAGCTGGCAGACACACTGGGTTACCTTTCCAGTTGATACATCAGGTATTAAAGTAAGGTTTGGGCTGTGGACATGGATGATAACACCTAAGATGCTGGTCAGAAGCACTTATTTTCTGGCCGATGTGGTATCAGGTAACTTCCAGCTACAGTAAACATTTAGATGTGAGTGGAAACTAGGCTGAAAGAGAAGGGACAAACCATTTAGAAGTTTCTCAACATGAGAGACTCGAAAAAGAGTGAAGTAGGGGCTTATTGCTAGTGACCTTCCGGTCTTGTGCTCTGGGTAGGTGGATGTTAACCCATTAGTGACTAATGGTATGTAAATAACCCTTTTTATGTTGTTTTAACTATGTATTGAGGGATGTAAACAATACCAAACCTGGAGTTATTTTCATGGTGTAATGATCACTTTCTTAAAAGGAGAACTTTACTTCTCTCCTCTCACCTTTAAAAGTCCCCAGAGACTTCTAGATCAGCTGTAATACTATAATTTGTAGTGTTTAGTTCTCCTTAAACTCATTTTTATGTAAGGTTTATAAAACCCTAGCAACCATTAACAAACCCTATTAGATATGACTGTTTATTTTAAGAGCAATTACAGACCAAAATTACAAAAAACCCTTAAAAGTACCCAGTGAGGAGCTAAACTGATAGGTCCTCATCCCGGGGTTTGCCCAGATCCCCCAGTCCTCCTAAGTTCCAATTATTGTGCTGCCTAGCCCTGGCGCTTCTTACAGCCCAGGACTGGGAATTTGTGCTTTTTGCAGAATGCCTAGTGATTTAGGTCCTCATCCTGGGTACCTTATGTGAAGAGGGGGCTTCAGAACAATGTAGAACAGCAGGGAAGTAATTTAAAACAAAATCAGGATAGTGCAATAGTGAAAAATGTGATCTGCTACACACCTTACCATCCAGATAACTGCCTCCCATGGAGCCTGGATGAGGCTAATTGGACAGCCTGGGAACTTTCTCTCTACATTTTACATTGTGTTATGCCTTTTGAAGCAGTTTCCCAAGTTTAGCCTAATAGTAGCCATAGACACAGCCATATGATTGGTGAATACACGGTATCAGATTATTGTTCCATGTATGGTGCCCACAACCAAAACTGGGCCGAGCATATCACTATAGGGATAGCCGAAATGTTTATCCAAATGATATGATCACCCAATAATATCTGTCTGTCTATGGCCACCTTAACTTTCAAAGTTAGTTACTGTAATGAATATTGCAAAGCCAGATTGCCTTGTGCTACTGCTTAAAATTCCACACACAACATAAATAAGATAATCTGAGATTAAATCTCAGAACAGGGATTGGAAATTTATTAAAAAAACACCACAATATTTCTACAAAAGAAACCACATTTTATTTCACAAATCTTGGGGACTAAGAACCAAAAAAAACCGGTCATATAAAATTCACCCGACGGTCAAAGAAAATGTTAAAGACGTTCTTTATAAACCAGGCTGTTAAGTATTCAGGTACGTAACAGAACCAAAAGTAAAAAAAAAAACAAAAACGTATTTTTATTTTCAAATGGAAGTTGGTAGGCTTTAAAAACAAATCAGACTAGCTGAAAACCAATGCAGTACAAACATAAATTTAACAGTATTGTAACTTCCCATCAAACATTAGAAAGTGAAAGAAGTTGTCCTATGAGAGGTGCAAGTGAAATGGTCCCATACACAAGAAAAGTTTCAGGTACCCATAAAAAAAAACAAAAAACCCTTGCCTGCCTGTATGATGCAGTCTGCCAACAGTCTAGCAGAAAAACTACTCAGTCCTGAAAACTCCTTTCCTGAAAAGGTTTGGAGCAGGTTCGGATTTCATGCAAACCTTTATGTCAAAAATGGGGATAAAACATCCTTAAATCCATGAAAGTCACAGAAAAAGAAAAATCAAGCTTCAACAGCTTGGTAGAGGTAGATTTCAAACTAACAGATATATACGATATTAAATTGCTCAAACAAACAGTATTGTGCAGATCTATAAAAGGAAAGGCATGAGTAGTCTCTAATCGTAACTGAACGCTAGATATAAAAAGGGCAATTTTCTTTGTCCAGCATTGGCCAAGCTCTGACCTGAACAGTTCCCGAACTGTGATATCTGGGACAGTATTTTGAAAAAAAAAACGCTGGAACTACAGCTTAATAGCATGTTTCTCAGGTTAACCACCACTGAGCTTGCCAACTGTGGCTGAATGCTACAAATAAATAGGTAGCATTACTGCCCACTCCATCTTCACAATAAAAACCCCAAGGTTACTTTATCTTCAACATGTTAAGTGGAACATTCAGTTTCTTTTACAAGAACAGAATAGAACTAAGGCAAAGCTAGAAACAGACAGGAAGTGGGATGGTCGTGACCTGCTTTTTAAATATTCAAGAGGTTTGAAGAAAGAAAAAGAAAGAAAGTTCAAGAATGTGGATGAAGAGCGGTAAATTTAATTTGGTCAGATAAAGGGATATTACATAGATGAATTTGTATAAAAACACATCACTCGAATACAAAAGTCACTTCTATCACCCTTGCGCGGTTAAAAAGTATTTCTGAGGTTGATTATGGTGCAGCTGTGGGTGGTGGTACCATGGGATTGGGAGGTGGCGTGGGTCCGTCTGTAGGTGGCTGAGGTTGAGGCTGTTGCTGTTGTGGTGGACCGGGATCTGAAAGAGAATGCCCAATCGATTAGATATTCCTGGTAGATCACTATACAAAGTCAATGACGTATTTCATACAGCCAAATACACAGCATATTCCAGTATTTACCATCAAGTAAATAAAGTAATGTAGATTGATCAACTCTTGCACCTAGCAGCAGCAAAAGGTGTGCTATAGCAGCAAAAGCTGGATAGTGTGGGAGAAGGTGTGTATACTTTAGCACAAGATGATAGAATGTTTTTTTTGTGAACCATGTGTCTTTCTTCAATGCAGATATCAAAAGCAAAATCATTTCTCCCCCCTGGGTGGTGGGAGTAGTTATGTCTCTGTGCAATGGTACAATGAAGTGTTTGTATAATTCAGGAAAAATAAAGCATCACAGTAAAACAGACTTCAATCAGACCAACAAGCTACGGTATATTGTATAAGTACAGTATAGTATTTGAGGTTGAATAAAGACATACATCTATCCAGTCCAACCCATCTAGCAATATCCTCATTTCCTGTCTAACTGTTGATTCAGAGGAAGGCAAAAAAAAAAACCACCAAATTTGTGAAGGGGGAAAAAATTCCTTCATGACTCCAAGTGGCAATCGGAAATTTCCCTGGATCAACTCTACTTTATGTATCATTGCACTGCCAATGAAGTCATTGTAGAATCGAACCAGTATGGTCATCAAAAACTAAACGTTAACTGTATTACATACCTTCCAGAAATGCAAATGTCTGAAATCCATGTATTCTAGAACTAGCATGTTAATGCCAATATATAACACTTAAATGAACACATTAGTTCAAGCTTTATTCAAAAACAGGCTTAAAATCTAATAGCCCATGCTGTTTTCCTTTACAACTCATTCTTTCAGATCTAAAGGCTGGAGCTCACTTCCTAATCTTCCTGTTTCCCCCCAGTTACAGGCCAGACATAGCTGATTAAAACAATCCATTCATTTGTCCTTCCTCAAATTCCTTTTGTTTGAGTACAAACCTGTACAGTTACAACCCCTAGCTCAGTGAGCTCCGACATGCTTAATGCGATTTTTAATCACCTGTTTTTAATCCTTGAGTATAAACCAAGGTACTTATTTTTAACTGATAAACCAGGAAAACTACTTGACTCAAGTATAAACCGAAGGTTGCCTTTCTCCCATAGACAGCCCCATTGATAGTTCCACAGTCTGTCCCATAGAAAGCCTCATACATAGCCCCATAGAAAGTCTAATACACAGAGATGTGTCCTGCATACCTTTCTGTGCAGCCTGAATACTTAAAAGATCCCTCCTTCAGAGAAGTTTGTTAAATCCTGTTACTTCTCTCATTTCTTTTCCCCTTTCCCTTGCAGTCTGGGCTGATCTACGAGTGAGCAGGACAACCATTGCCTAACCCACTGAAATCAAGAGGGTTGTGTGTGTTACAGGGTACAGCTTTTGTTTTTCATTCTTTAAGATCTAAAGGCTGGAGCTCACTTCCTAATCTTCCTGTTTCCCCCCAGTTACAGGCCAGACATAGCTGATTAAAACAATCCATTCATTTGTCCTTCCTCAAATTCCTTTTGTTTGAGTACAAACCTGTACAGTTACAACCCCTAGCTCAGTGAGCTCCGACATGCTTAATGTGATTTTTAATCACCTGTTTTTAATCCTTGAGTATAAACCAAGATACTTATTTTTAACTGATAAACCAGGAAAACTACTTGACTCAAGTATAAACCGAAGGTTGCCTTTCTCCCATAGACAGCCCCATTGATAGTTCCACAGTCTGTCCCATAGAAAGCCTCATACATAGCCCCATACATATCCCCATAGAAAGTCTAATACACAGAGATGTGTCCTGCATACCTTTCTGTGCAGCCTGAATACTTAAAAGATCCCTCCTTCAGAGAAGTTTGTTAAATCCTGTTACTTCTCTCATTTCTTTTCCCCTTTCCCTTGCAGTCTGGGCTGATCTACGAGTGAGCAGGACAACCATTGCCTAACCCACGGAAATCAAGAGGGTTGTGTGTGTTACAGGATACAGCTTTTGTTTTTCCAGGGCTACGTGTTTTTGTCCAGCTGCTCCTTCAAACAGCTAGATCAGCTCAGACCTGAGTATTTACAGAGGGGAGACTTTCAGGATGATTTTAAATTCTCAGTTTATACTTATGGTGCCATTTTAAACATTCTGCTTGACAGGTTAGTGAGAAAGTCACAAATAGAAGTAAATCATTAGCCTTGCAAAGGGATAAAAGCTGCATGCAGAGAAATAGTAAGCTCAAGCATGTAAGTACATTGCAAGTTAGGGCAGAAATTAAGCTTACACATGCCATTAGGTGCCATAGGTGGACGTGATCCCATCATGCTGCCAGGCATTGGGGGCATACCAGAAGGAGTCTGGGGGTGAGGTCCACTAGCTGAGTGAATATTAGGCATCATGCGACCTGGCATGGGAGGTCCAGACATCATTGAACCTGGTCCTGGCATCTGACCTGAAAAGAGGAAGTATTTATGACGTGGATAAGAGGGGAAGAAACACATTGCCAAACACACAGCAAAAACCTCCAGTTATACCAGGGGTGTCCAATTCATGAAGCCATAAGGGCCACATTAGCTGGATCTTTATAAGGGTCCAGGCAGCTCCACCCACTCTACCTCAGCTATTTCCCATCCCAGGCCCTTCAACCACCGATGCTACCACAGGCTTAAAAAAAAAAAAAAAAAAAAGCATGATTAGGAGGCAAAACAGATGCAATGAAGCCGTTTAGCGAGCCATGTACCAGGTTTCTCCTTTTTCTTACCTCCCATCCAATTAGAGCACCAGGCTCCCTATACTGCAGCTGACCACTAAAGTAAATCAGAAATTACCATTACCTGGTTGTGTTTGGTGGGGAGGTGGCATTGGATGGTGAACGCCATAAGGAGGTGGCTGCTGTGGTTGTCCCATCATCCCTGGAAGACCAGGTGCTCCTACATGACCCATGCCAGGCCCAGTAGCTGCCCCTTGAGGCTGAGTGTTCTGGCTATGCTGTTGTTCAAGTTGCTGTCTGGCTCTCATCTCTGCATATTTCAGCTGTTCCATGTGAAAGTTCTGGCGCTCATTGAGGAGCTGTTGTCTCTGTTGTTCCAGCTATAAAAAGAACGGGTGGTTGAGTTAGGAAACAATTGATGAATAGCAAGGAGGCATTGTGAAAATCAGCATTTTCAGAAACATTTCTCCTCTGTTTTCATGTATTACTCCCCCCAAGGAGAATCTTAACCAGAAAAGCGCTTCTTGCAGAATGTGTCTTCCCACTGTTTAGGCCCTGGGCCACAAAGAAGGTGGAGCAACAACCATACAGATGTCTTTTAAATCTTTGTTGCACAGATCAAGTTTGCCCTGCAACTGTCAAGAACAATCTCCCACCAATACTTACTGCTTCCTTTTCTCTGTCCATGATGGTTTCAAGTTCCTCAAAATGGCGCAGTTTGATCTCCAGCTTCTTCATCTGAGTTTCCACTAACAAAGCTACTAAAGATTTAATCTTTCTTTCTTCCACCGCTGCCAGATGCTACAATAAGGGCAGAAATGTTGTCAATAACATAGCAGGTTTGTAAGATCGGCAATAAAACATTCAGAATGGGAAAGAGGGGCGCAAAGATAAAAGATTAATACTGCACCAACACTGACCTTTGCCTTGGTCGCAGCTGAAGCAAGAGCAGCAGCAGCTGCCATAGCAACATTGGCCTCAGAAAGGTCATTATCTATTTTCTTCTTTACAGGGTCAATTTCTTTGGGGGATTCGTTCTCTTTTTCTTCAGTTTCTTCCTCTGAGGGAAATGAACGTAAAAGTTAACGCACAATGTAAGCAAGTGGTGTTAAAAACAATATATTATAGTAGAACTGCATCCATGGCCTGCTCTTTTCTGGTACCACCTTGAATAAGAAGATTCCATGTGTTATATAGGGTAACTGAAAATTACAATCCTTCAGGACCAATCAAGATGCAGCATGTTTATAGTTTAAAAAAACAAAATAGAAATTTCATCACCACTACCAGTAAAGGAACTTGGGAAGAAAAGCATAAAGAAAGTGTTTTTTTAAATGATTTTTAAAATAAATCAGATGGGACATCACTAGAATGTAGTTTTCCATTTTAGTGTTAATGTAGCCTTGAAATGGAAACATAAGCTCTCCCTGCACCTTATGGTACAAACTGGTATTTTAATGTGTACTTTGCAAAGATGCTTGTGTCTGCTGTATGAGGTACAAAATTTCAGTTTACATTGTGGCTATTCTTAGGTCAGGTACAAAACCGGCAGATTTTAGCCAACATATTGACAAATTTATATACTGACTATGTGGCCTATTGAAGGCTGCAAGATCGGACATGATTATCTGACATGGACAACCATTTGAAATGACCGATTTTGCAGCAGAATCAATTGGTAATGTTTGTTCAGTTATGTCTGAAATCAAAAAATATTAAACAAATTTGACCTAAATAATCAGGCTCCGTTATATTATGGGACGTGTCCTGGCCATTATTTACTGACAGCAGCAGAGGGCAAACCAGCACCCAGTGCAATACACATACGCTGTGAGGCTGGTAGACACAGCAGAACCCAGGCATCTTTTTTGACAGTTGTGAACCAGGCACTGGAATTATGAAAACAAATAATGGACATGGCAGCAGACAGCAGTGCGTATACAGTCATTACAGTGTTATTAAAGCAGAACTGTTTCCAACAGGTGGCAGTGACCCACGCTATGGATTTAGAGAGCACAGTGCAGACACAATCCATCTGTGTTCAATACAGATAGGAAACAAAAGCTCTACATTATTATTATTATTACCCCGTGAACATGAAGGATCAGAGATGGTCAGTTATTGTCGCATTTCCAGCACCTTTGTAATACTAACGCCAAAAAGCAATGCCCTAACTACTACTGGAGTTAAAGGACAGTTATATGCACCTTCCCTCCGCTCCTCTTCGGTGTTCATTAGCTTTTTATTTCCCAGGGTGAGGACCTGAACCGCTGTTCCTCCTATTGGCCTCATCGCCGACGGGGAGGAGGGGGCGGAGCCTACCAGAGCAGCGTTGCTCTAAGACTCTGGTGTAAGTTACACGAACCCAGGGTGAGGAACAGCCGGTTGAGGTCCTCACCCTGGGTAAAAGCTAATGAACACAGAAGAGGAGCGGAGGAAGGTGAGTATTATTGTCCTTTAAGGATCCTTTTTACTTGCTGTGGCTTCTATTAGAGAAACTTCATTGAAGAAGCAAATAAAAAGGAGTTGTATAAGGCCCCATAGCACTACCTGATCCACTACAGCAAAACAAGAGAAAATGAACAATGACTAAAATAAAAGAAACAAACACAAACTGCTTTAACCCCACTCCATTCCTTATATGCCTATGAACATTTCGATTAATGATAATTACAAACGTTTTATTGTGCCCAGTATCTATTTGCTGCAGTTCTTCATCACACTAATGGTACGAAAAACTGTAGTCTCACTAAGGGAGCCAGATAAGGACTGTGTGGTTAGATCAAAATATTAATACTTTGGGGCAGATGACATAAAAGGTGAAAAGGTTTGATTGAGCTATTGATCTGCAGCAACCAATAAGAGGTTAGATTTTTACTGACGTAATAGAACGTCAACATCCATTAGTAGATGCCATATTAATAGAAACTGGCAAACTACTACACAACTTTTTACGGTGGTCTTGAAATTTTAGCATGATCAACTAACAATCGATATATAGAATAACAGTACTAATGTTACCTGCTGGCTTTTCTTTATCTGCCGATTCCGACGTCTCTTCCTCCTCTGGCTTCTTCTCGGTTTCTGGTTTTTCACTGCTTTCAGTCTCTGTATCCTTTTCTATTTTAATTTCGTTCTGTCCAATGTACACAAATATTAAAATACAAGCATTGGTTTAGTCATGGAAAGTGAAACATAAAGAAAATAAAACTCCCTCTCTGAAACAAAGTCTATATAAATAGAGATGTTATTTAAAGGATGGTTCAAAGTTCCTTACAAGAGTAATAACATTTGCTAAAATCATGTTACAGTAAAAACAGGACATTTTCTTTTACGTGCTAGAGAACTAAACATCATTTAAACCTTGTGAAAGTTAAGTTGCTTACATTAACTTTCTCTTGCGTGGCAGGTTCTGCGGTCTCAGTTTCCATCTTTTCTTCAGGAGCATCCGCTACCAAGTAAACACAAGGTCAATAATAAGCCACATTCAAGCTTTAGAACATACACATAAGTGGTTTGTGAATTCGACGGGCAAACAAATATGAAAGAACATTTCCCGGAAAAGGTAAAAAATCTACCACTACCTCCCCATGTGGTAGCTAGCAGGATGGTGAGCTGTCAAAGTTCAGCTTCAGTGGTATTGGTCAGCTCACCTGTTTCCATCTACACATATGTCAGTCTCCCTCCTATAGATGAGAGAAGTCAGTCATGATCAACCAGGCAGGTAGGATAGAATTACCTCCCTGGGAAATGTTCTTTTTAAACTTTTTTGGCCATAGTTCCAGTTTAATAAAACAAAACAATTAAGTTTGCTCTTATAGCTTGCATTGGAGAAAATGACAACCACCACTCACCACAAAAATAAACAGATATTCCTGCCATGTGACAAACCATTTTATGCACAACACGAACTACTCAAACCAAGTTCAATCTAGACTTTGCACAACAACTTACCTGTTTTCTCTGGCTCATCTGGCCCAGTTCCTGCAATGCAGCTACTTTCCAAACCATAGGACGGATCTACTTTTCTAATGCTTTGGCTGCTTCTTGCACTTTTTTAATGTGAGCTCAACTAGTTCCAGTGGAACTTCCTCCCTTACCCTGGAAAATTCCTCTGTGGGAAAAGAAACATTAAGCATCAAGACAGGTGTCAGTTAATGTAAAGTAGTAATATACAAAACAAACTAATCCTGGTACCAACCTTACCCTTTCTCAGTTACTGAATTCAAAACCTGGGTTATAAATATCAAATTATAATTACAGCGGCTGCAGATATTCAACATCCTCCCCTTAGTTACCTGACTAATTTCCTCCAGAATGTAGAGGCAAGGAGGTCTTTTGACTTCTTTAATATAAAATTACTAACACTATAGGTAAATTAATAAAACATACCTAAAGCTGTTGGCTGCCAGCAGGTGCTACCTCGGATCCACAACTGAAGCAAGAAAGGCAACAGTACTCATGACAGGATTGCCGATTGGCTGAATGTACAGGCTGAATGCAAGAGGCCAGGGAAGCATCTGAATTTTCTAGGTAGGGATCCTCAATGGCAGCCGGAGAAAGTGTAGGATGCATTCATCTTGAGTACGACTACCCACATGCTCAGATACTTTATTCCAATATCTTTGTACATCTCCAAGGCCTGCAAGGAAATAAAATTTTTTAGAGGCAAATTAGCTAGTAAAAGAAGATCTACATATGACTTTCAGAACATAGAACAGTGAAGAAAATAGAAGAATTTTTTAAACAATTGTTGGTTGGGGGCAAACAATAGTTTGGAGAAGGGAACGGTTTTTTTTTTCCTCAAGAAAGATAAAAATCTTTGCAGTACAGCCGTTTGGCCGGGCATCGTTCATGATCCGCCGGTCCTGACCACTAAAGATACCTAAATGAACGTCTGCACCACATCTAGTTATCATCCATTACGGGGATTTATTGGCAGCTTGTTTATCGGCAATCATCTGCAGTTTTTGAAATTCAGTTAGTACAGTAGTTAGTATTAAAGGGAAACTCAGCCCACAAATGAAAACTTATGACAGGGTATAAAACTCAAAAACTAACTGTAATAGTTTGAAAATTTTCAAGTAAACTTGAAATCTGACAAAATGGTTGCTTGTTTTATGCATGTGAATTAAAAAGGAGTTGTATAAGGCCCCATAGCACTACCTGATTCACTACAGCAAAACAAGAGAAAATGAACAATGACTAAAATAAAAGAAACAAACACAAACTGCTTTAACCCCACTCCATTCCTTATATGCCTATGAACATTTCGATTAATGATAATTACAAACGTTTTATTGTGCCCAGTATACTATTTGCTGCAGCTTTATCATACACTAATGGTACGAAAAACTGTAGTCTCACTAAGGGAGCCAGATAAGGACTGTGTGGTTAGATCAAAATATTAATACTTTGGGGCAGATGACATAAAAGGTGAAAAGGTTTGATTGAGCTATTGATCTGCAGCAACCAATAAGAGGTTAGATTTTTACTGACGTAATAGAACGTCAACATTCCATTAGTAGCTGCATATTAATAGAACTGGCAAACTACTACACAACTTTTTACGGTGGTCTTGAAATTTTAGCATTGATCAACTAACAATCGATATATAGAATAACAGTACTAATGTTACCTGCTGGCTTTTCTTTATCTGCCGATTCCGACGTCTCTTCCTCCTCTGGCTTCTTCTCGGTTTCTGGTTTTTCACTGCTTTCAGTCTCTGTATCCTTTTCTATTTTAATTTCGTTCTGTCCAATGTACACAAATATTAAAATACAAGCATTGGTTTAGTCATGGAAAGTGAAACATAAAAGAAATAAAACTCCCTCTCTGAAACAAAGTCTATATAAATAGAGATGTTATTTAAAGGATGGTTCAAAGTTCCTTACAAGAGTAATAACATTTGCTAAAATCATGTTACAGTACAAACAGGACATTTTCTTTTACTGCGTAGAGAACTAAACATCATTTAACCCTTGTGAAAGTTAAGTTGCTTACATTAACTTTCTCTTGCGTGGCAGGTTCTGCGGTCTCAGTTTCCATCTTTTCTTCTTCAGGAGCATCCGCTACCAAGTAAAAACACAAGGTCAATAATAAGCCACATTCAAGCTTTAGAACATACACATAAGTGGTTTGTGAATTCGACAGGGCAAACAAAATATGAAAGAACATTTCCCGGAAAAGGTAGAAAAATCTACCACTACCTCCCCATGTGGTAGCTAGCAGGAGTGGTGAGCTGTCAAAGTTCAGCTTCAGTGGTATTGGTCAGCTCACCTGTTTCCATCTACACATATGTCAGTCTCCCTCCTTATAGATGAGAGAGTCAGTCATGATCAACCAGGCAGGTAGGAATAGACTTACCTCCCTGGGAAATGTTCTTTTTAAACTTTTTTGGCCATAGTTCCAGTTTAATAAAACAAAACAATTAAGTTTGCTCTTATAGCTTGCATTGGAGAAAATGACAACCACCACTCACCACAAAAATAAACAGATATTCCTGCCATGTGACAAACCATTTTATGCACAACACGAACTACTCAAACCAAGTTCAATCTAGACTTTGCACAACAACTTACCTGTTTTCTCTGGCTCATCTGGCCCAGTTCCTGCAATGCAGCTACTTTCCAAACCATAGGACGGATCTACTTTTCCTAATGCTTTGGCTGCTTCTTGCACTTTTTTAATGTGAGCCTCAACTAGTTCCAGTGGAACTTCCTCCCTTACCCTGGAAAATTCCTCTGTGGGGAAAAGAAACATTAAGCATCAAGACAGGTGTCAGTAAATGTAAAGTAGTAATATACAAAACAAACTAATCCTGGTACCAACCCTTACCCTTTCTCAGTTACTGAATTCAAAACCTGGGTTATAAATATCAAATTATAATTACAGCGGCTGCAGATATTCAACATCCCTCCCCTTAGTTACCTGACTAATTTCCTCCAGAATGTAAGTGCAAGGAGGTCTTTTGACTTCTTTAATATAAAATTACTAACACTATAGGTAAATTTAATAAAACATACCTAAAGCTGCTTTGGCTGCAGCAGCTGCTACCCTCGGATCCACAACTGAAGCAAGAAAGGCAACAGTACTCATGACAGGATTGCCCGATTGGCTGAATGGTACAGGCTGATATGCAAGAGGTCCCAGGGAAGCATCTGAATTTTCTAGGTAGGGATCCTCAATTGGCAGCCGGAGAAAGTGTAGGATGCATTCATCTTGAGTACGACTACCCACATGCTCAGATACTTTATTCCAATCATCTTTGTACATCTCCAAGGCCTGCAAGGAAATAAAATTTTTTAGAGGCAAATTAGCTAGTAAAAGAAGATCTACATATGACTTTCAGAACATAGAACAGTGAAGAAAATAGAAGAATTTTTTAAACAATTGTTGGTTGGGGGGCCAAACAATAGTTTGGAGAAGGGAACGTGTTTTTTTTCCTCAAGAAAGATAAAAATCTTTGCAGTACAGCCGTTTGGCCGGGCATCGTTCACTGATCCGCCGGTCCTGACCACTAACGATACCTAAATGAACGTCTGCACACATCTAGTTATCATCCATTACGGGGATTTATTGGCAGCTTGTTTATCGGCAATCATCTGCAGTTTTTGAAATTCAGTTAGTACAGTAGTCTAGTATTAAAGGGCAACTCCAGCCCACAAATGAAAACTTATGTACAGGGTAATCAACCCTCAAAACCCTTAACTGTAATAGTTTGAAAATTTTCAAGTTAAACTTGAAATCCTGCACAAAATCTGGTTGCTTGTTTCTGCTTCCTGGTTCTTCCAGTTAGCAAATATCAGTTGTGAATTTGACATCGCAGACAATGACTAAATGCTAATCCCCTAGCTGCCTCTTCTGAGCATGCTCAGGCTCAGTAAAGGTCACTAAATTGCCTAGTTTCCACTTCCTAGTTAACGTCCGGTTATCAGTCCAGGCTATGGATAGAGTGGGGCAGTAACCCTGTGGTAAGATCAATGCAGTTAACGTCCGGTTATCAGTCCAGGCTATGGATAGAGTGGAACAGTAAACTGTTCTAGCCATGGGAAGGGGTTAATTATGACCCCCATGCTGTATGGATTGGTTGTGTGATTAATTAACAGAAAGGTGGACCAATACTTACCCTTTAATTTCTGGGAATGTGCAAAATATGCTTATAAAAAATGTTCACCACAAACTCACCTCTAGGAGCAGCAGAGTTTCTTGTTCTGTCCATTCCCTTCCAGCACTAGCAGATTTACTCTGAATAGGAAGTAAAAACACATGCTTAGATGAACAATGTTGAATTGGATAGGTGATTGAATGAGATTTGCATTACGACTAAAGCTGGCCATACACTGAATCAATGCTTCAACCGATTTGGTAAATTGAATCAAAAGGAAAATTTTCTAATTGTAATTTTTATAAATTTTATAAATGTTGTTAATGCATTATTAACTTTCTCCCAAACAAAAAAATATAAATAAAGGGGTTTTATATTCACATAGAGAGGTGTGCTGCAGTATTCTTAGACCTTACCTTTGCCAGAGTCTTCTTTGAATATACATCAGTGCGTAAGCCAAAGTTCTGGAGGTCGCTTGGTTTGTCTTTACCTTTTTCTGGGAAGTGCAGCATCTGCTGAGCCGGGGGCACCTATAAAGCAATTACAATCACATTTATGTATAATAACAAGATGGCAAAGAGCGGCTTAACCCCCGTGGTGCACACTGACATGGCTGGATAGGGAAGAATCAGAAAATAACCTGCAGTAAAAAACAGAATAGTAATTAAAGCACAAACCTGTGGAGTTCTCATATGAAGAGGAACCAGTCCAGATGGAGTATCAGCAAGCACGTTAAAGTGAGGAGTTGGAGGAGGACCCATTGCCATAGGACGAGAATCTGCATCTACTTGGTAATTAACTAGGCCCCATTGCTCTAGGAATGCATGAACTCTGTAACATATGAAGCATATTTATCATTGCTAAATCACAGTTTCATATTAAGTAATAGACTACTAAGCTTTAACTGACCTCATCACAGCACAGACATCTCCGGTGAGATTCCTCCTGCAAGCTGTGCTGGTCAGATACTCCTGTGGGTTCAGTCTGTATGTGTCAATTATGAAGTTCCTGTAGGCCAGGTATCTGTGAAAAAAGTTAGAGAAATATGACGGGTAAGGGAAACACAATCAAAAAATTTGCAGCAACTACTCAGATGGAAACTTTTTACTGGGTTACTGCAGTTCAATAACATCTGATTGGCTGCTACAGGTTAATAGCACAGACAAATTTTGCATCTTCAATTGCATCAAACCTTTATTATATTTATTATAAGTTCTGAGCAGGCTTGCTGAACAGCCCCCACCCCCTGAGCCAGGCAAACAGCAGTGCACACTGGGGTCTTTTCAAGTAATGATTTGAAATAACCAGGGTTTCAATGGCAGAATAGGAGATTGTTTACTCACCGTAAAATCTTTTTCTCTGAAGCCGAAGGAGGACCCAGGCACAGCAGGGGTTAAAGTATTCCACCTCCAGGAGCGGACACTTGAATAATTGAAGTTTTACATAGGCTCTGGTGCTCCTCCCCTTACCTTATATTCTGCAGCACCAGCAGCCTGCTTCAGTTTTGTCCCAAAGAGGGAGCAAAGGAGTTGCCATAATGACTTACAACTTTGTTAAAACATTCTTTAACTCAAACTGATATATCTTTATTCTTTATCTAAACTGATATAAAAACACACATAATCTATTTAACTAGAATAACTTTTTTTTTTTAACAACTTGGTAGTGTTAACCCATAGGGAGGGTAGTGCCTGGGTCCCCCTTCGGATTTTACGGTGAGTAAACAAAATCTCCTTTTCTCTTTCAGCCTTGGGGGACCCAGTTTGTCCCAAACAGTAAGGGGGGGGCAGAAGAATTTGATCCACAAGCCTACCCACCGTCTGTGCTGAAGCAAACACATCCAGCCTGTAGAACTTTATGAATGTTGCAGACCAGGTGGCTGCTCTGTAAATCTGATCTATGGAGGCTCCCTGACAGGTATATGGCCTGTATTTCCAGAACGTTGATCAGAAGGAGGGACTCTTGTGTTGACCAAACGCCTTGTGTCGTGAGAGGGCCATACACTGCCCCCCATCTTGCGTCTGTGGAAATCACTGTCCATGAGGGCAGGCAGAGAGTGTTCCCTTTCTGAAGGTTGCGAGTCCTATGTCCACCATACCAGGGACCTCCGGATTGGGTGAGGTAAGGGGACCAAGGAGTCCAGAGATCTGTTCCAAACTGTCAACATGTGGCGTTGAAGCGGGCGCAGATGGAACATGGCATATGGGAATGCTTGGTTGGCTGATACCATCTTCCCTACTAAGCGCATGGCTTGTCGGATTGAGATCTGGGGCTTTGCCAGAGTCTGGTGGGCTAGTAGCTTGAGTGCTTGGATCTTCTCGGGCAGGAGAATTTGCTGTCGGGAAGTGTCGAACAACATGCCCAAAAATCTCATGTGGGGGCTGGGAATGAATGATGACTTGCGAGGGTTAATAATCCAACCGAAGGAGGTTAGGGTTTGAGCGCAAGTTTTTACATGTGTTGAGGCCAGGGCGAGGGATGATGCTTTGATAATTAGGGCAGGAGGAAGTAGGGCAGGAGGAAAATACCTTGCAGGCGAAAGAAAGCTGCCTGACAAGCCATCACCTTGGTGAAGACCCGAGGGTCTGATGCAAGGACGAAGGGGAGGGCCATAAACTGATAGTGACTCTTTCCCACAGCGAATCTCAGGAAGCAATGGTGACCCTGCCAAATGCGAACCTGTAGATAGGTGTCCTGTATGTCGAGTGACGCAAAGAAATCTCCCGGCTTTATGGCCACAATAACTGACCGTAGCGATTCCATCTTGAAAGGGACTTTCCTGACATACAGGTTTAGCTCTGGACCAGATTAGCCTGTAGGCAGTTTTGATTGACAGGTCACACATACAAATGATACTGCAACCAGGGGCTATCTATTCCCCTTCTGACGGGACGGGAGCAACCCCTTGCTGGCCATAGGTATGGAAGAGAAAGCAGAAGAAAGAAGAAAAAAACTTTTTTTTCTTTTATTACAAATGATACATAGGCATATATTTTGTAAGATTAGGCTAAAAGAGGGAAAACAGAGAGAGACAAGAATCCTACCCCCAATTATGTACCCAGAACAGGTTGTCTGACCTATCAATGCAGAAACAAGTGCTGGCAGAACGCAGGTGCTGCATAGAAAGCCAGAGGAGGGAATTGATGATCAGAGCCGATCGATATATGTGACAGACGAGTCACTTGAAGGAGCAGAAGGCGTGCTGTGGAGCCAGTGAAGTGGGTACCGGAACTCTTCCGCGAGTGCCAGAAGTCCAGCCCCCCGCATGAGGTAAGACAGTCCAAGGGAGAAAAGAGTGCCCACCTGAGAACCCCAGGGCCTTATCTGAGGGTATGGCTGTGTGTTGGATGCCGATTCTGGCGGAAGGATGGTTGCAACAGTGGAATCTATGCAGCTGTTGAGCTCCCAGTAAGTAGACCTTGATCCCTGATAGATGTAATTGCAAGGCTTTCCCAGGGATGTGGTCTGCACTAATAGAGGAGGGGGGGGAACTGCCCTGGTCTGTGTGCTCACAATGTGGAAGGGCAGGGATGGGATACCTTCCAGCTGTTCCTGAGGTAGATCTTGTCTTCAGTTCTGTGAGAAGTCCGATGGGTAAGGCTGGAAGGGGTTACCCTCTAGCTGTCCCTATTAATATCTTGAGAGAAGAGGAGAGTAGTCCACCTCCTGAGCGGACACTTTAAAAACTGAAGCAGGCTGCTGTACAATATAAGGTAAATGGAAGAGCACCAGAGCCTATGCAAAACTTCAATTATCAGTGTCCGCTCAGGAGGTGGAATACTTAACCCTCTGCTGTGCCTGGGTCCCCCAGGCTGAAAGAAAAAGGCACTTATCTGTGTCCATAAAGTCTCTTGTGGAAACAGCTGACTGTAGGCATTGGTACGGTTTTGGAATTAATGTATTAACTTTCAATGTCCCAAGGTTGGATGTACTTTATTGCTTACAGTTCCATTAAATTGTTTGGCTGGGACAGTGTTAGACTCCATGGGACTAAAGGTTCCCCCATACACTACTAACTTACCCTGGCAAGGAACGTCGTAATTAAAAACGCTGGACCGGAAGACTGCCTTTATAGCAAAACTCTCCAGTCAAAAAAAGGTGAGGGGGATACGCACCTATCTTATTGGAGGGAGAAACAGACATATCTACACACACATAGAGGTCCAATGTCTTCACTTAAAAACAAGGTTGCAACAGAAGCTCAGTTAAGTGTTTTAAGTGTCTGATTTCTGCAGGAAGTAACATAATTAAGGCTAGTATCTACCAGCTCTACAAAGCATTTATATCCTGCCCCTACTGCAATGTCAGATTATTAACATAAATAAATGCTTCCAAGCAGCACAGCCTTTTGTACATTTAATTACTGTTCTGAAGATATAAAGAACTCTCCTTACATTTCTGGCGTCTTTGATTTATTCTTTCCATTAAAGAATTCTGGAAGGGCACGACGTTCAATTACGTGAATGCTGGGGGGAAAAAAACCAGAAGTATTTCCTTGTTTAGAAGATTTGTCTGCAATAACATAGGTGAACACTGAAAAAATTTAAAATAGGCTATAATAATGAGCATTGCTGTCATACACTTATTTACAGCAATCAATAAATAACAAGTAAATTAATTATGCTTGTGAAGGTTCTCATTCATCCAGGTCATGGTATATCTGTTGATTCAATTAGATCAACTGGACTTGAATGTAGTTCTTGAAGACGTTTCGCTAGTCATCCGACTGGCTTTCTCAATTCAGAATGAGAAAGCCAGTCGGATGACTAGCGAAACGTCTTCAAGAACTACATTTCAAGTCCAGTTGATCTAATTGAATACAACAGATAAGTACATTAATTACATTTTCCAAATCTAAAATCACTAAGGCTGGATACACACAGGCAATTTTTTTTCACCAAACCGGCCAATATTTTCGTGTATTGGTCGGGCCAAAAAATTCCCGAGGCTGAAAGAGAAAAATCACCTGCGAAGTGTCACCATCAATGTCTGTCACCCGTTTGCCCCGAAAAGGTGATCAGGTGCGTTGGTAGATCGTACTGTAGCCAATGTGATTCGTCCTGGCTGAGAGCTCGCTTGTGGTGAATGGTCGTTGGTGCGAAATTTTCGCCTGTGTGTACCCAGTCTTACGGTTTACTACTGTGAAACGGTAATTGTTTCTAATAGACTGAACTGCAAATTGGCCATTGGTAATTATGTTAATGGTCAACAAAGTAGCCTTCTGACAGAGAGGTTGACGTTTTTATTTTAATAGAGCTCTGAGAAATGCAGGAAAAATTAAGTAACACTAACAAGTCACAGTGACCTCAACAAGATAAGCCTATGTCATTACCTGTTATAATCAAACCATGCTGCATAGCTGGGAATGATGATGTGGTTTGTCTGCTCAGTAACGTTATCTTCCCCATTGTCCATCATTCTGCTGTGATCACCCCTGCTGGGGTCTTCATCTTCCTGTACACGGAGACACATTGCTACTATGTTAAACCCCGCAAAATGTACAAAATCTTTTTATAGCCATACACAAATAAGTGCAAAGGCTCTTGATTGACAAGACAAATCAATTGTGGCCTAAAAGTTGTCCAAAGACAGTATACCGAATGGGCAATAAACCGTCATGTGTCTAACGTTTAAATCAATAAACCTATCAGAAAATGTTATGTGAAGATTGTAGAACTTAAATCAATATACCTATCAGAAAATGTTATGTGAAGATTGTAGAACTTTTTGCTACTCATAAAATCAATCTTTCTAAACAGATCAGAGGATGTAATATAAAATTCAAGGAACAACACTGTAAAATTACATTTTGAAACTTTTCATATACAGATTCCTTACCTTTCCACCGGCAGCCACTGTCTCATCTTCTTGTTCATCTGTAATAAGAAAAAGCACAAATTACCTAAAAGGCAATAATCTAAAAAAAATATTAAGTTTGGACACGGCACATATATATATATATATAAAAAAAGCAATGATTTACCTAGGTCTGCGACCACTCCTCCTTTAACAGGTGTGTGCTCACTGTCCTTTTTCATGTTCACTAAAGAAAAAGTAAAATTGCAAATACAGTTTGGATGTTATGGGTTCATCAATATTTGTCAAAATCATAAACAAACTGGCCAACAGCAGAATACTATATGTACCAGTACAGAAAGCAACCCAGTTTTAAAGACAAGCAATGCACATTTTTTTTTCATATATTGGCAACTAAGGGGGGGAATGGCTTACCTAGAATCAATGGGCATTCTTTACATTTACATCTTAAGGGCATTACATCTTTTTGATGCATGCATTTAAAGGGTAACTCCACCCAGAAAAACAACTTTTCAAAAATGGTTTCTATAATTCATAGGATTACCAAGCTGCTATCTCCCAATTCAAATTACAAGCAGAGATCTACTTGAAGCTCTGTCTCCCCCTGTTGGCATCTCCCCCCTATTTCTGGTGCTGTGCATGGCAACACATGCAACTTAATGGAGCTCAGTCAGTAATACTGCCACCAGTGAGAGACACAGGCAGACCTCAGCTTGTTAATTGAATTGGGAGATGGCAGCTAGTGATCCTAAGTCCCACTGAATCATGGGTGGAGTTATCCTTTAAGTAATAAAGGCTTCTTAAAGAAACTATTACAGATCTTGTGCTAACAACAAATGGAAATAAACTTCCCGTTTTATTTAGGGTCTCCAGCATCCAATAATAAGGACAAAGTCCAAGTATTAACAGTGAAATCAATGACAGGAATGGCAAATATATATAAATAAATCCATCAATGAAATCAAGAGGTGATGGAAAGAAAAGTCCCTCATACAGGGGAAAACAATCTGTCTTTACAGAACATCATTTGTACAAGGTAGAAAACACATGGCATCTTTTGGCGATGCTACGCTGAGAACCTCACCATTCTTTGGGAGCATTACTTCTTCCATATTTGGAACTGGGGTGGGGTCTTCCATGTCCTTGGTGAGGTCCTCCTGTTCATCATCCTCTTTCTGTCCCCTCCGCTTACCATACAGACCACCCTGACTAATAGAGAAAGATACAGTATAAAAAAAAAAAGCAAAAGAATATAAGTAATAGAGTAACACATGGCAAGTAAAGGATCCAGACATTTTACAGTATTTAACAACAAATGTGTACCAGGGCATCATTTAAAACATATCTGGTGGCCCCAGGGCCTGATGGTTTCTCAGGTCTCCACTATAAAAAAAATTTGCAAATCACCTTACACTATATTTAGACTATACAATGGTTTCATGCAAGGAACCAAAATGCCACCAGATATGAACTTAGCATGCATTTCCCTAATCCCCAAACCAGGGAAGTCACCATTAGACCCAAAAAATTTCTAATTAACCAGGACCTGAAAATCATGACAAACCTATTAGCCAACAGAATTAATACCTCCCTCCCACAACTAATAAATCCTGACCAAGTAGGTTTTATACCAGGATGTCAGGCCAATGATAACATCAGCTGCATCTGCAACATCATATCCTACCTAAACTAAAATGGATCTTATCCCTGGATGCATCACGTCACTTGACATGGAAAAAGCCTTTGATAAATTAAACTGGCAAACCCTAAGGCAATAGGACTTCCCAGAGACAATAATCAATGTACTACCCACACATACTATAACCCAACTGCAATTTTACATCTTCCCACGGACATGATAAATCCCATAAAGATAAAATCCAACTATAAAATAAGCATGTTCATAGATGACATTGCATTAACTCTAACCTCCCCCCTCACTTCATTACCACACCTATTGCCCTACGACACCTTAGCGAAATATCCCAAATAATAGATCTTAAAATTAACCAAGAGAAACCCGTCTCCCCTCCCCACAAAAAACTTCTAGAAATCAACTTTCAATTTTCATGGAAAGATGAGGGATTTAAGTACTAGGAATAACCCTCACCCCATCAATAAACTCCCTATTCCCAGCAAATTTCCCAAAATGTATAAAATATTACAAAAAGATTTTAACAATTGGACAAAACTAAATAGCTCATGGCTTGGAAGAATCCACACAATTAAAATGAATATCCTCCCACACATCTTGTATATTTTCAGATGTATCCAGTTTGGATCTCAAAAGACTGGCTAAAACCTCTCCAAACACAAAGCAATCATTTTATCTGGACAGAGAAAAAACCCAGAATCAAGATGGACCTACTATATAAACCGACCTCACAAGGAGCACTGAGAGTCCCCAACCTATACAAATATTATGTGGCTGCACAATGATCACTAATTCTAACATGGCGCACAATAAAACCTAGGTGGGTCCAGCTGGAGTCAGACCTGTTAGGCTGGGTACACACCAGCTGATATTTTTGGCCAACCAACCTATTCACGGCACTTTTGACGAAAATATCGGCTGGTGTGGGACGGGCGGCCGCGACAGACAACGATTGTTTGCAAATTCGTCTGCACCCAAATTTGCTGCTATCGACAGACATTTGTCCCAGCCGAGTGCTCCCTCGGGACAAATAGTCCGGCCGTGTGTACCCAGCCTTAAACCCATTAGACAAACTCCATTACCTGGATTCCAGATAACAAAAGACAAATCCTAAACACCACCAGATCTCTAACTATATCTACCCTCAAACTTTGGGACTAAATAAAAAAAATTAATACAAATAACATACCTCCCCCTCCCTCATGTCCACAATTACTCACTCACCAGCCTTTCTTCCTGAACACCAAAATGATAGCTTTAAGTGGTGGAAAGAAGCTACATTTTTCAGTCATACAATTTATTGAATCAGGAAATCTAATAACCATGGACAGCCTTAAAGAAAAGCTACAGTGAATCTCCATACAAGGCCATTACCAACTCCTACAAATACACCATTATATAGATAAGAATTCCAAACTAACAAATCCACCAACGAAATGACAGAATTCGAAAGAACATGTCACTATTCCCCCATCAGCAAAGATAACTTTACAAATGGCTTTTTAACATACCCATGCCAGCCAAACACCCCTTCCAAATAGCCTGGGAAGATAACTTACAAGAGGGAGGACTAAAGCTGGGCCTACACCTTTGAAATATGGGCAGCCTAAACACCGAAACAGCTCTAAAAGTTCTCTACCGCACCTATAGAGTCCCAACTCTCCTTCACAAAATCTTCCCTGGGCCATATGTATCCTATCTGGTGGACTTGCCAGGAAGAGGTCTTTCAATTGATCTCAAGGGTCATATTAATACCCATTAAACCATACCCATGTGTAGCCCTATAAGGCAAAAAAATCAGCTAAACTAAATAAAACAAATAAACTTTGTACACTTACCCCTTTTTTCCTGGTTTCTTTCGAGCCTCAGAGGCTGGAGGAGAAGGAGAGCGCTTTCTTTTTTTGGCACTACCAACACTCTTTCTTTCCTTCCTTTCAGGACTTCTTACAGCCTAGACAAACAAGGGAATAAATCACTAGCGGTTTAAATTGAACTGGTCCCCTCTTAAGTTATCACAGTATGCATTTCTAAAAATCAAATGGGGGAGTTCACTAGTTAATCTAAGTCTCAGTTAAGGCCAGCATACACATTAGATAAACTCAGGTGCCCAACATCTGGCACCACACTAGTAGCATACCGCTGGCACAGACTTCTCTGCCACCGTCAAAACCCACCCCCCAAACTTACATAAACCACATCTCTAGTGTTCCCACAGGTTGCACAGATATTTTCTCCTTGGCCAACATTACATAGCGCTGCAGGTCAGATTATGGCACACATCACGCAAATTAAAGTAGGTTTACCCTAAAACACGATAACATGTTTTCCTTTTCTAAATAAGCACAGAAATAGAATGTGTAATCCAAATACCTCTTCATTCTTTAATGAGATTCTCTGACGGTAATTCGCCACTTTTTTGTTTTCATCAACCTCATAGTCTTCCTCGTTCATCCATTCATTAAATAAATCAGTGTCCAAAAGCCACTTAGCATGAACCTAAAAATATTTCAAATACATATTTTAGTGAAACATCTTAAAACATATGGACAAGAATCATGCATACATTTTCAATGTTTTATAACTTAAAAGGGAACTTAAGTCTTCAGGCAACATTGTTATAGAGCACATTAACTATTATCCACCAATTGTTGGAAGCCTAAGTGTAATCAGTACACATCAAATGCTCTGTAGTGCATCTCTCAACAGATCAAAACAAGAAAGCTGCAACAATGTTTCTAGAAGTCGACAGCCAATCATATGACAGAGACCCACCTCAATTAGACAAAAATTATGTCACAGAACAAAGATTTAAAGGAAAATTACACTCAGGCGGTAACAGACTGCTCTCCTCTCCCTCCTATACTAAACATACGTTTTTCTAATGTCAAAGATAGTAGAATTGTCAGTGACAATGGCTATGGGAGTAGACAGAAAGGAGTCAGTTACTGCAAGTGTACAAATCACCTTTAACACAGTGTTCAGATTTAACAGTTCTCAACAAACTCTGTTCCTCCCCAGATATAGTATAGTATTTGAGGTTGAATGAAGACATATGTCCATCCAGTCCAACCCAATCTAGCAATACTCTCATTTCCTGCCTAACTGTTGATCCAGAGGAAGGCAAAAAAAAACCTCACCAAAGAATTCCTTCCTGATTCCAAGTAGCAATTGGAAATTTCCCTGGATCAACTCTACTTTATGTATCAATACCAGTAACTTGCAACATTACTTGTTTGTAGAAACTCATCCAGCTTTTTATTAAACTGACCAATGAACCTGCCATAACAACGTCCACTGGAAGACAGTTCCATAGCTTTACCGTTCTCACAGTGACAAACCCTTTCCCAACTCTACTTTATGTATCAATACCAGTAACTTGTAACATTCCTTGTTTGTAGAAACTCATCCAGATTTTTATTAAACTGACCAATGAACCTGCCATAACAACGTCCACTGGAAGACAGTTCCATAGCTTTACCGTTCTCACAGTGACAAACCCTTTCCCTACTCTACTTTATGTATCAATACCAGTAACTTGTAACATTCCTTGTTTGTAGAAACTCATCCAGATTTTATTAAACTGACCAATGAAATGCATAACAACGTCCACTGGAAGACAGTTCCATAGCTTTACCGTTCTCACAGTGACAAACCCTTTCCCAACTCTACTTTATGATCAATACCAGTAATGTAACATTCCTTGTTGAGAAACTCATCAGCTTTTTATTAAACTGACCAATGAACCTGCCATAACAACGTCCACTGGAAGACAGTTCCATAGCTTTACCGTTCTCACAGTGACAAACCCTTTCCCAACTCTACTTTATGTATCAATACCAGTAACTTGTAACATTCCTTGTTTGTAGAAAATCATCCAGCTTTTATTAAACTGACCAATGAACCTGCCATAACAAAGTCCACTGGAAGACAGTTCCATAGCTTAACGTTCTCACCGTGACAAACCCTTTCCCACTCTACTTTATGTATCAATACCAGTAACTTGTAACATTCTTGTTGTAGAAACTCATCCAGTTTATTAAACTGACCAATGAACCTGCCATAACAATGTCCACTGGAAGACAGTTCCATAGCTTTACCGTTCTCACAGTGACAAACCCTTTCCCAACTCTACTTTATGTATCAATCCCAGTAACTTGTAACATTCCTTGTTTGTAGAAACTCATCCAGCTTTTTATTAAACTGACCAATGAACCTGCCATAACAACGTCCACTGGAAGACAGTTCATAGCTTTACCGTTCTCACAGTGACAAACCCTTTCCCAACTCTCTTATGTTCAATACCAGTAACTTGTACATTCCTTGTTTGTAAAAACTCATCCAGCTTTTTTTAAAACTGACCAATGAACCTGCCATACAACGTCCACTGGAAGACAGTTCCATAGCTTTACCGTTCTCACAGTGACAAACCCTTTCCCAACTCTACTTATGTATCAATACCAGTAACTTGTAACATTCCTTGTTTGTAGAAACTCATCCAGCTTTTATTAAACTGACCAATGAACCTGCCAAAACAACGTCCACTGGAAGACAGTTCCATAGCTTTACCGTTTCTACAGTGACAAACCCTTTCCCAACTCTACTTTATGTATCAATACCAGTAACTTGTAACATTCCTTGTTTGTAGAAACTCATCCAGCTTTTTATTAAACTGACCAATGAACCAGCCATAACAACATCCACTGGAAGACAGTTCCATAGCTTTACCGTTCTCACAGTGACAAACCCTTTCCCAACTTAAGGGATGGCCACGCATCTTTGCATTAATACAAAAAAAAACAAAAGTAAACAGCAGTTTATTTCCTATTAGGCTTTGAGAATTAAAAAAAAAAAAAAAAAAAACCGTTAAGCAGGTCAGGGGATTTAAACTGGTTACCTAATGGGATGTGTGTTTCAAAAAGGGGTGCTTTAAACTGCTGAGCACCTGAATGCAGTTTATCTACCACCAATATGCATTACAAAGTCTTATCAGGGACTTTCATATGCGTGTGGAGACATTTGTATAGAAAATACTGTGCATAGAGACGGTAAATCCTGGGGTTAGGGGGATAAGGCCAATAGGTGCACAGGTCACAAGGCTCTTTGAAGACTACATGGGTTATGAGTTGTATTTGCAACAACATTAAAGCCTTCTTAGTTACAGAATATACTTATACATGTATGTAAATGCGATTTACAAGGGAAGATTCTTACAATGTATAGGTGTTATGGGGATAAACGCTTTCACATTAACATTTTAAGAAATTAAGTTTTGTTCTCCTATAAGCTGCATCCACACTATCCAGACATGGAAACACGTGTAAAAAGCTTAAATCGGACTGTAGCGTGTTTTATGTGTTAATGTGCGCTTGTGCTGAAATTTTGCCAATATTCATTTAGCGGAGCACATGCTATCCGCACAAAAAAAAACGGTGCTCGGATGTGATTCGAAAACCGACTGCTGAGGATGGAGCCAGAGAGCAACCGGTTGCTACATATAGTATAGTGTCTCTCCACGAGAAACCTGAACTTGCAACTTGACACAGCATTCACTTACTTTCCATGGTTTTTCTGGAATTGGGGCATCCTCCACTTCAGCTTCTAGATCAGACGCAGGAACCCAAGTGTCATAGCTAAAAGAAAAGGTAATTATGATCTCTATTGTTGTTTAAGTTATATCTTTCACATCTTTATTTCAACCACTAGATGGCAATACATTAAATAGTGATCTAAATTTCCCTTTTGACTATATACTACTATCTACTGGCCATTTTCTCTTTTAGGGCACCCTGGATCAATGCCTTTTTTAGCCCACCACCCTCAATTAACATAATCGTGGTGCTATGCAACCGCAATAAGTCGTGGAAGAAACACACAATCCTTATTGTATGCCAGATAAATATCTTTGTAATTTTGGATTGATTTTTTTTTCTCATTTGCTTTCCCACAAGAAAATAAGGCAGATTGTGTTTGCCCCTGTCCATGAACAATGGCACCTGACAGGTCCAATGGATAAGTTGCATCTATAATATTCCTGTGGAACATTTTCAGAAAGATAGTACACTGTACTCTTTCTGGGTTACATTTATAACAGTCTATTTTCTTTAACATTGAAGCACCTAAATTGCCTAAAAACAACAAAATTACACTTATTTATTTAAATAACTTCCAGTTATTTAAGAATAAAATCAGTATTGTATCATGCCTGAGGAAGAAGCCTAGTGCTTGGAAAGCTTGCATTTTCAATCATTTTAGTTAGCCAATAAAAGGTATTACTTTATATCCAAGATGGCTTCACTAAATAACTTCCAGTCAAGTTATTATGGTGATTACCTATCAGGGTAGTATCCCCAGTGCACAAGAACTTGTTTATCCTTCTTCATTACAGGTCTTAGCCACTCATCTGAAATTAGAATAATAATTAACGAGAGTTTAAAGCTGATGCAACAATCTCTTCTAGATTTAACATTGTTTATTCAGGCAAGATACAAACATTCCACCCTGTGTTATGCGAATACCTCAATATGGGTAATAATGGGAAAGAATACGATTGACATTAGCATACACGTTAACACATACAACAAGTTATGACTAATGTTTTCCTTTGCTGTGGCTGTTGGTTGATCTTTAATTAACCTATGGGTATTAGTGGTCAGCTCCCATAATTACCCTCTCGTTTATGGAAATGTGAGGGTTGTGCACACGCTCTCTTCTGCACAACAGATCAATACAAGGAAGCAGCAGGCTGTCCTGCACCCTAGAAGCTGACAGCCAATCAAGTTATAGCACAGAGGTCATGTTTTGTGACTATCTACTTTCCCCCATCCTTTTCATACAAAAGTAATCATGTCTTATCTTATAAAAAAAATAAAAGAATTGAAGCAAAAAATGCAGTAAAAACAGCTATTTACTTTTTTGCCATTCATGCTGGCTGGAAGCTGTGCATAGAAACAGTGAATATGGTGATGTGGCCAGGCAGTGTAAACAATAAGTTTACATGCTCAGAAAGCTGTTTAAAGACTGCATGGACTGGGAGATTTACTGGCAACTACATGGACTGGGAAATTAACAGTAACATAGAACCCATTTCTTACATGGAAGTAAAACAAAGTGACTGGATTAGTACTTAACATTGCACAGGTGTTTGGAGGAGCAAAAACTTTTACATTAAGAGTCCAAAATGTATGTTACGAATGGCCGACCACTGTTTTGTGCAAGATGATTTGGTCAACTAAAACAGGCATTTGGTAAAGCTTCGGTGATGATCCGCTGGGTTAGATTATCAACAAGGCTCGACCGAACGCCCATTCGTTGCATGTTGCCCCTCGTCTGTAAAACGGCCTTTATTCTTCACTTTTTTCAGAACACAATTATAGCACTTCGATTATCTTTAAGTGGGACGGTATATAAATAGAAAATATCTAACAGAAGCTCATCAATGATCTAAAAACAGCAAATAATTCAGGTCAAATAATTCACAAGTTATGTAGCAAAGAGGAAAATAAATGGCAACAGTTTTTAAATATCCCTAACCAAATAATTGCAGAGATTGGGGAAACAAAGAAATCCAATATAATTTTTTATCTACACTTCTATGATAAAAAGGAGCATTTTCACCCTCAAAACAAAAAAATGGTGACTTGCCAATTGCCTGAAACCATAACTGCTATTTTTACCAGTTTAATACATGCATTTAAACCAGATATTTAGTAAGTTCTCTTCTGTTCTGAAAAATGTATATTACCTTCTCCCTCTGCTCAATTAGCTTTTTATTAGCTTGAGCATGTGCAAAGGAGGCCACAGGGGAAACAGCAATTAATAATTGGCTGTGGTGTCAGCAGTGCCTGCCTTGATTGACTACATGGAGGGAGTGGTCAGTTTACTCTTAAAGGGTATGTCCACCCTTAAAACTGTTTTTTGATATAGCCTTCCCCCTGGTCTCCCAGCCCCAACCGCTTCATTTTTAGGTTTAGAAAGTGCCCCAAACTTTTACTTACCTCCCCTCTTTCCTCCGCAGCGCTGCCGGCCCTCTGCTTGCGAGAAAATGCAAGCAGAGGAGCGGGACCGGCAGTCGCGTCTGTGATTGGCTGAGCGGCTGCCGGTCATTCAGTGCAGCGGAGGAAAGAGGGGAGGTAGTAAAAGTTTGGACTTTCTAAACCTAAAAATGAAGTGGTTGGGGCTGGGAGACCAGGGGGAATACTATATCAAAGGGGATTGATGCTAGGGGGAGGGAATCCGGAGGGGGAGAAGGGCTGCAGTACGCATGCCAAACTTCTCCCGGAGGCCAGGTAGGAGGCAGAGTCCTATATGGACTCTGCTATCCTCCTGGTGGGCAGTTTTTGGGACTTTGGGGGGGGACTACAGGAGAACCATATGGAGCTGGGATGTGAGGTAAGGATTAAACTACACTACATGGTGGGGCCAGTAGTTGGGGGGATTATAGTTTTGGAGGTGGACATGCCCTTTAAGGATATAATTATCCTTAAATATCTGCTTAGCAATACAGCTCGTGCTGAATAGATTAGTTGGGGGCAGTTGACCGACAAATGACCAATTTTGTTTCGACATGCCCTATAACATTCTTAAACTTACCATCATCCATTGAGGTAGGAACAGGATAAACATGATGAGAAGCCTTTAGCTTTTCTTCTGTCACAGTACCCTGAGGTGCAAAACAAAATGATGTGGAGCTCTTTTAAAGTAAGACTATGTTTGTATATTTGCTATTGTATAATGGAAATATTAGGAGATGAATTTGGAATACAGGCTTTATTTGCAAGAGATCCCTAGAGCCTACATTGGCTAAAGAATCTGCTAGAGTCTGAAACAAAGTAAAAGAAACAGGGAACAAAAATTACCTGATGACGTTTTACTATATCTTTCAGTTTATTAGCCAACTTAAGGTCAATATCTGGAACAAGGTAGACTGTTGGTCTTGTCAAGCAATTGTTCTGCACCAAAGAAAAAAAATAAATATTAAAGAACAAACAACAAAACTTTTTCTCTGTGTACACTCAAGTAGAAGCTTTTTCCCTGTTGTGCATATGCCGATTACTACTGGCCTCTAGGAGACCCACTGTTCCCAAACGTAAACGCCAACTGTTCGGGATGGTACACACGTTATGTAAAGATTTTTAGATTCTCAGTCCAACAACCATTATTTCTAACCACCTAAACACAGGCTACTCGGATATCTGCCTGACATCATTGCTAAAGTTAAAGCCTGTAAAAGTACCTGCATTAATGTCTTCTCAATGCTCATAAACATTTCCACATTGCGATCCATCCTTGAGGGATTCTGTAAATCAAATCTCCTCCTGAAGTAGAAAGTAACGACTGTTACCATCAAATAATTTATATTTAAGAGCAGCACAATAAAAACAAAATAGAAAAGTTCCCCACCATCCTTGGTCACTCCTGTGCTTGTAAGCAGCTCCTAGTATATGACACAGAGCTCCACCTGCTTTGAAATCCATGAAACACTTTATCTAAAATGAAAAATATTAGTGTTTTAATTACCTTATAAAATTAAAAGTTAATGCAACAGATCTGCGGTCATATGGTTAAATCTTCATATTGGAGAAATGACAAACCATTTTAAGATTTCTTAAAATGAAGCAGCTTTTCCTTAATATACAAGAAATCACCTAGAATTAATTTTAGATTTGAGTAAATCTAAAATTAATTTTAGGTTATTTCTTGTACATTAGGGACAAACTGCTTCATTTTTAGAAAAAACTATCAATTGTAAATTTTTGGAACTTTACTCTTCTTTCTAATATTCTTTTCAGGAAAAACTTGCACTCACTGGCCACTATAGTGATTTGTGTTAAGCAATTGCACAGGTGTACCTAAAAAACAGCCAATCAAATTGCAGCAACTCAAGGCATTTAGACAAAGGCCACACTGGATCGTAACGTGTGTGAAAAAAGGGCGCATTCCACGTATGTTACCGTCAGATAGGGATGGTTTGGAGTGCATGCAAATAGCCACAATGACACGCATTGCTCGGGCGACAATGGATCAGGACATGTTATTGTAAGCATGTGAAGCATCTAGGTATTAAGAAGTTTAAAGAGCACCAGAATATGGAAAAAAGGGGATTTAAGCGACTTTGAACATGCCATGGTTGTTGGTGCCAGAAGGGCCAGAAGAATTTCAGAAACTGCTACAAAAATCTGTGATTTTCATGCACAACCATCTCTAGGGTTTACAGAGAATGGTCTGAAAAAAAAAAAAAATATGCAGTGAGCAGTAATTGCCTTGTTGATTTTAGTGGAGAATGGCCAGACTGGTTTGAAAAAGTAGCAACAGTAGCTCAAATAACCACTTGTTAAAACCAAGGTATACAGAATAACATCAGAATGTAGTGTGATGACGTGAGCTCCAACAATGTATGCTGAAGAAAAGAAGGGAGAGCACAGTATGAGCACCTGAAGTCAACATGGAAGTTGTGAAGGTCAAAAAAAAAAAAAAGGTAAAATTGAAGCAACAACTTCAACTTGGTTTGTAAAGTAAACACAGTGTGAGGACTTAGGATTTTAGGTCAAAATCCTGGGTAAAAAAGGGAAAGGATAGGTTTAGTTCTTTAAAGAGCAACTGTGGTCTCCAAACAAGTTAGGGTTAAATGAAAGCCTGCAGTATTTTTTTTTATAATAAGCCGACAATCACATCTCTGGCTTCACCCTGTGAGAAATGATATTGAGGTGAATGTTCAAACTTTCTGCTTCCAGTAGGTTGAGTCACATCACCTGACCTCTGCTAGCCCCTCTGCCCCGGGGTACAAGCACGCTCAGTAAAGACTAAGGGCAAGGCCACACTGCAACGCAAACAAAATTGCATGCGATTTAATTGTGTTTTGGAAAATGCATGCAATTGCGATTTAAAATGCGGAACGCAAATAGCAATCACAACGCACTGCGATGCCGCTGTTTTAATGATCTGAAAAAACGCAAGCGCAAATGCACAAATAACACAGCAGTGTGGCCTAGCCCTTGCTAGGAAGTACCTGGGAGGTAAATTGACAGTTGAGAAGGGGAGCCTATTAATGCAGACAGGCTGGTCACATGACTACAAGCTGGTCACATGGCTGAAAACAGGAAGAGTTCAAACAGGATGTAATATTGCTGAACCTTTCCGCAATAACTTCTCATGAATTCTATCTAGAGATGTGATTTAGGTTTTATTTTGAAGGTGTGACGGAAGGGTTTTTATATAATTCTTAATAGTTTGGAAGAATTCGAGATCACAGTTACCCTTTAAAGTAGATTTTGAACCATTTATAGTCTAATTACGGTACATAGAGAGTTCCTTGACTGTTGAAGCCGACTCAAAACAAACACATACATCTCTTCATGGCCTTGTTCAGAAGATACATGCAGGCAACATCTGTAAACAAGCTCTGGGACTGACAAAGCAGATTTCTTTACTAACAGAGGTCTTTCAATGGTAGTCAGAAAAGTAACGAAAAACTGTCCCTAATGTACTACACTTTGAATAGTGAAGGGAAATTATTAAATTACACTCGGGTCTTTTGTAAATGCTGGAGTTGAGTTTGCTTATAAACTATAAAGTTTTATACATGTATCTACGGAACCATAAAAAAAATAAATAAATAAAATAAAGAAATGTGGTCATTTTTAATAGTTTTTTGCACTCTTTGAAACAAGTGCATGCTCACTCTCCAACCCCCCTAACAAAATGCAAAGTCCCCAAAGAAAAATATCCCTCATGATATTCTTTCCGGGTTGTAGCCATCTGTCCAGACAGTGGCATTATGTCCAAGACTGACAGCTGCTGTCTGTGCCGTCTCCTTTGTGGCTGAGCAAACTTGTACAGCTTGAAGAGGGGGTGTGAACCTGTAATTGAGGAGCCAGTGGAGAACAGGAGGATCCACCACTCCTGATCTCCACCCCCCAAATACAATTGATATATAGATCATCAGGGGTGTCTTGCAGATATATATACCAATTGTATATGGGGGTGCGTGGACATGCTCTTTAAAACAGAATGATTTATTTCATCTTATTTTAATGCTTTGCTTTTCCTTTAATTGTGCTAGTTTCCCAATATTTCAGAATGCTTAAACAAATTTACCCTGGTGTTTTCCTACTAATAAAAATTGCACTCACCGGCAGTTTAGTGAAGGCAGGGTTTGTTACATGTCTTCCAAAAGCATCTTCTTGGAACTGGAGAAGCTGGGAAACAAGTACAGCCAAGGCTTTGTTTGTTGGAGAATCAGCTTGGACATACTGTAAAAGAGAATGCACACTAAGGACTACATCTTCAAAAACATAACAGCTAAACACATCAGATATGATTTAATGACAGGTTTTACAACTGATAACAGGTTTAATTTACTTTCACTCCAACAGGGATAACCCATGCATCACATAGAAAACAAAACAAGCTCCCAGTACATTAACCACACCGGTAGAATGAGGATGGGTTGTACGAATACCACATTAACTATTGCAGACAGACATCTGGAAACTACAGTTTAGTACCTGCGATGATGTGGCTGAATCATGGCAAGGCTGGGTGAGCCCTGTTCCCTGGAGGACAGGAGTTAAAATTAAACATATGTTTAATAAACAAATTAATTTACTTGAATTAAAACTAAAGGAAGGTCTAAATAACACAACAGTTAGGGCTTGCTAAATGCCCTATTTACACGGCTCCCCAGTACGTCTGAAAGATGATAGTCACAAAGTCCGCCAGACCCTCCTCTTTGTTCTGTTGCTCTTCAGGGGTTTAAGCCATCAGTCACAACTTATGACAGCTACACAAGCTACCTCCTTTACGGTTGTGCAAGCTTGTGAAAACCTAGTAAAGGGAGGTAAACAAAAGAGGAGTGACCAACACACTTCAATGTGAAAGCTTCTTCCAGGAACTGCAGGGAAACAGGTAAGTATTGCATCAATAGGGTTGTATGGGGTTCTTGGGTTTGTGGGGAAAAAATGTCTGGGGAGTGAGCCACCCAGACCTTTTATTTTTCCGTTAAGAGTCGCAAATAACCGGAGGTATTGATACAAATAGTTGCACAGTAAAAATAAATTTAAATGGGGGAAGTGTGGTCTCTAGCCTTACTATGGCACAAGGGCATCTTGTTTAGTGAAATAGCTTTCTCATACCATTTAAACAAGCCTATGATGATATTTCTAGCTGTCGTGAATCCAAAGTTATAGGCATACAAAATTCCCTGGTTAACGGTCATAAAGCCACACACCCAAAAATGATGTGTTCTTTTAAAGCGAGTTACAGGCCTGCAATCATTCTCTGTGCTTTGCCTATGGACACCTTAGGATAGAAATGTTCCTTTTCAAGCTTGTGGCTAGCTTTAAACGATTAATATTTTCAATAGGCAGGGCCTGTGCCTGAAACCACTTCCTGCTTACAAAGTGAGCAGCGATCGGTACTGGTGATGTTACAGGAAACAACCCCATTTGATAAGGTAAGTTTGCTTCTAGAAGCATGATCCTGGATTTTAAAAGGTAGGAGTGTGCACTTTGTAATTGAGGGCATTTGTACGGAGACCACAGTTCCCCTTTAAATCGGAAACCAAATCCTAAAATAGGATTCCCTTTAAGAAACACAGTAATATACTCAAGTAGTTTTTAACTCCTACAATATATACAAATTAGTGAACTCTTTTATCCAACAAGGAGTGCAGACACTTCAGTTATTCTACCCTCTCTGGGACATCAATCTCAAAAGAATATAAAGGATCACACTTAAAACAAAATGTGTTTGTGATCACACATCAATACACACAGTTTCAGAGATAGGGTGCCCTCCTCTTCAGGTGATGAACCCCTGAAGAAGGGGGCACCCTATCCCCAAAATAGGTGTATTGATGTGTGGTCAAACTTATTTCATCTTGAGTGCGACCCTCGATTCATAATCTTTACAGCTACTAACTTTTACCCTAGCTCACCAATGTCCTATGATACAAGTAACAAACTAAAGAAGCCTACTCACTACAGAAAGCCCTTCAAACAAGTACCCCTAAAATGAAAAACTTTATAGGTAACCCCCCCCAAAAAAACCAAACAAACTGCAACAGTTAGACGAGATAAGTCAAAACAAAAATGCAGTCTGAGGTTCTTTTACCCCTCTTGGTTCTTCTAGTTAACAGCTGTCAGTCATTGATGTAACAGAAGACAACACACCCAGCCAATGACAGAACACTATTCCCCTAGCTGCCTCCTCTGAGCATGTAAAAGTTGTAGACCTTGAAGGAAGTGAAAACTTTTGAGACGCAAAGGGAGGAGCATAATTTTGCTGCGTAACCGATTAACCTTACGTCTGTCAGAATTCCAACATTTGTAGTTTTGGGGGGTGATTCACCTGTATATAATTTTTCGTTTGAGGGTGAAAATTTCCTTTAGTAAGTAAGGAAATATAAAAAAGGAAGACATATTTTATACCAGTTTCTGACTTAAGAGACCAGGAAAATGTGTTTTAGGGTATAATTCTCATTCTATTGGTACAATAACAGCCAGCCAAATACTGGCAAATACACTTTAAACTCCCCTATTTGCAGTCCGCAGACTTTCCGGGGTAGTCTAAAGTTACCCATATACTGTACTTTCCAATATCCCTACTACATTTTCCCCAACATCCAAATAATGGACTTTTTTTTGTGCCCAACTTGCAAACGCAAAATGAACAGGCCAGACAGGAGACATCGAGAGGTAAGACAGCTGTCCAGCAAACACTGTATTAAGACCTTTTAGAATTTTGACTTTCAAAGTGAAATCTATTAGATTTCTATACCAGGGGATGCCCAACCTGCAGCCCTCCAGATGTTGGAAAACTACAACTCCCAGCATTACCAAACCACAAAAGGTAAGCAAAGGAATGCTGGGTGTTGTAGTTTTACAACTTCTGGGGGGCCAGAGGTTGGGGATCCCTACCCTATACAGTGTATAGCCAGCATTATGCTGCCCTACACTTATTAGATATTCAAACCTTTAATGGCCAAATCCATTAAACATCTAAAAGTACTGGCTGTTGTATCTCCCGACATTTACTGTTTTTGCAATTGTCTAAAAATCAAAGTACTTTTTCCCCCAATAACGGTTTTTGATGCAGTCAATTAGGCAACCATTGAAGGCAATCTGGCACTTAAAGTTTGAAAGGTTTCTACTTTTTCCCAGCTTGATCAGCTTCTCTAGGTAAATTGACAACCTGGCTCCTGAGATCTGCCCATTCACAAGCATACTCAGTGTTCTCCCTAGGGTCTTTTAGCCGGGCGGCCGGCTACTTTTTCATGCCACCCGGCTGGAAAAAATTCCTTGAGAGAACTTTAGATCTAGGTTTAATAGGTGCCAATAGGTCAGTAAAAACTCCTGCCAATACTGCCCAGTCCAGACCCGTTTTTTACACGTGTAAGATTATTTTAGCACATGTTTACTAGCTTTTCCAAGATCCCCAAGGCCACAAAAGGGTGGCACATGTGCTTGTGCTGCCTTGTTACATGGGTTACCTTCAGAAGGGAACTACAACTCCCTGCACTCTACAACCACAGAATGCTGGGAGTCATAGTTTTCAAACATCTAGTGGGATGAAAGTTAGACATCCCTGTCCTATATAATGAGCATGATGCAGTGCACATTTTTCCCCACCACCAAATTTCCTCGTCCCAGCCCACCCGGCTACTTTTTCATGCCACCCGGCTGGAAAAAAATTCTGGGGAGAACACTGATACTTGTCACACCTGGGAATGGACAAATGACAAGATGGTCACTACAGGCTAAAACTAATAGTGGCCATACATATTGCAATATTATCAACCTGGTATCACAATTATCGGTCTATGTATGGTGTCCGTGAATGGAATTAGGCTGATTAAATTGGACCGGACAAATTGTTGGTGTGATAATATTGGCCCATGATAGGCAAATAATGCGTGTCTTGCTACCATAAGGCTCTGCACACACTCAATCGGATTGTTTAGAACGATTGTTAGACGAACAGTTTAAATCGGTCAAAAACATATAATGTGCTTGGAGGGGAGCGTCCACAAGATCTCTCCCAGGCATCTTTTAGCAATCCAGCAGGATGGATCACTTAAGGACATTGGAATTGTGGTCCAAGGCACTAGTTTGTCTGCCAATAATTATCTAGTGTTTACACTAGAGGAGAACAAAAGAGTCAAAATTATCATTGTATTAAAAGCAGTATATCAGCATGTCTTTGAATAGCCAGAAATAAGAAACAAACCCTCAGAAAGCTAGCTGCCACAAAGAGGTCTAGGTAAATCGGTAACTTGGCTACAGGAATTTGTCCTGCCTTGCTCATAAGATAAGGAATATCTTCACCTCACACATTTTAATGAGTTTGGCACAGTTAAGTATTTGTACTTACTGATTTTGAGGCACTATGCAGTACTGAAAAAGTTCACTTTTGACTCGACAGTCTTTGCATTGTATTTATTTTCCTTATAGAATGCTCAATATATTATGTAGGCCTTACATTTGTTTTATCTATTTAGATATGCACATGCCCCAGAGCATACAATTTAAGGGATAGTAACCCAAATATATTAAGTAGATGCCAGCGAAATCTATAATTCACAGGTACTTTACTCCTAACCAAGTCGAGAGCTACATCGTTTTAGTTCTACTGCACACTGAGACATGGGAATAAGCTCTTACCTTCCAGTGAATTATAGATTCATCTACTTAATATAATCAGTTAGTGTCCCTTTAAGTACCCTATCCTGTGTATCACTGTGAGGGGAGCTGGAGTTGCCCATGCTTGCAGATGTAGTGGAGGGTGAAGCTAATCTGAACCCAAAACTTGGGGATGCAAAGCAACAGTGCTTACTACTAAGACGCATAATGAACAGTCTTAGTGCACAGACTCAAAAATTAATACCTAACTGAAAAAGTCTTTACTGTTACTGTAGCTCAAATGACTGTTGGTACTGTTATTTGCATTTATCAGAAGCGGTGTCATAAGCCTGGTGAAATGGCTAGGTTTTACAGAAACAAAAGGGAACTTAAAAAAAAGATGCGAACTGCATACATATTTTAAAAATACTTTCATAGAACTAAATCAAACCTTAATGATTGGTAGAAAGATCAAAGTTTTAAAAATGCTGCCAGTTTTACCTCCTTACATTCCATGAATTGGACTAATCATTGCAGGTTGTCTGAATATCACAGGAACATCAGGCCAGCTTTGGAGGTACAGTATATGTATGGCCAGCTTTAGAAGAATAATGCAGCAGAATTGTCGAACACTGGATTACTGTTTTTTTTTTTAATTCAATTTCTCTCGGCGGTAACACCAGACTGAGAATCGCACGTGTAATTGGCACTCGCTTGGCGGGTCGTCTGTTGACCCACCTTGCACTTCTTGGCCAGAATGTTAGTCAACCCTTTAGGCATTACAGCTGAGTGAAATTCACTGTGTGTATGAATGAAGCCTGCAAACTTATTTGAGAAGCAAGAGGCAGAATAAGATAGCTCCAAAGCATAATAAATTCTCTTGGAAACCAACTTAAAAAAGATATTGGTGCAATGCAGTGAAATGTGATCAGGTAGCAATTTATATCTTTTTTTTTTTATACAGCTTATTTACATATAATTGCTCTTCTGTGCCCTTTTAATATTAGCAGGGATGCAATATACCATAGAAGCCCACTAGCTACGTTGGACAAATTCCAGTCTTTTATTGTCCCTTTCTCGTTACTGTGTGTAGCACATTTCCGAGCACTCCTGAGGCCAAAGAACATTCACTGGCGACATCAGGATAGTTCAGAAATGCAGATTCTGTTTGTAATTTTGTAATATTCACACATGTATATATCCAGCTTAAAGGGTATGTCCATTCACCAAAATCTCCAATTTTTTTTTTCATTATAAGGTAGTACCCATCCCCAGAAGCCTTTTCCTGCCTTTCTTTTGAAAAAATTCCATTTCCTACCTTTGCAGCAGTCTCTAGAAGTTCTATTCGTTTTTGGGGGTGTGGCCTTAGCTGCTGCTGATAAGGAAGTGAGCTGTACTAAATGAGCTATTACCATGCGTTTTGGTCCCGCCCACTTGACCCTGTGCTGTGTTATGTAAACAATCCTCTCCTGCATTGTCAGATCTGTAGTAAAACAGACAGTGCTGGCAGAGACAAAGGAGGAGAGGTCATACAAAAGTGTGCCATGCTACTTTATGTATCTTTCTGTGGCTGGGATGGGAAGCAGGGAGAGTGATTCTAATTAAAAAATAAATATAAATGTTGCTCTACCAACACTGTTTATGTGATTGCTTTCTTTTGTGGTGGGAGTGTGTGTGTTGTTTGCCTATGTGTGCTTTTGAATGCATGAGTGTGTGTTTGATTTTTTCTTTGTAATATTCTAGCATGCATTTCTTTGCCTGCATGTATGTGTGAATTTATTTTTAGTATGGGGGATCAAAAGAAGGGGGGGGGGGGTGGTGGGGTGGGAGAGCGTAAAAGAGAGGAGGAAGTAGAGAGAGAGAACAGACAAAGAACACAGAGAAGAAGAGAGGAGAAGTAGGCAAATAACAGAAAAGAAAAAAAGAAGGACACACACACCAAAGAGAAAGAGGAAGAAAAAGAGGCAAAAAATACACACAGAGAACAAGGAAAGAGTAGAGAAGAAAAAAGAGAGAAAAAACACACACAGACGGAAGAAAAAAAAAAAGAAGAGACACACACACGGGTAGAAGAAGAATAGAGAGACACACACGGAGAGAGAGAAAGAGGGAAGAAGAGAAGAGGCAATAAAGAGACACACCAAAGACAAGGAAACGGAAAGAGAGATAGAGAGAGAGAGAGAGAGGAGAGGAGAAGAGACACACACAGACGTGGAGAAAAAGAGAGGGGAAGACACACAACGGAGGAAGAGAAAGAGAGAGACACACACCGAGGGAGAGAAAAAGAAGAGAGAGAAGTAGAAAGAGAAGAGACAACACACACACACACGGGGGAGAGAAAAGAAAGACACACACCGATAGATAAGAGAGACACACACACCACACACGGAGAGGGAGAAAAGAAAGATATCGAGACACCCACACACACCACGAGAGAGAAAGAGAACACACACAATAAAAAAAATAGAGACACACAAACACTTTGGAAAAAAAAAGAATAAATAACAACACACACACAGAAAAAATGAAGATAGACACACACACACACACCACTTATGAAAATAATAAACACACACATAAAATAAAAAAATAGACACACAAAAACAAAAAAGAAATAAAATAATATAATTATACCAACTATAATAAATGAATAATACACACACACACACATTAAAAATAAATATATATAATATAATACACACACACTATTATAATAAATGAATATATATAAAAAAAAGTGGCAAAAACAAACAACCAGAGACACATAACATTCCCACATAATACAACCATTTCCTACCAAAAACAACTAAACACAGGTATAAGTACTCAAAACCAATAATACACTCCATGCCCACAGACACATGCAGACTTGCATGTAACAAAATTAATCAGTAACATTTATGTATATTATGTCCAACAAGCAAAGTCTATTAAACCATGTGTTAAAAACAACAGCCAAAAAGCAAAGCAAACAGAAAGTCTGTGTATGCAAACTATTTTATTACTTAGGGAGGAAACAGCCCAATAAATCATTAGTAGCCGGCTCCCTTGCTCCCGGCTGTTTTTGTTGCCATGGGAACGAAATTACTTTGGAGGAAACAGCCCAAGAAATCATTAGTACGCCGGCTCCCTTGCACTCCCGGCTGTTTTGTTGCCATGGGAACGAAACGCTTACGTCCCATTGGCTCTCTCAGCCGGAGCAGGGTCAAGGAGTCCGACGCTGCTCTGAAGGATCTGCGCATGCGTGGGAGATAAAGCGCGCGTCGGACCGTTCGCTACAGGGAAGGCAATGACATGCATAATTAATGTGGTGAGCAATTTGTGGGGCTTAGACAAGGAAACAGGGACACATAGAAGAAATCAGGAAAAAGGTACATGTTTATTTCAAGCTGCACTTTCACTTTACCCCATATCAGTTTTGTAAGTGGAGATACCCTTTAAGACCATAATATGCACCACTCCAGACATGTGAACAACAGAAAAACCACAATGGCATAAATACACTGACCTGTAAAGGAATCTAACTGCATGAATTAAAGGACAAAGTAACACTTACAATTGGATGACTGGGTAGGCAAGGCTAGGCATTAAACTAAAGATGATTAAAAAAAAAAAAAAAAGATTTTTTTTAAAATAAAAAGCTTTTTGAGGAAAATCTATTACAATCCAAAGGTTATTTCAACAAGATTTTTTTTTTAATTATGTAGAATAAGGTTGCATATTTTTGGTTAAATAAATTCCATTAATCCATTCACAATGTCACGCTCTTCCAGAGGTTTTGCTAAGATTATTGGGCAGTTTCTCTTATCACAGATGCTTGGTTTATTTTGCAGTTCTCAAAACTGAATTTGACTCAGCAGAGATCACAGGCCTCTTCTTCACAGGTAAAATGTTATAACATGAACAGAGTTGAGAAAAAGACCTTAATCCTATGTTCTGCAAACCTATGAGTACAGAATGAACCCCTTCAGTGCTACGTTTCAAGAAGTTCAGTCAATGGAAACAATATTTTTCAGATTGTTTTGAGTGGAATAGATCTGTATGTTTGTTTAAAGGGTACCGGTATCTAAACTAAAAATTCCTTTACAGCAAGATCCCACTACAAAACCTTTTTTCGGCTTTTAAATCTGAGTTGTAGATGCTGAGAAATCATCATTTTAATTGCAACATTTACAGGAAAGACCTATCACTCCAGAAGCAGAGATTGCAATATGTAACTCGTTAAAGGGCAAGTCCAGCCCCAAAATGAAAACTTACATACAGGTAAATCACCCCCCAAAACCCTGAATGGTAATAATTTGAAATCTGAAATATATAAGTCTAACCTGAAATCCTCCACAATGTCCTGTTGCCCCTGTTTCTGCTTCCTGGTTCTTCCAGTTAGCAACTGTCAGTTATGCATTTGACAGTTGACATCACAGCCAATGACTGTATGTTAATCCCCTGTCTGCCTCTTCTGAGCATGCCCAGGCTCAGTAAATGCTCAGTACAGTTTCTAATTGCTCAGTTTCCATGAGGCCTCAGAAGCATAGAAGGCATACAGTAAGAATTCATAGGACAAACTGATATATCACATATTTTAAAGGTCATTCTTTCTAAAAGATGTTCTTAGGAGGGTGGAGTTGTCCTTTAATAACCTCTTACTAGGATCTAGCTGCCTGCCAGTACATTTCTGCAACAATAGAGAATCAGCAGAGAAACGAAGGCAAGAGGGGGAGATGTGTAAGCAGAGCAGTGTCCATGGGGAAGCTGTGCAGAGCTTATGAGTGTTGCAGACACTACAAGAAGGCAGTAAGTAAGGGGGTGGGGGGGGCAAATTAGGAACACTCACTAAACATTAATAATTTAAAGACAAAGCAAGCACAGATGAATATGCGAGTACCACCATTTTACTTCTCTCAAATTGTAGTTTCAGACAATGTAAAGTTGTTTAAATGGGTATAGTGACCCTTTAAGCAAATCATATGCTGTGATGTTATTGCTTCAGTTGAGAATCTTTTTAAATTGTTTTTTTATCTATAAATCTTCATTACTTGCATATTAAAGTTATACTAGCAGAATAGTCTTTATGTAGAAACTGATTTAAATAAATCCACCCTGCTAAAGATAATGCACATTTCAATTTTAACAACCCAATATCTGTCACTTAAAAACCTATGATCCATCACAAAAGTTACATTTAATATTCTATTTCCTTGCTGCTTATCCTATACAAGCAGTTCTATGTACCAAGCAAACCTTTACCAGATTCTATTCTACAACTGTATAATACCAAAAAACATACATTTCAAATAACCCCTTCTCTAGACAGCTTGGTGTCTTGCTTGATTAACTTCCACATGTCTCCCTGCCATGTGTTAAAATCTACAAACCTCCACACATACATGCTTTGACACGTTAACAGATCCACATAGCAGAACATGCAGCTTCGGCTGAGGCAAAAGAAGAGATGTGATGGCAAGAAGACTGCTATTACAAAGCAGACCCGAGACCTGCATTGGGTAAGGTACCTGTAAATACATGATTTCTCTAACCTAGTTAAATAACAGCAATACATTGGTTGCTACCTAGGTGGGTTTTATATTGCAAACAAGATTTTCGGACTGTAAACCATTTAACCCTGTGAGTACTAAACACATTCATCTAAGTCTAAAGTTAAAACAGCATTAGAAGTATATATTAGTGCACGATACATTAGTATGTTCCTTTATTGGGAGCACTGAACCGTTTTATGATTTTTCCCATCTGAGTGTTGTGGAGAGTGTATGCATGAGTATCTGTATATGCGCAATGTGTGTGTGAGTGGAGAATAGTATGCAGTTAAGTACATGTGAAAGTAGGTGTTTGTTACTTTAGAAAAAGTTTGTATTTGGTGGATGGAAAGAAGAGAAAGTTTGTAGTTTTGGCATGTGTTACTATGGCAGAGAGTGTGTGTGTGTGAGTGCATTTTCGCAAGTGTGGATGTGTGACAATGTGTACACATAGAGAAATAGGAATTGTATCTTGTGTGGTGATAATGTGAGTATTTGTAAGAGATAAGTGTACATGATAAAGTGCGACTATGTACTGTGTACCCGAATACAAATCAAACATGGAGAGCACCTTTGTTGCACCCCCATTCTATTTATTAGCGATCTTTGCATCTAAGGCAGTCATTTAGTTTTAGCAACCAAGGAAGATGCTGGCTCCTAACTTTTTGGAGCCAACTCCTAAATATTTGGAGGATATGTCCAGCCCTGCACTAGGGAATGTTGGAAGATAAGAAAGTGGTGTATGGTCAACATTACGATGAATCTTAAGGTAACTACAAAACTGTCTGTACAAATGCCCCTCATTTCTGCAAATAATTTTTTACAGTGAGAATCAGAGAGGCATTTTATGAGGCAATCTTTGTATGTATCCAACCCACAGATGCCAATAGCAGGAGTTAGACAAATTGTATATGACATAAGGAGCCAATCTAGGTTTTCTTGGTAGCTTGCTTCATAGACATCGGTTGAAAAACCATGAAAATGTAATCATCAGATGTAAATTCTAGGATTTGCCCAGCCCTGCCAATAGAGATTTTTTTTAAAACTGTAGTTGCCAGGTATTTATTTCAAGGTACAACTGCTACCTGCAAGGTTTCCAAATTTGATCTAATGAACTGTCTTTAAGTGGACACTCCCTGTTAGGGCTAGGCCACACCGAGGCACTTTTAAGAGCGTTCCGGACGTGTTTTAAAAGTGCACTCTAGTGTGGCCCAATTAATGTGGCCACTAGCATGCAACCCATTAATCAGAGTGAACGCGATCCGTGTGTTTTATTTGCGCAATCGCAATGCTACGATGCAAAACATTAGGGAGATCGCAATCGTGATTGCACCGGAAAGTGCACACAATCACAAGTGTTAACTGGCGCTTTCCATGTGGCCTCAGCCTTACAGTGTAACAGAGACTGAATAAACACCACATCCATACTGTTCCATCAGTTTTCCTTTTCTGACCAACAGTGAATGCAGATGAAGACAAAATAAGGGTACTTTCTATTTTTCAAAACAATCAGGACTATACAATCAAGCTGTCAATATTACATCTTCAGTAAGACTGAAGCCTTATTAACAGTGCAACAAGAAACACATTGCCACTTGACATTGCCTTTGTGTGCACTGAGCGCAACACACTCACAATCTCACAACGGCCCTTAATCACAAAGCATACTTTGCCACTATTGACATGCCTCACACCGTGATCTGAACTGAAGTTATATGACTTCTTCTAACTTTCAGGGAAGTCCATTACCCTTCTGGTATGAGTATTACTGAAAGATGCACCAATGATTCTGCGCAGCTAATGTACATATATAAAATGGAAATTTCTAGCTCAATAATGCCTCTTCTCCAGTGTGGTTTAGCATGAATTAGATTCCGTCTACATAGTCAAGATCCCCAATCCCCCTTATTAATTTAGTAATAACCTAATCAGTTTACAGCCAATATACTATCCCCTTATTCATTTAGTTACATTAATCTGTCTACATAGTCAAATCCACACTCCCCTTATCAGTGTTCTCTCTAGACATCTTTTAGCGGGCGGCCCATCCGGGTACTTTCTCATGCCACCCGGCTGGGAAAAAATTTAGAAAGAACATTGTTGTGACTCACTAAAAGGTGTAGAAGTAGGGTTAATAGGTGTGTGTCTGGCACCAAGGCCAGACAAAAGTTAACTAACTTTTGCAAGATTGCAGTCCACGAAAGGGTGGCATGACAAACCTGTGTGCTTTTGTATGCGGGTCACAAATTTCCCTGAATACAATCCAAAGGTTATTTCAACAAGATTTGTTTTTTTAATTATGTAGAATAAGGTTGCATATTTTTTTGGTAAATAAATTCCATTAATCCATTCACAATGTCACGCTCTTCCAGAGGTTTTGCTAAGATTATTAGGCAGTTTCTCGTGTATGCGACCAGTCGTGGTTTGGTTTGCAGTTCTCAAAACTGAATTTGACTCAGCAGAGATCACAGGCCTCTTCTTCACAGGTAAAATGTTATAACATGAACAGAGTTGAGAAAAAGACCTTAATCCTATTGTTCTGCAAACCTATGAGTACAGAATGAACCCTTTCAGTGCTACGTTTCAAGAAGTTCAGTCAATGGAAACAATATTTTTCAGATTGTTTTGAGTGGAATAGATCTGTATGTTTGTTTAAAGGGTACCGGTATCTAAACTAAAAATTCCTTTACAGCAAGATCCCACTACAAAACCTTTTTTCTCTCTTCTTCTTTTTTTCTTTTCCTGTTTAATCTGAGTTGTAGATGCTGAGAAATCACATTTTAATTCGCACATTTCAGGGAAAGACCTATCACTCCAGAAGCAGAGATTGCAATATGTAACTCGTTAAAGGGCAAGTCCACCCCAAAATGAAAACTTACATACAGGTAAATCACCCCCCAAAACCCTGAATGGTAAATTTTTGAATCTGAAATATATAAGTCTAACCTGAAATCCTCCACATGTCCTGTTGCCCCTGTTTCTGCTTCCTGGTTCTTCCATTAGCAACTGTCAGTTATGCATTTGACAGTTAAATCACAGCCAATGACTGTATGTTAATCCCCTGTCTGCCTCTTCTGAGCATGCCCAGCCTCAGTAAATGCTCAGTACATGTTTCTAAATTGCTCAGTTTCCATGAGGCCTCCAGAAGCATAGAAGGCATACAGTAATGAATTCATAGGACAAACTGATATATCTACATATTTTAAAGGTCATTCTTTCTAAAAGATGTTCTTAGGAGGGTGGAGTTGTCCTTTAATAACCTCTTACTAGGATCTTTAGCTGCCTGCCAGTACATTTCTGCAACAATTAAGAGAATCAGCAGAGAAACGAAGGCAAGAGGGGGAGATGTGTAAGCAGAGCAGTGTCCATGGGGAAGCTGTGCAGAGCTTATGAGTGTTGCAGACACTACAAGAAGGCAGTAAGTAAGGGAGGGTGGGGGCAATTAGGAACACTCACTAAACATTAATAATTTAAAGACAAAGCAAGCACAGATGAATATGCGAGTACCACCATTTTACTTCTCTCAAATTGTAGTTTCAGACAATGTAAAGTTGTTTAAATGGGTATAGTGACCCTTTAAGCAAATAACATATGCTGTGATGTTATTGCTTCAGTTGAGAATCTTTTTAAATTGTTTTTATTCTATAAATCTTCATTTACTTGCATATTAAAGTTATACTAGCAAGAATAGTCTTTATGTAGAAAACTGATTTAAATCAAATCCACCCTGCTAAAGATAATGCACATTTCAATTTTAACAACCCAATATCTGTCACTTAAAAACCTATGATCCATCACAAAAGTTACATTTAATATTCTATTTCCTTTGCTGCTTATCCTATACAAGCAGTTCTATGTACCAAGCAAACCTTTACCAGATTCTATTCTACAACTGTATTAATACCAAAAAAAGCATACATTTCAAATAACCCCTTCTCTAGACAGCTTGGTGTCTTGCTTGATTAACTTCCACATGTCTCCCTGCCATGTGTTAAAATCTACAACCTCCACACATACATGCTTTGACACGTTAACAGATCCACATAGCAGAACATGCAGCTTCGGCTGAGGCAAAAGAAGAGATGTGATGGCAAGAAGACTGCTATTACAAAAGCAGACCCGAGACCTGCATTGGGTAAGGTACCTGTAAATACATGATTTCTCTAACCTAGTTAAATAACAGCAATACATTGGTTTGCTACCTATGGTGGGTTTTATATTGCAAACAAGATTTTCTGGACTGTAAACCATTTAACCCTGTGAGTACTAAACACATTCATCTAAGTCTAAAGTTAAAACAAAGCATTAGAAGTATATATTAGTGCACGATACATTAGTATGTTCCTTTATTGGGAGCACTGACCGTTTTATGAATTTTTCCCATCCTGAGTTTTTGTGAGAGTGTATGCATGAGTATCTGTATATGCGCAAGTGTGTGTGAGTGGAGAATATGTATGCATGTTAAGTACATGTGAAAGTAGGTGTTTGTTACTTTTAGAAAAAGTATGTATCTGGTGGATGGAAAGAAGAGAAAGTTTGTAGCTTTTGGCATGTGTTACTATGGCAGAGAGTGTGTGTGTGTGAGTGCATTTTCGCAAGTGTGGATGTGTGACAATGTGTACACATAGAGAAATAGGAATTGTTTATCTGTGTGGTGATAATGTGAGTATTTGTAAGAGATAAGTGTACATGATAAAGTGCGACTATGTACTGTGTACCCTTGAATACAAATCAAACATGGAGAGCACCTTTGTTGCACCCCCATTTCTATTTTATTAGCGATCTTTGCATCTAAGGCAGTCATTTAGTTTTAGCAACCAAGGAAGATGCTGGCTCCTAACTTTTTGGAGCCAACTCCTAAATATTTGGATGATATGTCCAGCCCTGCACTAGGGAAATGTTGGAAGATAAGAAAGTGGTGTATGGTCAACATTACGATTGAATCTTACAGGTAACTACAAAACTGTCTGTACAAATGCCCCTCATTTCTGCAAATAATTTTTTACACTGAGAATCAGAGAGGCAATTTTATGAGGCAATCTTTGTATGTATCCAATCCCACAGATGCCAATAGCAGGAGTTAGACAAATTGTATATGACATAAGGAGCCAATCTAGGTTTTCTTGGTAGCTTGCTTCATAGACATCGGTTGAAAAACCATGAAAATGTAATCATCAGATGTAAATTTCTAGGATTTGCCCAGCCCTGCCAATAGAGATTTTTTTTAAAACTGTAGTTGCCAGGTATTTATTTCAAGGTACAACTGCTACCTGCAAGGTTTCCAAATTTGATCTAATGAACTGTCTTTAAGTGGACACTCCCTGTTAGGGCTAGGCCACACCGAGGCACTTTTAAGAGCGTTCCGGACGTGCTTTTAAAAGTGCACTCTAGTGTGGCCCAATTAATGTGGCCACACTAGCATGCAACCCATTAATCAGAGTGAACGCGATCCGTGTGTTTTATTTGCGCAATCGCAAATGCTACGATTGCAAAACATTAGGGAGATCGCAATCGTGATTGCACCGGAAACGTGCACACAATCACAAGTGTTAACGTGCGCGCTTCCATGTGGCCTCAGCCTTACAGTGTAACAGAGACTGAATAAACACACATCCATACTGTTCCATCAGTTTTCCTTTTCTGACCAACAGTGAATGCAGATGAAGACAAAATAAGGGTACTTTCTATTTTTCAAAACAATCAGGACTATACAATCAAGCTGTCAATATTACATCTTCAGTAAGACTGAAGCCTTATTACAGTGCACAAGAAACACATTGCCACTTGACATTGCCTTTGTGTGCACTTGAGCGCAACACACTCACAATTCTCACAACGGCCCTTAATCACAAAGCATACTTTGCCACTATTGACATGCCTCACACCGTGATCTGAACTGAAGTTATATGACTTCTTCTAACTTTCAGGGAAGTCCATATACCCTTCTGGTATGATCTATTACTGAAAGATGCACCAATGCATTCTGCGCAGCTCATTAATGTACATATATAAAATGGAAATTTCTAGCTCAATAATGCCTCTTCTCCAGTGTGGTTTAGCATGAATTAGATTCCGTCTACATAGTCAAGATCCCCAATCCCCCTTATTAATTTAGTAATAACCTAATCAGTTTACAGCCAATATACCTATCCCCCTTATTCATTTAGTTACAATCTAATCTGTCTACATAGTCAATATCCACACTCCCCTTATTCAGTGTTCTCTCTAGCATCTTTTAGCCGGGCGGCCCATCCGGGTACTTTCTCATGCCACCCGGCTGGGAAAAAATTGTAGAAAGAACATTGTTGTGACTCACTAAAAGGTGTAGAAGTAGGGTTAATAGGTGTGTGTCTGGCACCAAGGCCAGACAAAAGTTAACTAACTTTTGCAAGATTGCCAGTCCACGAAAGGGTGGCATGACAAACCTGTGTGCTTTGTATGCGGGTCACAAATTTCCCTGCCCTGCCCCACCCGGCTACTTTTTCATGCCACCCAGCTGGAAAAAAAATTTGAGGAGAACACAGCCTTATTAATTTAGTTGTAAATTAATGTAACCTGTCTATATAATCAATATCCCTGCACCCCTTATTAATTTAGTAACAACCTAATCTGTCTACATAGTTGAGATCCCCAATTCCCCTTAGTAACTTATAACTCAATATGTCTACAGTTAATATCCCCATCCCCTTAATTTATGAATAAATCTAAATCAGTCTATACAGTCAATATCTCCATCCCCCATAATAATTTAGTTACAATGTAACCTGTCTATAGTCAATATCCCTACATCCCTTATTAATTTAGTAAAAACTTAATCTGTTGTTAAAATCCCTAATTCTCCTTAATAATTTAGTTATTTCCAAGGCTGCATTGCATAGAGAAGGCCTTACCAATAATTTACATTATGGGGAGATATCACCCCCTTTATTATGATGACAGTTACAATGACCCCACTACCCCCTTTTTAATTTAGGTTTTAACCCAATATGTCTACATACTCAATATCCTGACCTTGTATTAATTTAATTATAACCTAATCTGTGTACATAGCCAATTTCCTCATCCCCATTAATAATTTAGTTACAAACTAACCCGTGTATATAGTCCATATTCCCACTCCCTTTATTCATTTAGTGATAAACTATTCTTTATACATAGTTAAGATCCCCAATTTCCCTTATTATTTAGTTACAACCTAATATGTCAACATAGTCAATATCCACACACCCCTTATTAATTTAGCTATAACCCAATATGTCTACATAGTCTATATCCCCACCCCTTATTAATTTAGTAATAACCTAACGTGTACATAGTTAAGATCCCTAATAATTTAGTTACAACTAAATCTGTCTACATAGTCAATATCCACATTTCTTATTAATTTAGTTATAATCTAATCTATATCATCAATATCCCCACCGCCCTGGATAATTTAGTAATGACCCAATCTCTGTACATAGTTAAAATCCCCAATTCTCCTTAATAATTTAGGTTATTTCTAAAGCTGCATTGCATAGAGAAGACCTTACCAATAATTTACATTATGGGGAGTTATCACCCACTTTATTATAATGGCAGTTAAAATATGGCCCCACTACCCCCCTTTTTAATGTAGTTTTAACCCAGTATGTCTACATACTCAATATCCCAACCCTGTATTAATTTAATTATAACCTAATCTGTGTACATAGCCAATTTCCTCATCCCCCTTAATAATTTAGTTACAAACTAACCTGTGTGTATATCCAATATCTCCACTCCCTTTATTAATTTAATGATAACCTATTCTTTATACATAGTAAAGATCCCAAACCCCCCCTTATTAATTTAGTTACAAACTAATCTGTCAGCATAGTCAATAGCCACACACCCCTTATAAACTTAGCTATAGCCCAATATGTCTACAGTCTATATCCCCCACCCCTCGTTAATTTAGTAATAACCTAATTTGTGTACATAGTTAAGATCCCCAATCCCCCCTAATAATTTAGTCACAATTGAATCTGTCTACAGGTCAATATACACACACTCCTTATTAATGTAGTTATAATCTAATCTATATCATCAATATCCCCACCCACCTTATTAATTTAGTAGCAACCCAATCTGTGTACATTCTCCTGAATAATTTAGTTATTTCCAATGCTGCATTGCATAAAGAAGGCCTTACCAATAACTTACATGATGGGGAGTTCTCACCCCCTTTATAAGAATGACAGTTACAATAGGGCCCCAGTGGTCCCCTTACAGTCCCCCCTACCCCCATTTTCCCCTTACAGTCCCCCCTACCCCCATTTTCCCCTTGCAGACCTCCCTACCCCCCAGTGTTCCCCTTAGAGACCCCCTATCCCCCAGTGTTCCCCTTACAGCCCCCCTATCCCCAGGCTCCCCATTTCAGTCCATGGGCCTCACCTTCCTGTAGTGTTTTCCGACCCAGACTCGCACACAGTCCAGCTGGGATACAGTCTCGGGACTCTCCCAGAACTTTGCTGACGGCCCTCCGTCTTTCCTACGGGCCAGACCCAGAGCCGCGCACCCCCCACCGGCAGCCATAGTATCCGTGTCCCGACCGGCTCCGTCCTCCTCCTCGGGCAGCTCCCCCTCTTCCTCCTCCTCGTCTCCTTCCTCTTCCTCCTCCTCTTCCTCTCCGTCCTCTTCTTCCTCCTCCTCGGGTTCTCTCCGGGTCTCCTCCCGACCCCTTTCGTCTCTCCGCTGCTGGTACTGACGGCCGGACTGGATTTGCTCTCTCACCGCCGCCGGGCTTCCGTCCTCTCGTTCCCCGCCCGCCGCTCCTCCTCCACCACGGCGACGCCTCCTCCTATGCCTTGGTCCGGGGCCCGATAACCTCCCGCCGCTGCTTTCGCCGTTGTTGCTGCCGTTACAGCCGCCCGGAAGGCCCACACCGACCTGCCTTTGTTTCATGGCGGGAGCTCTTCCCTCAATCTCAATCGCCTCAGAAGCAAACTGTATGGACCCCTCCCCCAAGCGCACACACACAACCGAATCCCGCCCTCTCCTTTCGGTCCCGCCCACTCTTGTTCCCGACTATCCGCTTCAGACCTGTCACTCACACTCCCAGTACCTCCCCCTCTATTCACCACGCCCATTCTCTTTATGTGCCTGTTTTTATCGCCCCGCCTCCTCCGCATATAGACGTACATAATGCCGCACGGGTGTCAACAAGCAAAACTTTATTGTCCGCAATCTGGTAACTTCCGGTCCAAGCCGGAAAGCGCGGGAGAGGGAAAGGATATAGGTGGAGCAAAAGTTAATGTCAACATATCTGTGAGAAGGCAAGTTCCACGTGTAGTTGTTATTTTCTGTTGCTGCCCAGGTGTGGACTCACAGGACTTGTTCTATTTTTCTTGGCAGAACATAAACAGTAGAATATCATTTAGTCTGTTTTTTAACCTTAATACTGATTTGGTAGGATGCTAATATTAATGTAAGCACACACATCTCTCTTGGTTTTCTCCTGACTGAGCGGTGAGAAAACCATTTGTAAAGTTGGCCACCTTGCATTATTTCTGCCCGATCAATTTGATAGTTCAATGTATGTGTCTGAAGTAATTGCATGTTTTTTCTAATGCGACTGACCTCTTCCTTTGTTCGAATCGGACAAAGCACTATTGGACATGGCAGAAAACCGCGGGCGATCAGTCGCATAAGTGCCAAACGGTTGGTAAGAAGGAAGAATCTGACAGTGTGTACCCACCTTAAAGGACAAGTCCAGCCCTAAAATGAAAACTTACATATAGGTAAATCACCCCCCAAAACCCTAAACGGTAATAGTTTGAAATCTGAAATATATAAGTCTAACCTGAAATCCTGCACAATGTCCTGTTCCCCCTGTTTCTGCTTCCTGGTTCTTCTAGTTAGTAACTGTCAGTTATTGATGTTACAGTTGACATCACAGCCAATGACTGAATGTTAATCCCCTGTTTGCTTCTTCTGAGCATGCCCAGGCTCAGTAAATGCTCAGTACAGGTTTCTAAATTGCTCAGTTTCCATGAGGCATCCAGAAGCATAGCAGGCATACAGAAATGAATTCATAGGACAAAGTATGATATATCAACATATTTTAATGTGGCCATTCTTTCTGAAAGATGTTCTTATGAGGGTGGAGTTGTCCTTTAAAGGGTATGTACACTGGAAAATTATTTTTTTTTAAATTGCCCATTAGTGGAAACTACAATTCATCCTAACTACCCACTGTGCCATTTATTTGTTGATCTGCCCCCTATTTCATTATATATCCAGTCTGAAACATCTTGTATTTCAACATTACTGTAAGCAGTTTTGCTGTAACTGGAATGGTTTGACAGTTGGTGTGCTGTATGCAGTATTGACAGTTGGTATTTGGGAAAATAGTCAGGTCAGTGGTCCGAGCCTGAGCAAAAAAAGTACTTTATTGAAGGCATGCAGCAACACCTCAGAGTAAGTGCTACTTACACATCTTTATTTATAGATTAAGATGACGCAGTCATTTTTTCAGTATACATACACTTTAAAGGGTAACTGTGATCCCAAGTTCTTCCAAACTACCAAGGAGTATATAAAAACCTTCCATCATACCTAATAAACCCTAAATCACATCTCGAGATGAAATGGTTCAGCAATATTACTTCCTGCTTGAATACTTCCTGTTTTCAGCCATGTGACCAGCTTGTAGTCATGTGATCAGCCTCTGCATACATTAATATTTTTCCCTTCTCAACTACCAATTTCCCCCCCAGGTACTTCCTGATTTCCCCAGCATTAAGTGTTAACTGAGCATGCTTCTCCCCCGGGGCAGATGGGCGGGGAAGAGGTCATGTGATTTCACTCAACCTACTGGAAGCAGAAACCTTGAACATTCACCCCAATCTAATGTCTCACAGGCTCCAGCCAGAGATGTGATTGTCAGCTGATCTTAAAAGAAATACTGCAGGTTTTCATTTAACCCTAACTTGTTTTGAGACCACAGTTGCCCTTTAACTCAGTAGGAAGAAGGGGCTGCAAAAATCATTAAGTGCCATAAATGTGCATAATTAGGCTGACACCACAACATGCACAAGCATTCCGTTAACAGCCACACAAATGTGTGCACTCTCGCAATCAGAGCGCATGCAATTGTACACACTGATATCATGCGCAGTAAAACACAACATTCTGCTTCTAAAGGCACGCACTAGTGTGGCCAAGTCCTAAGGGCATTACAAGCATTATCGTGTGCGATAATGCTTGTGATTGCTTGCGCAATTTTATGCGTTGTAGTGGGGCCTCAGCCTAAGAGATGATTTCTCTGCAACGTTTCTGATTTTGGGGATGTTTATTCCTACCTCCTTCCTGTTAAGATTTTGTTAAATAGCTTTAAAAGTTTTGCTTGCACATTTCAGCCCCCCTGGCTGAGTCAAGAAAAAAAAATCCTACAAATATTGTCAAGCAGGGCAAGGCCACACTAGCACGCTTTTAGTGCGTTTTTGCGCATGCGATTGCGTGTCCGTTCAAAAAAAATTTCCGCACAATTGCATGTGTTTTTTCTTTGTAAATAGCAAAAAATGAAAACGCGAGCGAATGCACAGAAATCGCGCACGTTATTTCATGCGTTGTAGGGTGGCCTCAGCCTTAAGGCTAAAATCATTTAAAAAATTTTAAAAAAAAGGCAGGAATACTTGCTTCTGCTTCATATAAAATTATGGAGAAGTAAATGTTTTTAGGGCATAGTAACCATTTGAGATTTAACCAGAAAAGGTATGTTTGTTGTATGTCTGTAGAATATATCTATATGGCCTTTTTTTTTTTCACATTTCCAAAGTTTACCAACGTTACTTTTAGTTCTGGTCCAGCCTCACCCACTTCCCCTCCTAGGACCTGGTTAGTTGGAAGATGTGCTTCTTGCATAGTACATAATCTTATAGGCCAGGCTCTGACACAAGCAGAGGGAGCGCTAGACCAGCAAGTACAATTTTATGATAGTATCTGCTGCTGACCTATAATAACACAGAGAAGTATGATGACCATAACATTTAACAGGTCACAAAGTTTATGGTCTAGCTGGCATTTCTTAAAGGACAAATATACCCCCGCCTCTTCACATTGAGGTAAGGACCTAAACTACTAGGTCCTGGGTTTAGTTACAATTAGCTTTTATACTTCCCATAACTTCCACTCACTGGCCTGATCCACCCTTCAGGCTGTTTGCAACAAGGCCAATAGTGTCTTTTGCATTTGGTCAATGCAAATGTCAGTCGGTCGTGGCAAATTCGTCCGCAGCCAAATTTGCGAACGCTCGATAGTGCGTTCCCATAGGGAACCGCACGATTGATTGGAATTTTCTGACATAACCCAATCGGACAAACGAACATCTGTCACTGTCACCCACCCCACACCAGATGATATTTTCGGCCAATCGACCCAAAGTGCCGCAAATCGGTCGGTTGAAAATATTGGCTGGGGTGTAGACAGCCCAGAGCCATGGTTAACATAACACATGCCATTGGCTGGTGGGAATATATGTTACAACCTCTCTTCTCTGCCAGTCAAGCAAACTTGAAATGTTCTGTCGTTAGGATACAGCCTGCATTATCAAGCTGATGATGGGTGGGTGGAGGAGTGTTTTCTTGTTAGCTTTGAATGACAGAGGCAGACAGAATTGTTACGCCCCCTTAACAGCATAGCTAATTGTAGGCTAAATAAAGGCAGAGGCTCGAAATCAGGAAGAAAAAAAAAAAAATGTATGGGGAGGGCTGCATACCTTTACTCTTTTTAAAGCAACTAAAAAAAAAAATGCATTGCGGCAATAGAGTTATCATTTAAGGTAATTATTACAAGAGCTGATCAAGAGGCGGTTTTGGTTATAACCCTGGATACCCCCCTCTATTAAGAAGATGCTCAGAGGAGGTATTGTTTTATTTCTCGTTCTATTCACTACTCTTGCACCCTGAGCTACCATCTGGCTGTAAAACTACTTATTGTGCCATCAGCATTAATTCAAGAACATTTAAAAAGGTTTTACTAAGGGCTAGGTTACACTTATTGTGTTTTTCATGCGCTTCTGGATGCATTTTCGAAACCATTTGCGTGTGATAAGCTCAGAGCAGTGCATGGGTGGCCATATTACATGCATGCAATTTTTTTTTTGATAATCACATATGTGATTTTACAACATGTGAAAAGTATGTTTTCCCCCCACACATTGCCATCCGGAGTAGTTTGGCCTCAGCCTAAACAGCATGACTTTTTGCTGGTTTACTTAACTTGAAAAATACTCCATATTATGAGAAAGCTGTATGTAATATATGTCCTTAAAACTGTAGATTCAGATACTGTATAAAACTTTTCATAATTTTTAAAAAAAAAACAAACAACTTTTAATTAAAACATATGTCTAGAGATATCTTTTTTCTATATGGGGTGTAAAGTTCAATTTAAGAAACTTGTTTCTGAAGTTTAACATTTGGGCCCCAAATGGTTTTTAAAACTGAAGTAAAAATGTGTAAAACAGTTGAGACAGCAGGTAAAAAATTTTAGGTGTTGACACACTTTCAAATATTCCTGACCTTACGGTTTCAGTTATAGTCAAAAACCATGGAAAGTTGAGATGGTCAGAGTATTGCCATTTTACGTCTTAAACAGTGTAGAACATTTAAAATCACCCAAATTTTTTTTACTGTGGTTTACAAATATTGCAAATATAAAAATCTGATCAATTACACCAGTGTATACAGGAAGATACATTTTAAACGATGCCAAACAGGATAATATTGATATTATGTTGCCTAAAACAGCAACATATAAAAGGCATTTATTATTTGCACGATACCCTTTACTTCATTTTTGCATTGACATTTTCTTCTACTATTCAGTCCACTGTGTCACTTTACTGGTACACCCAGACCTCAATTGTACTATGAATATACTTTAAATATAAGTATTTACAGTGCCAGGTGATACATTATGTGCACTTGCGTGCAGATATGCACTGGGGTTACTGGTATTCCTCCATAAACAGACAAGTTATGTGCAAGGGCGGCCCCAAATGATTTAAAGCCATGCATGTGCACAACTTGTCTGTTCATTAGGAAGGAGACAGTCAAATGTTTTATTAGGCAATTACTACTACAATAGTTTAGTGCTTCTGAAAATTTTAGTGCAACCATTTATTTTCTCAGTTTTTATCCAGGCTGGATAAAGCCCAAGAGCCGGGTAGTCAGTCAATGTGCCAATAAATTTTCACCTGTCAACTACTATTTTTAAAGTGTTTTCTATTGGATGTCTGTGAAAATAGCTTGCTTAAAAAGGTAGATTTCTCCTAGGTTTGTCTTTTTGACTGGCTCCTAACGTCAAAAATAATTTATCCAACCCTTGCCTTTAAAGTAGTTAAGAAAGAAAAGTTAAGAAAAAGGTATAACAGGGAGAATCTACTTTAATCTGTGTGAGCCCTATTAATAAATGTTTTCCAGTGTATCTATTCTTATGTAGGGCTCAACATTTAACTGAATGCAGTGATAAGGATACAACATATTTATGGACACTGGGAACAGACCATTCATGTGGGCTTTGGCTGAAATGTCTCATTATTAATGTTGAATCTTAAAACCACTGCCACGGAGCAGTGGCAGGTCTGATTTAGAATCTATTAAAGCTTTTCTGCTAAATGGCATTGTTATAATTAAGAAGACCTTAGATGAGCTTAATATGGACAGTCTAACATTAGACTGTGGCTAATACAACATTAAATAATTAATGCATTCAGCAGTGTATAATTGAGATGCTAGGAGCAGAATATAGTGCATGGTTCACACTAACAGATAACATTAGAGGCTTCAAGGAAGATAGCAGAAATATAATAAATCCCGAAAAGAATGAATGCATTTCACAGAATGTCTAACAGGATTCTTAATTTATTTTTGTTTAATCTAATTTCATAAATCCATATACACCAGGCTATAGTCAGACATAGTCACTTTTCCCATTCATTAGATAATTACAGAATTTTTTTCAGGGTTGGGGGTACAGGTAGAAAATCAATCTGGTTGCAACTTGTCGACTCAAACCACAAAATGTTTGCACACACAAGACTTTACATCCCTAAGCAAACTTTGGGTATTCATAGAAGCGAGTGACTGCAAGCAGAATTTTGTAGATTACAAGACCAAGTCAGGGATTAGCTGCTTCTTTTCCTGCAACCAATACAGTGTTAAACCGTGTTATAGAACTAGTGACAGGAAGTGCTCCAACAGAAGCCTGGACAGTGACTGAAACCAATGGCTGCCAGAGGAGCATGCATCAATGGAAGCACATTCTTCTGGCAGTTAAGGGCTTAAACCTGATTTATGAATTTAATTCTTTTTTTTTTTTGACATACTTTCTTTTAGAAATCTTTATATTTCTTTAAATCTCTCGCCTCTCTTATGGCCGCATGTGCCTGCTCCTTGTAGCTATTCTGCCTTTACACCTCTCAGTAATCCAATGGTAACATCCATTATCTGGTGAACTTCCCATGGCCAGTGCTGAGTGTGAGGTTCGGCGCGGGATGCCTTTGCTTGGTACTGTACCTTTTCTTAGGTCATCCACTCCTGCGTGCTGCTTGGCCCAGGAACCCCTAACTTACGGTGCATCTTACAGCTCCTAGTGGACCTGCAAGTCAGCAAAGCTCGATACTGAAATAAAGTATTTGGATTTGTGTTCTCAGTCATACACAACTAGTGAAAGGACCAGGTTTCATCTTTTGTTGACTGGCCTGGTTGGAAAACACTCCAGACTTGCAATCTTTTCACCACTGTGTGCACGGAAATGAACAACAGAAATGCTGTTGGGTAAAGGGGGTTCTTTGGAGGAAGGGGCGAGGTTTTCTGTTGACATGCCAAAGTCTATACTGTCAGTCCTTGCACTAGATTTGTTTGTTGGGTGCCACATTACATCCGGTTTGTTTCTGCTTTTATTAGGTGTTGTAACTGGCAGATTCTGGAGCGCCCGTTGGTCTCTGTCTGACAGGGGAAAGGTGCGAGGCTCCCACGGCTGGACAATCTGTAAAACATTAAGGAAAGAGAATGTCACCTTGTACTTCTATGTCAAGACTTTTCCAAATGTTATAGTAACTGTCTTTCACTCAAAAAAAAAAAAAAAAATTATCCTAATCTTTGAAGAAAGTCTTAAAGTGCTTAAAGGAAACTTAACAGGTTACGAGCCTGTTTTCCCCTATGCCCTCTTGCTAATAAATTGTAGGGCTTCATGCTTGTGAAGGTTCTCATTCATCCAGGTCATGGTATATCTGTTCTATTCAATTAGATCAACTGGACTTGAAATGTAGTTCTTGAAGACGTTTCGCTAGTCATCCGACTGGCTTTCTCAATTCAGAATGACTTGTACAAGAATCTGTGGCACTTATGTACCCTGGAAAATCCCAATTAGCATATCACAGCCAAGTGTTAAGGGCATGATTGGATAGTGACTAAGAGGTGTTATAGGAACGCCCAGGGTAAGGTGTCAAAACAGCATTGTACATGGCAGACAGTTGGTGGGGCTTCATCATAAGTTCCTTGTTTTAGGGCATGCAATACTACAATGGCAGGAATAACATGTCTGTCAGCTCTTAGGCCAAAAACTAGGGTACTGAACCTTTTCCAATTGATAAAAGATCTGACTATTGAGCAGAAAATTCTTTGGGGTCTTAAGCACATTTGTGAAATGCGGTCTCTAAGTATTGAATGGCTGCATTTAAGCACATGGAAACCTCTTCCATTAAAATGAATTTAGTACCTGCATAAATCATGGCTTGAATCAAGGAAAGTAGGCAAAACAAAAAATGTAAAAGGCAGGGATAAACAAGTAGTTTTTGTTGGCAATTAGGAGCTACAGGATCAAAACAAATGATCCAGGTGTAAATTCCATTTTGATAAACTGCACAGCAATAATGGGCAGTTTATTGAACAAACATTTGCTCTATGAGAACGTTACAAGGATCCCATCAGTGGCTATGTTATCTTGAAATGCGCTCAAGATAGATGGCCCAAGGCTGTATAGTTCAATCAGTACTTCCCAAATGGTTTTCTTGCAGCCATGAGTCATCTACTGATGTATGGCCTGGGTACCACTTGACAAAAGCGCAAAGGAGAGAAATCCTTAAGGTCTGTTGGTAAATTTAACAATCCGCTTATATTCTTAACGCATAAGGACCGTAAACAGCTTTGCAGGCTTGGTTGGAAAAGCCACTTGCCATTTTAATGACTATCTGATCACAATACATGAAAGTGAAATGGTTTACTTAAATTGCAGCTTAATGATTTGCTCCACCAACCTGCTCTTCTTCATCTGGAATCTCAGGAGTGGAGGATCTAGTGTCTTCACTCCAAGACAGCACTCTTGTCCTGTTCCTAACAGACAGGTATTGAACAGTACTATAAGGCTCTGGGCTGTCAGGTGCAGCAGATGAAAGGGTAAGGGGGGCATCATTAAGGCTGTGGAATCCAATATCAGGAGAAGCTGGCTGTAGTGATCCCTGACTGTGGGAAGGCTGTGGGGTCCACCGTCCATCTGACTTGTTGGAGGATCTAGGAAAACAGATGTGAATTTATAAATGAGTGCATATAAGATTAAATGTATAAACTCAGGGTAGATGGGGAAATAATTGGTGGCTATAGTTTTAAAGGGTATGTCCATCAAGTTGGTTTCTATCTGATTTACTAAAAACCGGAGGTAAATGCACGCTCTTACCTCCTGTTCTTCAGTCAATCTTACAGGAGAGGAGACACTGACCCGCTCCAGCACCGACTTCACTAATAGTCTCAGAAGCGTCCTCACAGTGCAAAGGACTGGAGATGCGTCTGAGGCGTTGGGGAATTCGGCACTGGAGTGGGTGCGCGGGTAATTGTCTCCTCCTCTCCTGTAAGATTTACTGAAGAACGGGAGGTAAGAGTGCATTTACCTCCTGTTCTTCAGTAAATCAGATAGAAACCAACTTACTTTTTTGATGGACACACCCTTTTAGTCATATTCTTCCCCACACACATTGTGTTTCTAACATTACCTAGACTATTTTATCATTTTACCTGCTCCCACGTCTCTGAGGAACTGTTGATGCCCATGAATTCCACCGTGATCGTTCCAGTTCCTCACAAGCACTGTGACGACTCAGGTAGGACTCATCAGAAAGATCTTCCAACTGTGAGTACATCATTATCAGTTTGACACCAAATCAAAATCCCGGTTTATACAAAAGTATATTTTAATTTAATTTCTAGTATAGCTAAAAGGCCAAACCAGAGTGTTTCCTTTATATATTCTTAGTACACCAACAAAGACATATTTCTCCATTTACAATTACAATAAGAGAATTAAGTGCAGCACTGCTATTTATATCCTTACTCTCTCTCAAATAATAAATAATTTCCAAATCTTTCTCCACAGCCATTTTAAAAGGACAATATAAATAAAAAGAATAAAAAAAAAATCACCCCATTACACATCCACACTTCCTTCAGCTGAAATCGCTAACTCACAACCGTGCTGCAGTAAGATGCTTGCTAAAAGCCAGCCTCCTAGCCGGCCCAGGGCAGCAATTGTTATTGGCTGGTGGAAATGTCTGTTACAACCACTCTCCTCCTCTTCCAGTCAAACAAACCTAAAGTCTCCTGTTGCTTGGATACAGTGTACATAATCAAGCTGACAGGGTAGGTGGAGAAGTGTTTTCTCAAATGCTAGCTTTGAGTGACGGCTCACAGCATGGCTAATTGAAGGCAGACATGCTCACAATCGGGGAAAAGTATGGGGAGGGCTGCATACCCTTTACTCTTTTTAAAGCAAATTTAAAAAAATGCATCGAGGCAATATAATTATCCTTTAACAAACTAAATTGAAACAAAAGGTATTACAGGAACTTCCACAAACCTGCGGATCCTTGCCAAATAACACCTCTCTTTCTGCAGCATCCAAAACACGCCAACTGCCAAAAAAAGGGTGGGGCAAACAAATTAATTTTATTAATAAGAGAATAAAATCCATTTTAATACATTGATCAGGAGACCACGGAAGCCATTGATTATTAATATTTCATCCCTTTACATACTTTGACACACTGAAAATGTTTTGATTATAATAGATGGCTTTACAGATCAGAGCTCTGCTAACTAACTGCAGTCACAAGACGATATAAATTGCTGATTTGGTACATCACATGCTTATTGTGTACCTTGGTGTCAATATCTCTTTATATTGAAGTTTTTCCACTCGAGCCACAGCTGCCATGGACATGGGAATGACTATATTATTGATGTCATAGGAATTCTCCAGTCTTTTTCTTTTAAAAGCCTGTAAAGAAAAAAGATGTTGCTATTAAAAGCAGTGATGCTAAATTAGATTCCTCCCCTTCTTATCACTGGAAGTACTCAGGATGAGAACCTAAAACGGTAAATCCTCAATCCACCGAGTAAAATCTCCAAAAGCCTTTATACTTAATGAAACATCTCCATGTCTGCCTGGTCTAGTTCCACCTGTGCGGAATCTACACAATCTGGCCAATAGGAAGACGTGCTTCTTGCAGAGCATGGCCTCCCATTGGTCTTGTCACAGATAGCAGTTCCTGGGAGCTCAACACACAAGGTGAGAAGACAGCCGCGGCAGAGGATCGGGGGTCTGTAAGTAGCATTAAAGAGGTCTTTGATAAAGGTAAGTACAAGTGAAATGGCTAATCTGGAGGTCCTTTACCTATACAGAGATTATTATTCAGAGGGTGGACATGTACTTTAAGCTTAATGTTGGCCATAAACTGGCAGAATGCTTATTCAACATTCGATCACCAAACTGCCTAGCTAGTATAATGGGGCATTATGTTGATTGCAAAATGAACGGCTCCTTTAAAAATTTTCATTCCCAGGATTATTCTTTCCTCCTTTTTACCCATCCTCAAATGCAGCACAGGTAAAAGCAGTTTGCCATTCTAATAACAAATTTACTATGAATAAAACGTGTTTGTCAACCCCAACACGCAGCCCTAACCTCCAAACCAGAAAACGTTAACTACAAAAAAACTGTCATTAACTTACTGCTGCGACATTGTTTTGCTGGCTTGCAGAAGCAGCATTGGGCGTTTCCATAAGCAGCGGGTGCTGGTGTGACGTAGAACTTGACCTCGGAATAACAGGGGAACTTATGTGTATGCTAGGGCTCTGCACCACTTTGTATTGCCTTTCATCTCTGAAAAGTGCTCCAACTAGTTTAAAGGGAAAAAAGTCTGTTAATACTGCAAACAAAAATGGTCAAAACCTTAATTCCAATGTTAAAAAAAAGAAAATAAATTAAATAGTGCTGAATGTTTAATCTCTACTTAATGTTAACAGATTTACAAAACCACACAACAAGTAGTCCCCTTACTAGAGAATTATATCTGGGTCTCATTTTTTCCATTGTACCACTGAACCTTATAGATTTCAAATGTATTTATTTTTGGTAACCAAGGCATTTAAGAAGGGACCCACCAGAATGTATTGAAGTTGGAGGCATTCTGCGGAGCTGTGATCTGACTTTCTCTGATGCAGAGTCTTGAATGAGCCTGGCGTTCTTTTGCCATCTCTCTACACGATACCTATACAATTTCTCTTGGTCACTTCTACCATGTGCATAACCTATCCAAGAAAGTATTTTTACAAATACTACATAGAAATATTAGGGATTTGTGCATATGTGCATTCGTTTAATTACATTTATTTCTTAATGTTAAGAGCAATACTGCTGCATTCAATACCTGGAAAATCAGATGTCTCGCTCTGACTGTCTCTTCTCACCCTGTCCAGGGGCTTTTTGCCAAGCTGGGAAAGCTTTAGAACCTTGAGTTTGTGAGTGAGACGGAACTGTCTCTCTTCTTTCAGCAATGATTCAAAGTGCAAGTTAAGCGTTGTGTCTGGAGAATAAAACAATATACTATAATTCTCTCTTCAGTACATTTATAAGGTTTTTATGAACATGTCAAAGATTCTTTGCATTCAATTGACAAGCATTGGAATGTGAAACTGACAAATTACACGTCATATTGTTATAGTAATGTTTTTCTTTCTATTATTTGTTGCTATTTAACCATTACTTAAAACTTTACATTATATTTACAATATCTATTGAACACTGGGCATGTCCAATAATTCACTATTATTTATCCATTTAATGGCAAAACATGTATCCTTTGATGATGAGAACTACAGCAAATATAAACAAACTTTCATATGAGAAGCTGTGTTTGCAATGAAAGAAACTTTTCCGAAATGATGTCGCCCGCACCCCTTCAATAGTATGCTAGAAAAAGCTAATAAATAATATCTTACCCTATGAAAAGATCCTATATAAACATAGGAAATAAGGTCTGGCACTGGTGGTGTGATTCACCAGCAACAACAAGTGACACTGCATTTTTACACAGACTTGACCAGATTAAAAAAAAAAAAAAAAACTCCCACTTTATGGACCATGAAAGCCACTCAATCTTTAAGATTTTTAAAGATTGCACCTTGGAAATTTTCTTTATGCATGGGACTCAGCTACATCAGACACTCGGTGCTGTACGTTGCAAAGAATAAACACACACCTCAAACCAAGCTTCTAAATTTCAGATCCCCCCAAAAAATGTAACCACAGTTTTGTTTGGCCTGTAATGCTGTTTATCTATAAGAACAGCAGAGTCTGAAAGTCACTAACATTGTGGAAAGAACATGTAATAGGAATCTGCATTCAATATTTCCATTAGGCAAAATATAAAGAGATTTTATTTCTCGAATTGTTTTGGCAGTTATTTTTTTCTTTGTGATCTACATTCTAGCAGTTTTGCGATATTATTAGGATATAAAGTCAAGGTATCCAAAAAAGTCAATACTTAAATGAAAAAAAAAAAAAATTTTACATTACAGTCCAGGAATTACTTTTAATTGCATAACTTAATTTTGCTTTAATGATACAGCTTTTGTGTTTATTGATTTTTTGTGTTTTATAAAATCACTATAAAACCAGGAATCCGTTGCTGTAGATGCATTTCTCCATAAATAATTATAGATGACTAAAACCACATCTGTATGGACAGCTGATTAATATAAAACACCAGTTTTTCCATACAGATAACTAAAGTTGCAAAGCAACCTAATAATAATATCACTGAATCGATGTTGTTACTTACCGTGGGGAAAGGAAAGGATGGGGTGATAGCCAGGGTCCAACAGTGCTATGCGCTCGTTTAAAGTCATGGTGCTCGGGTGCAAAGTTTTCACATAGGTTTTACAGCCACAAAGGATGCATGTTGTGGGCGGCTCACAGGCACACTTCATAGACAACGGCTTCGGAGGCTAGGCCAAAAGTGTACAAGATGGCTATCAATGTTATCTGAAGTTTGAATGGCAATCTGCAGTTATCAGTAGTGTGAAGATCAAATGGAATTTAACTTTGAAGATTTAAAATGTCCTGTGATATCCTGTGTGTGTCTTTTTATGGTTTACCATACCATAATTAAGTAAATGTACTTACAACCTTTAAAATAAGGGCACCCTCTCAACAACTATATCTTTAAATCATTTTTATTTTCAAAGCCACCCACCTTCCAATCCATACCTAGCAGCAGGATATATATATTGTATATAGGTAAATCACACCCAAACCACAAAACTGCAATAGTTCAAATTGAGAAGTGTAAGACTAACCTTTATGCTGCCTGGTGTTACTTATTTCTGCTTTTCTTCCAGTTAGCAGCTGTCAGTCATGGATGTATCAGAAGATATCACAGCAAATGACTGAATGCTATTCCCCTAGCCGCCTCCTCTAAGCATGTAAAATCTTGTACAAAAAAACTTGGAGAGCTTAAGAGGAGGCAGAAACTTTTGAGTGGCAGAGCAGGGGGAGAACATTTATTAGCTGCACAACAGATCAGCCCCATCTGTCTCAGATTTCTGACATCTGTAGTTTTATGGGATGATTTACCTATATATAATTTTTCACAGTTATAGAGAAATCCCTTTAGTAAGTAATCGAAATTAACTCCCATGTGTGGTTTTGTTTTAGATAAAAATACTAGGGTTCTCTTAGATTTTCTTCATTTAAAAATTGTGTGTTTTGGCACTAAATTTTTCAAAAGGTTATAATAAGTTTGTTACTACCTTCCTACTAAGAGTAGACACCGCACTAGATCTGACCAGTCTGCGCTTCTTGTAACCACGTATGGGTCGAGTCCTGGCCGCCACGCAGGTGGCGTCTGTAAGTGCAGCAGATGGAACAAGGCCTTCAATGCATCGTTTTTTGCCTATTGCCCCCTCTGGATCCACATCATCTGCAGAGCCATTACATGACAGACTGGAACGCACGCTGCAAAAAAACAAAAAAAAAAAAACAAACGATCTATGCCTGTTTTCATCTGAGCAATACACGCGTTATGATTATGCACATTGTATGCAAGTATCAGATTAAATATTTTGTTTTTCTGTTAAACTCTTTGATGGTATGGTGTCTCAGTGCTCCTTTGATCACTAAAATCAATCTTGGACACCTATGATAATTAGTTTTCCAGCCCAATTAATGGAAAGACTACTAAAGAAGGATGTTCCACATTATTGAGCAGACCGCCATTTTCAAGCAATATGAGAAGGAAAAAGGACCACTCTGCTGCTGAAAAGCGTAAAATAGTTAAATGCCTTGGGCAAAGTATGAAAACCTAAGCGTGATCATTGTATAGTTGAAAGAATTGTGGCTGACTCAGAACACATGGATTTGTGCAGATAAAGGCAAGATGAGGAAGGTTTCTGCCAGACAAAATAAAAAAAATCGGATTAAGAGTGCTGCTTTGTTATGGCATTTTAGCAGCTGCTAAAAGGTATTTAATGCTGCTGGTGCCTCCAAGACATTATGGTGCTGGATCCTCCTGAGGACTGCAGTTATGCATAAACCTTCTATTCTGCCACCCCTAGCCAATGCTCACAAGCAGAAATGGCTGCTGTAGGCCCAGAACTACATCAAGAATAATTTTTAAACGGTCTGACGAGTGCAACGTAACCCTGGATGGTCCAGGTGAATGGAGTGGTGGATGGTTGGCAGACAGCCACCATTTCCCAACAAGGAGTCATATTTTGGGCCAGAAACACAAGGAGAGATGGTCAGACCCTTTAGGGTCCCTGAAGGTGTGAAAAGCACCTCTGAAACGTATGTGGAGTTTTACAGACCACTTTCCTCCAGAGTACAAAAGACAGAACTGTAACAATCATTTTATGCACGGCAATGCACCATCTCATGCTGCAAGGAATACCTCTACATCATTGGCTGCTATCAACAAAAAAAAAAAAAATTTAAAAAAAGAGAAACTCATGGTATGGTCCCCATCCTCCCCTGACCTCAATCTTATTGAGAACCTTTGGAACCCTTAATCAAAAGATCTTTAAGGGAGGGAGGAAGTTTACATCCTAACAGCAGCTCTGGTATCCTATCCTGACATCCTGCATAGAAATGCAAGCAGAAACTTATCAAAAACTCAATTGATGCAAAAATTGAGAAGCTGCTTTCAAATAAGGAGTCATATGTTAATATGTATATTGACCTGTTAACATGTTCTTATTAAAAATAACTTCAGTTGAAGGGTAACTGTGGTCTCCAATTCTTCCAAACTAGTAAGAATTATATAAATTATATTATATATATTAAATAAAACCCTTCTATCACACCAAAACCTAAATCACATCTATAGATAAAACTCGTGAGAAGTTATTGCTGGAAAGGTTTAGCAATATTACTTCCTGCTTGAACTCTTCCTGTTTTCAGCCATGTGACCAGCCTGTCTGCATTAATAGGCTCCCCTTCTCAACGGTCATTTCCCCCCTGGGTACTTGATACCTGTTTTCCCCAGCATTAAGTCTTTACTAAGCATGCTTCTCCCCTGGGGCAGAGGGCGTGCAGAGGTCAGGTGAGGTCATTCAACCTACTGGAAGCAGGAAGTTTGAACATTCACCTCAATAATTTCTCACAGGGTGAAGCCATACATGTGATTGTCAGCTCATTTTAAAGGAAATACTGCAGGCTTTCATTTAACCCTAACTTGTTTGGAGACCACAGTTGCCCTTTAATAGGACCTCCTAATGCTGCCAATTTAACCAATGACCATTTTCAGTTCTTTACAACCTGTTCAATGTTTTATAATGTTTTGAAACTGTTGTGCATAATACTTTTTTTATTTCTGGAAAATGTACCGTTTTCATTAGGTTTGTTCAGTAACATTCTAATTATTCTTGAATGGTTGATCACTCATTTTATGCTGACTGCCACTTGCATCGACTATTTAGTAAGATCAGAGGAAAACATAGCTTGCATAATAATTTGGAATGCAATGTATGTTTAAATATGAGAATATGACCGGGGTCGTGGAAGCCTTCAGTCTGTTGGTCATGTTGCCACTAAGTATGGTACTGTTTAAAGGACAACTTAAGACCTAAAACACTGAATTATAAGGCAGAGCACACCCTGACAAAAACAGTTCTGTCTCTCCCTTCTCGTTTTAATGTGGGTGCTGGGAAATCTTTACCTTTCTGCTATAGGGCTTATGTACTTTTTTTCTCAGCATTCCAGTATCTCACAGTTTGGGCACTGGGCTAGTGTGAAAAACAGTGTAGTCAGTCCTAAACTACTGCAGGAAATTGTTGCTGCAGGGCACACCAACTAGTAACCCACAGCCAATCCAGATTAGGCAAGGGAGCATGTCTTAAGAGCCTCCTGGCTGGGCCTGTCCTATGGAAAGACATGGGGAGAGTATCTTTATATGGGGGTGGGGGTACATTTATATGGCTGGAGTTGCCCTTTAAATAAAAATTAGAAAAAGAATCATACGACATACAATGCTTTTAAAATTTAGCAGCCAATATAAAAATGCATATTGTCACCCTTACAAGCAGAGGGGCAAAGAACAAGATCTTTAATTTTATTAATTTTGCAAAGCATCCTTGATACAATACTTCCAATCTCCATAAGTTACTGTTTAATTGTACATGAATTTACAATTAATTTACAAGAACACCAGAACCCCAGCAACAGGAAAGTAAATATTTCCAGCCAATCATTTACTAGCTTCACTTCTGCCACGCTTTGCAAATCACACCATACAGAACCACAGTTCAAATTTAATCCCGTACAAAAAGTTAAATAATTTTAAAAGAAATGTATTGTGGTTCCTTTAAAAATGTAGATATTCTGTTTACAGACCTTTCTGCTTTCAACTAATCACATAACATTCCACAGCAAGCAACAGACTTGAGTGAAGTGGGAATACTATAACTATACCCTCTAGTTTATATAGAGGAAGCAGCTATAATTTCATACAATAAGAATATCACACACAAATATAATATATGTGTAATATAAACAGTATTTTCATCTGTGATTATAGTGCAGACAATGTTAATAATTAATAATAATTCAGAAATAATTTACAAAGGAGAGAAAGTCATCCAGAACAAGTTTCTTTCAGGAAACGACACCGATCAGTTGCCTGCCTCTTCAAACAATTGTCTGGTTTAGGATTATAAACAAACATACAAGAGAGCCAGATGACATTTGACCTGACTAGGACACTGCATCAGCAAATCCTAAACATGCCTGGGATGTCAATACCAACAAAGCAAGCAACAACTATTAATAAAGCTATGTACACACATTAGTGATATAGGACCAGTCACTTCAGTACCAACTTTATATTTGGCCCTTTATCCACTGCTGCAGAACTGAAAATCCCCAACCACTTCCTGGTTCTAATCCACTGTAGCGTGCATGCGGTGGATTAGAACCAGGAAACAGTCGAGGCCTGTCATTTCTGCAGTGGAGCATCCCGCAAAAGGTTAATATACTTGCCTTTATCTTTGGCTTCCGAGAAATTGATTGAAGAACAGGAGGTAAGGCATAGCTCCTTAATCTCACGGCCTTCAATCAATACATTAAAGGAATAGTTCACTTTTCCAGTGAACTATTCCTTTGAAAATAATATAGTTCCTAATTATGTGTTAAAGGGTCCAGATCCCAGTTTGCAGTACAGATCTACAGCCAAAAGACTTCCAACAGCCAAGCAAAACATTGCTACAAAATATTTAATTCTTAAAAGTCGGGTCCCTTGCAATGTTTATTCAGAAGTAATGATACACAGGAACCACAAAATAGTCTATTTCTGAAATATGCGGTACTTTATGCTATGTCTGGTTGGGAAATCATGATTCTCCCTCCAGCAGTTCTATTAGGAAGGCAGTAAGGTCATACTTTTCACGCCGAGTGCTTTGGCAATAAGAATTTTAAACTTGTCCAAACAACCAATTTTTAGCCAATTATCGAGTAAGACCATATTTTTAACACCCCGACAGATCAATTAATAAACCCACATATCCTTCTGCTTGTGTGTCCTCATTTATCTGGCGCATGTTTTTCTATTTTAATCTTCTCAATAACCCCAATGACATCACTCTCTCCCACACCCAACAGATTGCTTCTATAATCATCAATAAACTTTAAGAGTGGATAAATATAACAAGCCAAAGAAGAACAGTTATACAGCACTTTCCGGAGTAGGGACAGCAGTATGCTGGGAGTGCATTATTAAGTGACTGTGCGGCTTGCGAATAGTTCTAAAGTTTGTTTTTGCTTTCAATGTGGTCCAGAAACAACAGTTTTTCTGGGCCACAATAAATAACCAACGGAAATAAAGGAAAATATAAAACTATATGCTTTACTTTTTTGAAGAAGTCTACTCTCGTCATGGGCATATTTTTTCCCCTCCTGAACATGTCCCCTTACTGCCTAGCTGCACTGCACATTCTCTCTCTCAGTCCTTCTGGCTTAAAGGGCATCTCCACTGAGGAAAAAGGATTTTTTTTTGGTTTATTTCAAAGTACACCATCCCCCAACCCTCCCCCTAGAATTCCCCATTGTTTGATTGCAGCAGCATGGGAAAGTTGTGCTGGTTCCTGGGGGGGGTGTCTTCCTGAGTGCTGTCACTCAATGTGCATCATCATGGTAGCAGACACCCCCACTTGGCTGCATTAAGAAATCCTTTCCTCCATGACTCTCTAAGTTCATTTTTGCAGCTGATCATGCAGAGAGACAGGGGAGAAAAAGTTTTATTTCCCAAGGGTATACATTTAGATGTGAACTGGCTTAAAATCCCCTTAAACACAGTCCACTTCTGTTCAGTACCTTTACCTGATAATACATTATCCCAGTTGACATTCTGAAGAGCTACTTTTAACCTGGGAAAATTTGCCTTCCCGAAATTAAAAGTCTTTAATGGTCACTATTCCCTAAGCTTCCAGTTACCTTTATATATATAATATATATAAAATTTTGCAGGAAATTCAGGAACTCATCGCCTTTTTCTGTGATGGCAGTTCCACCACACCAATCAATGTCAGGGTAATTGAAGTCCCCCATAATGAGCACACTCCCCAAACTTGCAGCCCTTGCCAACTGCATATGAAGCTGACTCACTTCCTCTCAGCTAGCATTTGGCGGCTTATAGCAGACACCAACAATGACATTACCCCTTTCCTGTTACTTAATTCCACCCATATTGCCTCCACTTTAACATCCATATTGCCAGTTCTCTTTTAAATTTGTCTTCAATTCTTTTTTAACATAAACACATACTCCTCCCCCTTTCCTTTTTTCTCTGTCCTGCCTAAAGGCACATCCTTCGAAATTTACAGCCCAGTCATGAGAACTGTTCAACCACGTTACTGCTATACCTATTACATCATACTTTTCATTCAACGCCAATTTCCAATTCACCCATTTTTTCAGCCAGGCTTCTCGCATTTGCAAACATACATTTTAGATTATGATCCTGTAATTTATTCATACACTAATACACGTGCCTCCCTATCCCCTATGCTAGCCCCACCCCCGTTCCACCCACCACTGGCCTTTCTACACCCTGCTTTTATCCTGGGCTATCTATCCCAGTGAGACTGCTAATACCCCACCCCCACCCCAAACCTAGTTTAAAATCTCCTCCAACCCTCTAGCCATCTTCTCCCCTAAAACAGCTTCACCGCCATCAGTGAGGTGGAACCAATCCCTACTAAAGAGCTTGTAGCCGACAGCAAAGTCTGCCCAGTTCTCTATAAACCCAAACCCTTCATCCTTACACCACGCTCTTAGCCACGCATTAATGCTCCTAAGCTCCCGCTGTCTCCCTGGCAATGTGAACCAAGACCACCAGGTCACACCCACCCAATAATCCGTCTACATGCTCCACCACATGCTGTGACAACCCTAGCACCAGGCAGGCAACACACAGTTCGGCATGTAGGGTCTTGGCGGCAGATTACCCTATCTACCTTCCTTATAATGGAGTCCCCTACAACTAGCACCTGCCTAGCATTCCTGATCCTAAGTTCCTCCTCCCTTGTATCAGTGATGGCAGTCCCCTGGGTGCTCAAGGGACTAGCCCTGTCCATACATGCTAATTCCAAGCTATCCTCCTCCACTTCATCACCTAAGGCAGCAAATCTGTTGGGATGTGCAATCTGAGAAGAAGCAAACCTACCCCTTCCGTCCCCCACTTCCCCTAGTAACCCTAACAAAAAACTACCTCCCCCCTCAACCTTCCCTGTCCCACTTCCCCCACCTCTATACAGGCCCCAGCCAGTGCCTGCTGTCCCTCCCAGATTTCCCAATCCCTGCAATGTTGCCCCGACTCTCCACCTCCGCTTCCAAATTGGTAACCCACTCACACCTGACACGGACATAGGTCCCCTGGAACGTCTGCTCCAGGTTCCTATACATGTGGCAGGATGCACATTGCATGGTACTGACAAAACTGTCCCTTCTAATACACAACACCAGCACAGTGACACACAAACCTTGTTTAATTGCTCTTCTTGTTTCAATGCCCTTTTTCTATGTCCTTGAGATCAAGGTCCTTCTGAACAAGGGACTTTATTTCAATCACAGGAAATTTCCTTTTGTTAGGTCCAAACCCAAGCACAGGCAGCTGTGAAGAGCTACTGTACGGGTGGCTTGAGTACAACCATCAGGGGTTTAAACAGTTTAGATAATACAAACAAAAATAAAGACTATCCTTTCCTTCTAAATGTAGCGATACTCCCTACAATGTTATACAAAAGTATTACATATATGCAGCTTCCACCAGGCTTTTACTCACTCACGTGGAGTCTGACGGTCTGGGTGTGGAGACCCCAGACCCTTGACAAGGTGGTACACACAGTAATAAAACCTTTTTTACCCATATGAAAAAAACTGTTGGTGCAGGGAAAAAAAAAAAAAACATACACGTCCACGTGGATGACCCAGGTGCCTCTGCCACAGGTTTTTTTTTTACAAAGCCCCAAAACATCAAGTGTGCATTCAAACAGGGTATGGGTAGCGCACACTGAAGAGCTGACTCCAAAAAAAAGTTCCAATCGTTCTTAGGAAAAAACTGATTAAGGGCCTACTCTTAAAACACGTCAGGCAACTGAGCAAGTTTTCTGTTACTTCTGTTTCTGTATAATAAAGGAAGTTTTAACCGAAGAGCGATCAGAAATCTTTTTTGCAGTCAGCTCTTTAGTGTGTGCTACCCATACCTTGTTGTAACAGTTTAGTATGTTTCTTTGTATATAGCTGTTTCACACGTGAAGAGACACAAATTCTATGCCAATTCTAGGAGTTGAATCCAACAATCCACTACGCCCACTTTTCATTCACCGATTTCAATAGGACAATTTAATTAAAGGTTACATTCTTTCTACTCTTCAGTGGTTACCTAGTTTGTGTCTTGAACTCAAGAAACACCCTACATAACATCAACTATTGGATTAATTGGTTATCTGTAAGATGTGTCACATTCCTAGGTCAAGCAATAGATGCCCATATTTTCAATATGCTAAATGAACAGGTTGGAAAGTAGGTGCATCAACTTTTCAGCTTGCAGGGCCAGCCTTAGAATAGCACCCTGTGCAAGATTTGTTACTGGCACCTAGCACCCCCTCCAAACCGCAAAGACTTAAAATATTTTGAAAAAGCATTTAAAAAAAACAGGTTTTTTTATTAAATATACATGACTCAAGCAGAATCACCTTCCTCATCAAGCCAAAAAGTGTTTTGGTTAAATCTAAACAAACACTAACCAATTTATGAGTCCGTTCACTTGATGAGATGATTTTTGGGATCCTGAAGAGTCAGACACAGGTGTAGTGGATGTATTTTGACACGCAACATTTTCAGACTGGGTAAGGCGGGAACACTGAGAAAGAACAGACAAAGAATAAAAATCTCCAACATGCTAAAAACTCAATGATGTGACTTTCAGAACGTATAAAATACACCAATCCTAGTAATATAGTTAGTAGAAATCCTTGCTACCAATAGCAAATCCTGTTTTAGCACAACAAAAAGGCCCTTTTTATTTAACAAAAGGGGTTACTTTTTTATTAAAGGGACACTAAACTCCCCATAATCCATAAATATAACTATTTGCCATTTGTTTCTATTATTCACAGGGAGGTGAGAACGCTTATTCTCACCTCCCTGTGAATAATAGGACGCTGGGGGGACCTGGAACTTACTTTACCGCCGCTCCTTCACTAACAGCCGATCTGTCCCGACCGCGCCCTATCTTAGGCGCATGCACACCAATACATCGGGACAGAACAGCTGTTCTGTGCAGTAGCAGCTTGCAAGTGGAGCGCAGTAAGGTAAGTTCCAGTGTCCCCCGAGCGTCCTATTATTCACAGGGAGGAGAGAATAAGCGTTCTCACCTCCCTGTGAATAATAGAAACGGATGGCAAATAGTAATATTTATGGATGTAGTGTTCCTTTAAGCAATGTGTTTACAGTTTAAAGGGCAAGTCCAGCCCTAAAATGAAAACTTACATACAGGTAAATCACCCCCCAAAACCCTAAACCGTAATAGTTTGAAATGTGAAATATATAAATCTAACCTGAAATCCTGCACAATGTCTTGGTGCCCCTGTTTCTGCTTCCTGGTTCTTCCAGTTAGCAGATGTCCGTTAGGGATTTGACAGTTGACATCTAAGCCAATGATTGAATGTTAATACCCTATCTGCCCTATCTGCCCAGGCTCAGTAGAGGCTCAGTACAGGTTTCTAAATTGCTCAGTTTCCATGAGGCATCCAGAAGCATAGCAGGCATACAGTAATGAATTCATAGGACAAAGTATGATCTATCAGCACATTTTAAAGAGGCCATTCTTCCTAAAAGATGTTCTTATGAGGATGGAGTGGTCCTTTAAACAGTTACATTTGAAAGATATTAAAATACTTCCTCATTTAAAGTCCAGAAATCACTTATGCATAGCTTTTTATGTAATTGGTAAAACAAAAATACAACTGTCTGAAATCAAGAACTTTTTAACTCTTAGGCTGAAGCCACACAATGCCAAAAGGCAATGCACAGGATATACATGTGTGTATCACACAGCACAAGCCTTTTGCAAAAAAAAATTACAAACCACATTAACATGCAGTGCTCTGCTTTTCTCACACGCAAACAGATCTCATACAGTACAATTACGTTTTGCAATGTGACAGTGGCCAAGCCCTAACTCCTCCCCATACCATTTGCTTTACCCAGTGATAAAACAAGAAAAGAGATGATCAATGCACATTCCTGGGCCCCATATATCATCCAGTTAGTGAGAATAGAAGCTATCCAAGGAGCTACCACATTAAGGTAATAAAATGGAAGTAAAAGTAACTGCAGAACTTTCTATAGTGAAATATCTCTATCTCTGGTTAAGAACTACTTCTCGTTAGAGCACAAGGAAGAAAATAATTGGACTCCACAGCTAACAACCTAATGTCATCAGTTAAAGGATCGGTCATCAGTGACCATATAATTTTAAATCCTTTCTGCTCCCTATACTTATTTATAGGGAGATTGGATCAGTAAAGTTTATGTACTCAACACAAAACCCTTTGTAAGGGAATCTGGGTTTTATGCCTGGCTTTACCTTAAGACCAACATTACTGAATACCTTTAACTCTCATTAAATAAAAAAACTTTATTGTGCCTTAGCGGATATTGTTGTGACAAGTATTATCAAGGGAGCAGTAATACTAAAACTCTATTCACCTAAGGGAGAACTAATAAATAGGAAACCTTTTCTTCAAACGGTATTATCTCTTATTATTTACCTATGCCATCCTAAGACCTATTGCAGATTGTACATCTGTGATTAGTTTATCTCTACCCCCATTCCTACCTTACATTAAAAATGCATACATGGTACTGCAGCTGACAGATCTGCACTCCTGTAAAATATGAATGCAAAAAATCCCAATAAAGTCTGCCTAAGGGCTCATTACACTATATCAGTTTGTATCCGTTTTCCAAACGCAGGTGCCTTTTAAAAAATGGACAGACCATAAAACCCCATAGGATTTCACAATATTGTTCTCATTTACTGCATTGTGTTCCATTGCAGTCCATTTAAAAACACGCACTGCTGCATGCATTTGTCTGTTTAAAATGCATGAAAACGCGGTACAACGCATTTGTCCATTTTTCGAAAAGGATGCCTGGGAGTTCCTGTGATGTAATTTCTGGTCCGCGGGCTATAGGAAACAGGCTGAAAGAATAGCAAAAATCACCAGAAAATCGCAAGATCTCTCTCCACAAGCTTCTGAAACTCCCACACTCCCAGGAAGTGGCATCAGGATTTTAGTGTTCTTTGGTCCTGCCCCCTTAAATTCAAAAAAATGCGATCAAAAAGGTGTTGAAATGCAACGGACAGAAACTCAGAAAAAACAGACAAACTAATAACTCACACAGTTGGCACTGCGTTTTTACGTTGCATTTTTGGCTGTTCCTAGTGTAAGCGAACCCTAAAAGCAATTATGAACATGGTACCAGGTTTACATTTTAGGAAAATGTTAAGTTTTTTTTTCCCTGCTTTCCCTTTAAAACTGGAACAATGTAGTCTTAATATTACAACACATGCAAACATACAGTATCAGCTGAATTGGTTTGTATCTATAGCCTGAAGGTAAACTATGACTGAACACATGTAAATGTAGTCCCAAGCAAAATAAATGGTGGCGGAAAAATTTTTTGTGACATGAAGCGTATTGGGGTCGGCCGAATTATAGGATGTGTGTACAAGGCTTAAGATGCGTTAACACGTATATCAGTTGGTGTAGCCTCTCCCTAATAATCTAAATAACACCACCAATAAAAACAGATTTGGCAATTCCAGGTCTAAGGATAATGTTTCATATTTTTTCCAGTTTAGTTTTACAGTCCTACAGTCTTAAAATATCAAAGGAATAAAAGAAATGGTTGCTAAACCAGAAGGGCGATTCATAGGCTGCTACAACTCCCCACAATAAAAAAAAGGTTCCAGCTATGAATATGTAATAACTATTAGGATCCACTCTGGTAATAACTGATAATTTACATGCTTCTGCCAATATGGAAAAAAGGTGATACAGCCAACCAAATACACACATTTTGCTTGGAAAAAAAACTAATATTAAAAACTTCAAAATGCAAGACATTTTTTGGTTTAGTTTTAATTATATCAATTTAAGGCCTAGAACAGACCTGGGCAAAGTACGGTAGGTCCCGGAGGCCACATGAGGCCCGTTGGCTGCCCCTGTCTGGCCCCCCAATACTACACCTGTACCCAAAAAAATCTTAATACTAATTGATTGTCTCAGGCTGGATAATTGGTTTATATTTATTAATTTGGCTTGAAAAAGCCAAATTACTGTTCTTTCCATTTCTTCTTCCGTTTTATTCTTCCACTTTTTTGGACTGTATCTCCTCCCACAGTTTTAGAGCTAGAGAAATGAAATTCGGTACAGATGTGCAGGGCATTTAGGAGAAGTGTGCTATCTTCTAGCTAAGGAATCCGCATTATCGGCGAATTTCTGGACATTTTTTCCCCACAGACTATAATGGTAACAATCCTCAAATGTGGATATTTCAAAACAGTTTTTTTCATGGTCATAAATACAAATGGTGATACCCCCAACCCCCCACACAGACCCAGGTACACCCACCTACTGACCTAACTTTCCATTCCCATGGAAGCCATATTTAAAGGGTAACTAAAGTCAAAAAAACTAATTTAGATTTATCCTCAATAAAAGATCGTTTTATGGTTGTAAACACAAAAAAGACATACCCCCTCAACCAGACCCAGGTACACACACCTACTGATTTACTTATCCATTACTGTGGCAGCCATACTTAAAGGGTAACTAAAGTCAAAAAAATTATTTTGATTAATAATAAAAAAAGGTTTGTTTTTTTAACCCCCATGTGGCAGTTATACACCTACTGACCTACCCCTCCATTAATGTTGCAGCCATACCTAAAGGGTAACTAAAGACAAAAAAACAAATTTTGACCAATCATCAAAAAAGTTTGTTTTTTTAACCACCAACTGACACAGGTACACACACCTACTGATCTACTTATCCATTACTGTGGCAGCCATACTTAATAACTAAAGTCAAAAAATGTTTTTGGACCAATCATCAAAAAGATAGAGAGATTCAATAAAAGTTCTTATCATTGAAAATGGTGCTAATTTTGCCCTAACCAATCAGATGTTAGCTTTCTGATTGATTGGATCAAAATTAGCACCACTTTGGGCTGGGTACATACAAAGGTTTTTTTTGTCCCAAACAAGCGTTCACTACTAACTCATCATTCCAATTATTGAGTTTTAAAATCTGCAGCAAACACACATATTCCCTTCCAAAATGCAGCCCTTCAAGCCAAATTCAAAGTTTATACTTTAACTTTCCCTTTCTAGTTAACTTTACTTTATCAATTGATCAGCTCATCATTATTTTTATAAATTGAATATGATGGAATGGATCTTTAATATTAAACACCTTATAATAAAAAAAAAAGTCCAATAAACCTCATATTAATTTAATATTTTTATAAAATGCAGTTTTGCAATCTCTATAATGAGAATTGAGTTGAACCTTTTGGTCCAGCCCTTCCGACAATCCAAATTTCTCATGCGGCCCCCTGTGAAACTTACTTGCCCACCCCTGGCCTAGAACAAAGGTCTGATGGAACTTTAAAAGAACCTAACCCCCCCCCCCCCCGTTTCTCCTTTAAGTACAAACCAAGGTTTTGTGACTGTAGACGACCAAAAGCGGTCATGTCTAATAGAGAATTCCCCAAATATAAACCAGCAAGGAGCATGTCAACAATCAAGGAAATGACACTGTAGGGTCAAATGAAAGCAGTCAATCATAATGTGTAAGCATAATAGCCATATGATAAAACAATAGTAACTTATAAGAATTGTCAAAGAAGCGCTATAATATCTATTGAAAGTAAAATGTCCTGCTTTAAGCAGATAATGACTGTGGCAATGTAAATTCCCCCAACCAAAGTCACATGTCTGTATCCAGCTTTGGATACAATTGCTATTACACAATAGAGGTGCTCCCATGGTCCATAGCTCATATACATATATGCATAGCTTATAGTTCATTGCCCACTCCACTATACATGTAATTCCTCAGTAAAAGGTGAAAAGGCAGTTGTTAAGAAAGTCATAGCTACATCATCTGTTCATAAGGGTGTCTTATTTCAGCAGACTTCCTCTGAGAGAAATAGGAGGTCCCAAAAAGTACCGTATAAACTCGGTTTATACTCAAGTATATACGGTACTGCCAAGATCAAGAGGGATAGTCAAGCAAATCAGAAAGAAAACAAAAACAAAAAAAAAAAAAAAAAAACAGACAGTTTCAATAATAGATCTTATAATTTAAAATGGTGCTAATTTAGCTTGAATCAATCATATCTTGTTTAAAAGGGCACTATAATTTGATATTGGCTATGACTGTAGCTTTAAAATAAGCCATCTCCCATTAAAATAAGTTTTTGCAGCTTGCTTTTTGCAGACCAGGAACATCTCATCTGTAATCCAAGCTGGCTGACGTCACCTCAACCCGTGCCTGCAGCCTCCCTTGGCACCCCCCCCCCACCTCCCACCATCCAGATCCATCCTCTGTTCCCCTGCATCCTATCGACAAATCCCCTGCCCAGACTAAAACATGGTGCTTTTTCATGATGTCAGACGCATCTGTGCCAATCACAGACACGGTGGACGTCACGGAAAACACCGCGGGAATGAAGGGCTGTAAGTATAGACAGGATAATTTAATAGCGTTTTAGTCTGGGCAGGGGTCACCCAACATCCCCTGAAAGGATTTGTCGATAGGATGCAGGGGAACCGAAGATGGATCCAGATGCTACAGTCATGGCCAATAACATATCAAATGATAGTTTTTGGGGTGGAATTGCCCTTTAACATTTGAAAGCCAACATCTGATTGGTTAGAGCAAAATTAGCACCATTTTAAACCATAAGAACTTTGATTGAATAGCCCTGAGTATGGCCCTGAGTATGCCTTTAAAGAAACATTGTAAAATGTGTATCTGTTGTATTCAATTAGATCAACTGGACTTGAAGTTTAGTTCTTGAAGACGTTTCGCTAGTCATCTGACTGGCTTTCTCAATTCAGGATGACTTGTACAAGAATCTTTGGCAATTATGTACCCTGAAAAAAGCCCAATTACCCTGACCTGGATGAATGAGAACCTTCACAAGCATATTGTAAAATGTGCATCTGAGTCAAACACACACTTAAGAGTAATGTTCAGCTTAATCACACTTCTAACTGAATGAACAGTAAATTTGTAATCATTCATTTCAAAATAACTATTCCACGGAGAATTAAATCAGCAGATTCATCAGATTAAACATCAAACCCCCAGAATCTCTTGCACAATAATGTACCTATACAAAACAAAAGGGAGAATGAATGCCCCACATCTTTATAAATATTACATAGCAGCTCATATCACACATCTGGTAACATGGCAACAAATAGCAAACATTCCTAGATGAAAAACTCTAGACATTACCTAACATTCCCACAACATAGACTGTGTCATGTATTTCACCAAAGGTCAGAAACCTACCACCAACAACTAATCCGACAAGTTATGGGACAAAAGTCAATTAAAAGGTATGGCTTCACAAAATCTCCCTCTTTAAAGGGCATGTCCACCCTTTTAAAATAATTTTTAGATGTGGTAGGGGACCTTCCCCCAGCCCCAACCGCATCATTAGATTTTCCAGAAAGTGCCCCGATAGTTACTTACCTTACCTCTTTCCCCCGCTGCACAATCCCGGCCCTCTGCTTGCACTGAACTGCAAGCAGGGGGTGGGACCGGCAGCCGCGTCCCTGATTAGCTGAGGGGCAGCCAATCACGGACGCGGCTTCCGGCAGTTCAAAACACCGGGGGAAAGAGGTAAGGTAGTAACTATCGGGGGGAGTCTCTGGAAAATGTAATAATGCGGTTGGGGCTGGGGGAAGGCAACCTACTAATGGGCAAAGGGTTTTAATGGTAGGGGGAGGGCTTGCAAAACGGGAGGGAGAGGTAGGGGGGGGCCTGCAGTGCACAGGACAAAATTCTCCCGGAGGAGAGACAGGAGGCAGAGTCCTATATGGACTGATATCCTCCTGGTGGCCAGTTTTTCAGACTTGGGGGGGAATCCAGGAGAACCATTTGGAGCTGGGATGCAAGGGAAGTATGTTATTACACTACAGTGGGGCCTGTAAGGGGGGGGGGGGCATGCCCTTTAATGTCAAAAGACACACAATCCCTCCTTTAAACCAGGATTCCAAGACAAAGGGTACACCTGGTGGAGAAATACAGGTTAACGTCAGACTAGCCCACTCCTCAGGTACTGGTAAAAACATTGATATGGACAAAGTGAAATTAAAATTCCCAGTTTCCCCAAGAGGCGACTACCAATACCTACAAATATATTCTTACTCAAGACAAATAACAAAAGGATGATAAACCCACGACAGATTTTGAAAAACTGTCTTCAAAGACCAAACAGCAATCCGCTGTAATTTCAACTAGCACAGGAATCAAACCTTCAAGAAGAAAGGGATCAAGAAGACTGGGTTGCTACCTTTGAAAAACTAAATAAAGGGATCTTTAATGAAGCGTAACCTTCCTTACAGAATATACAGAGTACATACTGTACTAGCAAAGATATATCCAAACTTTAGCCCACTGTGCTTATGGGGTTGCAAACAGAGGGAAATTTGTTTTACATATATGGCGGAATTGTCCAACTGTAAAAAACCTATGGGTATCCATATTACCCTTATGTATAATATTCAACCCACACCACCACGTGGCATTTTTGGGTCAAGGGATACCAAAACTAGCTAACCAACATAATACTTTATTTAATAGGATATGCTAGCCACGAAAATACATATATAAAATCCAAAACAGTGCTCTGCAGAATTAATTCAATAATGATAAACGAGGGAATAATATTCCACACCATACAGGACATTGTGCATTTATTCTCTAATGTCATGTTCATTGTGGTTGAGCAGCTCACACACCATAAATTTACTTTTGATGTATCAATAATTATAGAAAAAGCCTTACCAAACTACAAGAATTATATATAGATGCGAGTTTAAAAACGGAAATGGAAAGCAATGTAATTCATTATGCTGTCTGATGTACTTGTCCTGGAAGTTATATAGATGACTACGCATGCCAAGTTACTGTGGTCGAAAAAATTTTTTTATAAATGACAATGTCAAAATTTTTAAATCTCAATAAAAATGTATTGAACACTAAAAATCCTCAACATCACATTCTGTTGGAAAATTTTGCGGCATTTTAAGGTTTATTTAAACCTGCATTCCAAAGTCCTCTGAGGGCTAGGTCACACTAGGATTTTTCAATGCACATATATATATTGTTGGAAGAGTCGTGCACACACACGTGTCCCAATAATAGATCGGAGCACAGCCAACATCGTGGGAACATTCCAATTGCATTGTATTAGCAATCTGAATTGTGTAAGTAGGGCCTATCCCTAACACAGATTTACATTACTTTCTTTTCTTCCCTACTATGGATACACAACAATAACAATTGATAGACTGGAAAGACAAAGAATTGCTATTTCAGTGCTACAACGATAGACCAAGAGGGACAAAGAATTCTCTGCAGGCCTCTGTGGAGCCACAGCATCAAGTTTCTCCCCAATCAGATAACATTACTGTTTGCAGGAGGAAGTTGCTCCACAAAAACCAACAAGTCACAGGTATTAATATACAAAATTGAGTCCTCCAATGACCTTAGCTAATTTAGAAAAATGTATTGCATACAGCCCACCACAGGTACTAACATGATTCAAGCTGAAGAAATTGAATACCTCTAAAGGGTATCCTTAGGGGGAGATTTATTAAAGGCCAACAAAGGGAAATTGTGGTCCCCCATACAAGTGCTCTGTATTAAAAGTAACTCCAGGATCATGTTTCTAGCTGCAGTCTATTTAAACTTACAACCGTATAAAGGGTGGTGCTTTCTTATTGCAAAGATATCCCCAGCACTAGCAAGCCCCTGTTTTGAGCATGTCAACTTGTATCCTACTGCTCTGACAGAGAATCATTGGCTGCATCATAAGCCCTGCCCCAAGACTTCTTTTTCCTTTCTAAAGCTAGCCAAAGGCCCCAAAACATTTCTTCTCTCCCTAAAGTGTCTATATGAAGAGGAAAGCACATATATTCATTGCAAGTCTGTAACTAGCTTCAGAAAAGACTTATTTGGGTGTGGAGCTTATGACAGCTTATAACTCTTCTAAAGTCTTTACAGCCCTATAACTCTAAATTGACAAGTAGAGACGACATCCTAGGCTTGTCTGAAGACCACATTTCCCCTTTAAAGGAATAGTTCACTGAAAAAGTGAACTATTCCTTTAATGCTTTGATTAAAGAAAACGAGGTAAAGGAGCGCTTCTAAAGGACTTTACAAGTGTTATAAGCAAGAGTCCAGGTCTGGAATTCCTAAAACTTATATTTATTACATATTAAAAACTGGACATGGTGAGTATAAACATAACATATGGGTCAGAAGTCACAAGTCTGATGAGTTTCGAGTGAACCCTAAGTTAGGCATCAGACATGTGAATTCTGACCCATATATTATGTTTATACTCACCATGTCCAGTTTTTAAAGGGGAACTGTGGTCTCCTTTTAAATGAAAGGCCAGTTTCCTAACTTTAAAAGGAGCCATCAAAGGGGGCGGAGCTAGGCAGCCGAGGAGAATGGTCGTACGTACCTAAAGCTCCGGCTATCAGGGACCAGTTTATAAAGCATTTAGGCACTGGAGAAACCCACCATCAGCACAAAACACTTGAAAGAGTGCCCCCGCTCCAAACTACACAATGGGAAGATGAAAACCAACAAAGACCGTACCTCACAAGCAGACCGACTACTACGGCAGCAGCCGCGAGGGCCGCAAAGATGGCGCCGGCTCTCCGCACTCACCCAGCTCCACAGATCGGGAAGGACCCGACACAGACTCCACCACTCCTGACCCAGTTCCAGAGCGCTCCGGCTCCCCCACACTTCTAAGGGAGACCCAGGAGGACATACAAATAAGGTCAGTGAGCCCAATGAGACCGGACGCCAGCATTAATATAGAACAGGCCCAAGGTGGCCTACACCACACCATCCAAAATAGGCAACATCCCATAAGGGCCCAAGGCATCCAACAGGCCACAACAACCCAAAATAAACAACCACAACTAGAACACCAGCCCCAGGACCAACAGTCTACACCAGAAGAGATGAGTAACCCCCTATTCTCGTTTCCAGTCCAAAATATACCCATAACGGACCAATTGCTAACAAATATGATGTTATCCCTGTATGAGACCCTACAAAAGGACTTACAAACCCCTATCCGTAATATCCAAAAATCACTGACAGAACTTGGACAGCGTACTGACCACATGGAGAACAAAATGGTACACTTTGTCTCATCAGTAAATGACCTTATACACTCTCACTCCGCCCTTCAAGACGAAGTAACAACACTCCGACTTAAACTGTCAGATATGGAAGACAGAGCCAGAAGACGGAATATCAAAATTAGAGGTATCCCCGAAACGATTGACAACACAGAACTGATACCATACCATACTACTAAATACCCTCCTATCAGAAGCACCACAAACCGATATCTTAATAGACCGTGCACATAGGGTCAGAAAACCACAACATCTACCTAACGCAGTCCCCAGAGATACCCTGGTGAGAATGCATTACTTCCATATCAAAGAACAAATAATGGCAAAGTCAAGGAAAATGCCAAGAATGCCAACTCCTTATAGGGACATACAAATATTTATAGACCTATCACCAAATACCCTTCAAGCCAGGAGACAATATACAACCACTACTACTACATTGAGAAACTCGCAAATCCCCTATAGATGGGGCTTCCCTACCAAACTAATCATTAGGAAAAATGGAACCAACCATATTGCAAACTCCCCACGTGAAGCCGAAACACTGTTAAAAAGCTGGAACCTTATGCCTTCTGAAGCATGATCACCCTCCAAAAATGGATACAATTGCCCAGCAAAACTAGAGCAAAGCTGGAATAAAACCAAAACACACTCAACCAGAAGTTCACCAACAAGCTCTCCCAAGTGACTACAAAGGTGCCTAACAAAACATCAAATCTGAACCAAGCTATACCTTTAAACTGGACCTGAACTGGCTGACTTAACTATAAATTTACCCCAAAGACTACGAGATCAACGACAGGTTAAGTTCTCATCGGTTTAATTTATGTTATATTTTTATTTAAGTTATTTTTTTATAATGTTTTTATATGTAAAATGTTCAGGCTATTCCAATTGACCTCTGCACACTCGAATAATGAAAATGCTAAAGAAACAAATAACCAACAGAATAGACTACTGGGTCTAGACGTATCCATGTTGGGGATACCTAATACACCGATACTATGTATAAATCAATGTATATGTCAATGATATTAATGTCTTCCCTTGCAGTGACTGCAAACCAAATACCAGCTAAAGTGAGAAATCTACAGATAGCAAATAGCTCTGAAAATACATATACAAAACCTAACAAAATGTTTTAGCAAGAATTTGTCCATTTATGTTACTCGCTCGATTAATATGTTTTTCAGCCCTCCTCTACCAACATCTCTTTAAGAAAGCATACCATTATACGTACAAATGGTACTAACAATATTCTCCTTAAATATTAGAGGCCTGAACTCGCCATACAAAAGAGCGATGCTATGGCACCAAGCCAAACAAAACAAAGCTGACATAATATTCGCCCAAGAAACGCACTTTAAGGAAGGAGAAAAGCCCAAATGCTCTCACAAGAATTACCCATACATATATACTACCCAAGCAAAAGGGAAAAAATATAAAGGGGTACTAATAGCGATCAAAGAAACAGTAGAATGTGAACCAATAAACATAATAAAAGACCCCGAAAGCAGATATTTGATCATAGAATGCTCGATAAACAATAAGCTATACACATTGATCAATATATATGCTCCTCATACGAAACAGAATAAGTTTCTTGAGAAAATACACACACTCAACGAACAAAAACTCTTCTATCCTTATATGCAGAGACTAACGCAATTATAGACCCAACCATGGATTCCACCAACATCTTACGTGCAAACAAAGGCACGATCGCTCAAACTAAATATAAACTGAACCTCCACGATATATGGAGATGTAGATACCCATTGGATAAAGTATACACCTACTACTCTCCTGTCCATAACACATATTCCTGAATCGACATGTGCTGGACCGACCTAAATACCCTAGCCAGAATAGATGATATACAGATAGGCCCAATTTTGTGGTCAGACCACGCCCATATAAATACAAGAATCAAAGAAAACAACTATACCCCAAAATACTCATGGCAACTAAACCACTACCTCTTAACAAATCCGAAAACCAAATCCAAAATACAATCTACTATAGAAGAGTTCTTTAAGATAAATGACAACAAAGACACAACAGACATTACACTTTGGCAAGCCTTCAAAGCCTTCATTAGAGGCATAATGATCCAAGAAGCTACAAAAAAAAAAAAAAAAAAAACTAGCAAAACAGAACTCTCTAATGACAAATTACCCATCTGGAAAAGGAATATATACAAACACAAGATATAAAAACAAAACAAAAGAGGAATTACGAGCAGAACTACACCATTTAAACGTCCAAAACTTTGAAAACGCCTATAGAAAATTGGGGGCCAGGTTTTATGCCACAGATAATAAAGCAGGGAAGACCCTAGCAAACAAACTAAAGGGAAAGCAAACCAAAAACAGAATATATATATATCAAAACGGAATCAAAATCACAAACCCATAAGATATAGTGGAGTCATTCAAAAAATACTATGAATCCCTATATAATTTAAAACAAAACGTTAATATACACCATCCTACAACCCTAGAGATCGACACATTCCTAGACCAAATAAACCTCCCCAAAATCTCTGTTTAATATATAGCGGATATATTAAACAGAAATCACACAAGAAGAAGTCAATGATGGAATTGACTCCCTAAAGAAAAATAACACCAGGCATCGACGGGTTCCCAAGTGAATTCTACAAAACCTACAAGAAAGAACTATCACCTTATCTACTCAGAAATGCTGACAGCAAAAATAATCACAATACCTAAAACAGGGAAGGAACCCACAACCCCAGAAAACTTTAGACCGATCTCCCTCCTAAACGTAGATGTGAAATAATATGCAACAATCCTTGCGAACAGACTGAAAAGTATTTTACCAGACATTATAGACCCGGATCAAGTCTATAAAGCTCTCATTCCAGAACCAGAGCTCGACACTATTCCCCCCCCCCCATAAAAAGTGGGAAGAAGATCTACAACTGCATATTTCAGACGAACAATGGCGAAAGGCAATCAGTATAGTATACAAACTATCTAAATGTGTCAAACACTGTGACTGTAATGCTGGTTTATGAACTGGATGGCAGACTAAAGCTGGTTAGTAAACTGGAGGGCTGCCTGTATAGCTGGTTTGTGAACTGGATGGAGGGCTGGCTATAAAGCTTGTTTGTGAACTGGATGGCAGACTAAAGCTGGTTTGTGAACTGGAGGGCTGACTATAATGCTGGTTTATGAACTGGATGGCAGACTAAAGCTGGTTTGTGAACTGGAGGGCTGACTGTAAAGCTGGTTTGTAAACTGGAGGGCTGACTGTAAAGCTGGTTTGTGAACTGAAGGCTGACTGTAATGCTGGTTTGACAATCTCTTGTTTTTGAACTGGAGTGCTAAAAAACAATATTAATGAACTGGGGGACTGACTAACACTGGGTAATGAACTGGAGGGCTGACTTATGAACTGGAGGGCATTGGCTAATAAATTAACTGAGGGCTGGTTTTAAGACCTTTCAGTGTTAGGGATGAAGAGTCTAATTGCTGTTAACAGTGGTTATATTTATTATTATTCCTGAGACACCCATACATAGCTTTTTGCTTCCTTTTAAAGTCTTGCCCAGACTATCAGACAGTAATAAACCATAAGGTTAACAGCCTGGGTAGGACTTTGAAGGAAGCTGAAACCAACATATCTCATAAATGCAGAATAGCAGTGAACCCTCCCTTCTCCCAGTCCCAGGCAGCACATGAATTAACAGAGAAGTCTGTGTCTCTCAATCCAGACACACTAGTACACTACTGACTTCTCCAGAGTCCCATATACTATATAGAAACAGGTCACCATCCTGACAGGCAGCTGAGCTCCGTGCATGGATAATGGCTCTCAGCAGCAGACACTGTCAGCAGGGGAGGTTCCAGTATCAGGCACCCTGGTCCTCGGCTCTGTCAGGCTCAGTAAAATGAAAAAAAAATAAACCAGACTTACTATGACTGAGGTGACTCTATAGCTCTGCTCTCTCAGCAGCAGGCCAGCAGTGCTCCGGCTCCGCCCCCTCCAAACACCCGGGAACACATTTAGTCAAACAGGCAAGGCTTGAAGAGGGGAGGAGTTACCAGGCAGTGAGTTGCAGTCAGAAGAGAGGGGGAGGAGATAGAGCTGCATTCTGCCGGCGTAATGTAAGTCAAGGCTCCCAATGACATTTAAAGTGATAGTACCACTGAAAAATGTTTTCTTTTAACGGACGGACATACAAAATAACGGACATTACGGACAGGGCATATTTTTGACATTTTCACGGACTGTCCGTAAATTTGCGGACGGTTGGCAACCCTGCTTGGATGTTGTGGCAGGACAACAAAAACATAATTAGAAAATTAACCAATGCCACCGAGACTATTACCGAACCACAAACTCAACCTACACAAATCAACAAACCAATACCATAGTGGACAAGCACCAACTAACCAAAGGCACAACAAACCAACAAAAGAATAAACACAATGATACACAGATCACTAAAGGTCAATTATGATACCAAATGCTAATGTTAACCCTATGTTACCCCTTATCAGTCTCTCTTCCACAACTCCTCTCCCGTTCACCCTCCTTTCCTTACCTCTCCTCAATTATCCATCCCACCCTCCCTCTCTACCTTAATAAGTGAAAGTTAGAAAAAGTTTGAGCTACTGCCAAGTGTACGGTAGTATACAATCAGAACGATCAAAAGTTAGACAAACTGACACTCTAATTTACAACAAAGTACTGTCAATTCTATATATGCGAATGTTTTCATAGATATTATGTAACAAATGTTTATCTTTTTATGCTCAATAAATAAAAAATGAATATTCAAAAAAAAAAAAAAAAACGAGCCATCAACCACCTCTCTATGTGCTCCACAGCCCAAGATATAAAGACATTACAGACCAAAAGTTAATGGGTGGGAGGATGACATGTGACATTCCCAAGGCTGCCCCTTCACTTCGCTGTAAGGAAAGGGGCCCATGAATGGGAGGGACCAGGGGGGCTGCAAGGGCAGGAGGAGACATAGGGCAGAGTGACTGTCGCATGGTTTCAGAGCAGGAAGTGCAAGGGAACTGGTGATGTTGCTGCCATATCACACACAAATGTAAATATCTTCAAAACTATGCAAAATAAACAATAAAAGGAATATGCAAAAATTCTCAGGAGAGAAATTCCTGTCAGTTTACCTAAAGTCATTCTTGGACCACAGTTCCCCTTTAATATGTAAGAGTTTATTATTTTATTTATGTTTATAAAATATTGCTTTTAACAAATCCCAGACTCTGCATTCCATGGCAGTGTGACCTCAACATCTTTTTTATATCTTTTTATGGCTGATCGGAAGAGACATCCGAGGGTGTGCACGTTACAGAAGTTGTGACTGGAGAAGCATGGGGAGGACAACAGAGGGTAAAACCAGAGCTGCCTACTATTAAAAAATATGCTATACCTGCCCCGTTGGTTTGATTTTATTTCCCCAAAAAAACAGCCGAACCACAACCCAGAATCATTGCACTAACCTGTTTGTCATGGTTATGAAGCAAATGGGAAGGATCACTAGGTGTATCTTCACATTGATTTTCCTGTGAAGGGTCTTTTGTTGTTGACAATGAACATGACACATGACTGCCTTTCTGATTTACAGTTGTATTTCCTACTTCTTGCCGAATGGTCACTTCTTCAGATTGTGGACTTTCGCCAAGAAGAACACTGCCCTAAAATAGAATAAGATGTTTAAAATGTAGTCAGGCTATCTTCTGTGAATCAAGCAAAAGGAAGCAGATTATATTCTATGCATTGCTCCTATTGTTATTTGGAGAACACAAGTAACAAATAGCATTTTAAGTTAATTATCTTGACGTGGGGTACAACCAATTTTACGATTACATTTTAGTTCTTTTAAAGGGTCACTATACTAATTCAACAACCTTACATTTTATGAAACTACAATTTAAGAGAAGTAAAATGAGGGTACTCACATTTATCTGTGCTTGCTTTGTCATTAAATTATTATGGTTTAGAGAGTACTCCTTACTGATAAAGTAGAATTGATCCAGGGATATTTACAATTGCCACTTCGGAATCATGAAGGGGAAAAAATTCTTTGCCGACTGAGGTTTTTTTTGCCCTTTTCTGGATCCACAGTTAGGCAGGAAACGTGTGAATTACCGATTAGGATGGACGTATGTCTTTAATTAACCTCAAATACTATATTACGAGCTGTCGGGCACAAAGTTCTGACAGATTCCCTTTTCATTTTACAGTCTATATGCACTCACAAAATAAATGGGCCAGGAATGCAATCAGGTGGTAAACTTTCCCTTTTTTTTAAAAAAAACATACAATACGCAACTAAAAAAAGCAATATAAAGCATTCACATTATACGTGCGTGCACGTCTTGTTTTATAAAGAATCTTGTGTCAACTGCACGTCAACAAATTTAATGTGTATTTTTTTTTTTTTTTTTTTTTTTTTTTTTTTTATAAACAAGCCAGAACCACAACTAGGGAAAAACTACCACTATATAAAAAATATGGTATCAGGGGTTCCATCAGAAAATGTAACAATCCATTATGAAGTCAGGTACTCATCTGACTTTAGAGAAATCTAGTCATAGCAGGAACTGTAATTATATGGAGGGTATAAATGAGGAATATTCACTCTGCCTGACAGAAGATATGGTTTGGAAACAATAAGACAAAGTTAATATAAATAAAGCACCAGGATTGGATGAAATACATCCTCAGATCTTAAAGGTTTGTACACACGTGCAATCGCGGGTGCCGAACACCATGTGTACCAACGGCCATTTCGACCGATAAACGGGCCTCTCTCAGAGATCTTTGCCCGATCCACCGGGCGGATCTCCGAACGAGGGGCCATTTCGGCCGATACAGTGCCCATACACGGGCTGCTTATTGGCCGAAACGGCTGTTTGAACACATCGTGTATCACAGGTCGGCACCATAATCGCACTTGTGTACGAACCTTTAGATAGCTTAGTCCAGTTTTAGCTAGACCACTGGTTCTTACTTTTTCAGACTCACTTTTGTCTGGTGATGTGCCGCTGGATTGGAAAAAGCCAATGTAACGCCAATATTCAAAAAAGGTAGTTGTTACCAACCTGGTGACGATAAACCTGTAATCCTAACATCAGTGGTAGGGTAGGTGCTGGAAACTGTTACAGTATCACTTCCAGAACCGATCATATTAGTAGTAGTCAGCATGGATTTATGAGAAATAGATTGCGCCAGACAAATTTACTTGTTGCTAGTAGTAGTAGTAGTAGTAGTAACAATGATTGAGGCATACCAGTGAATGTAGTATACTAGGATTTTGCGAAAGCTTTTGATACTGTGCCACATAGGCGACTAATGTTTAAATTGAGGACTGTTTGCATAGAAAAAAAAACATTTGTACATGGACAGAGAATTGGTTATTGGGTCACAGAGTGGTGGTCAATGGAGCTACATATATGTGGGCTAAAGTGAAGTGCCTCAGGGTTCCGTACTGGGGCCAGTTTTTTTTATCTGTTTATGCATGACTTAAAAAGGGGGCATTGGGAGCAAGGTCTCCGTTTGCAGATGACACTAAACTATGAAGAGCTTTGGAAACTTCAAATGGTGTGCAATTGCTGCAAGCTGACCTAGATAATCAAAATGATCAGAGTGGCAGATGAGATTCAATGCTGATAAATGTAAAGTGATGCATTTGGGGTTTAATAATCCTTGTGCCACCTACACGATAAATAAAACGCTTTGCTAAGGAAATCTCTAATGGAAAAAAAATTGGGTGTTCTAGTAGTTAACAGATTTAGCTTTAGGAAACAATGCCCTACTGCAATGGCTAGAGCTAGCAAGATGTTGTCTTGTATAGGGAGGGGAATAGAGAGAAAAATATAATTCTCCCTTTTTACAAGGCACTGGTAAGGTCTCGTTTAGAATATACAGTGCAGTTTTGAACTCCCATAAACAAAAAGGGACATCTTGAAAATGAAGCAGCAGTTCAGAGAAGGGCAACTAAAATAATAAGGGAAATTGGAAGGGCTTGACTCTGCAGGCAGAATAGACAAGTTAGGGCTGTTTATATTGGAGAAGAGACTTTTGCATGGGTATATGATAACTATACACAAATATATTAATGGTCTCCACAATAAACTCTCTGGTGCATTGTTCACCAATAGGTCATATCAGAGGACACGTGGACATCCTTTGAGATTAGAAGTAAAGAATTTTCATCTTCAGGTTAGGAAGGTTTTCTTTACAGTGATAATGTGAATCTGTGGAACGGTCTTCCAGCAGATGTGGTAATGGCAAGTTCATTGAATAGCTTTAAAAGTGGCCTGGATAAGTTTCTAAAACTAAAAAATATTGAGAATTACTGGTATTAATACATGTACTGTAGATCTGGTTGATCCAGGGATACTTTGCAATTGCCATTTGTAATCAGGAAGGAATTTTTCCTCCCTTTTTAACAGTTTTTTTGTATTCCTCTGGATCAACTGTTAGGTAGGGTTGAAAAGGAGGGTGTAAAGGTTGTACTTGATGGGCGTATGTCTTTATTCAACCTCAATTACTATGTACCTACGTAACTTTTACACAGTATCTTGCAATGCCATTTGTTGCATTCTAAATAACCAGGGATCCCCTACCTGTGGGCCTACATTTATTTGAAAAATATAACTGCCAACATTCCACTAAAGCACTCAATATCAGAAAGCATCCAGGGAATGCCCTGCTATATATTTTAGTGGTATGGTAGGTTTTTTTGTATACGGTAAACATTTTTTGTTATGAATACTGAAACTTGAGTATCGGGTTGCGGGCCCCTAACCCACCCTCTCCCCGATTAGCTGTTTCTAAACAGCTGATTTTGCGGATGGAGGACACATATGCGCAATTACCTGTTCAAAAATCCAGACCCGAACTGTCGTTTCTGGAAGTTCAGGTCCGTTTATTTTTTTTCCCACAGCTGATCGCGCTTAAGTTTTCTTCATACGCGCAACCAGTTGTTTAAAAACAGATAATCGCCATGGTTGTGGCGGACCCTGCTACCATCCGGGCCCCCCCTAATCACGTCATAAAGGTGGCTTGATATAAGATATCATAGAATGAGGAAGATCTAGTGGAAATTTGGACTCTTGGCATCAATATAAACAAATTCAACAATTCAGCATCACCACACTGATAAATTGATATATATGACTGGCATAACACTCACATTATTGTACAAATCCCCCCATTATGTTTCTTTGGGTGTGGGGTCCACTGTTGCTGGGAATTTAAAGAAATATAGTCAGGAAATACTACTGGACACTATAATTACCTTTACTCCTCAGGTGACCCTACTAAATTCCCACATTGTGGGAGGTGATGAATGATGCGACGCTCATGCAAATGCGTCTGTGCATATTTACAGCCTTAGGTTAGTATATAAGATCAAGGGTACTAAGCAGAAAATACAGGGTATACCCTGGGGGTTTATGTCAAGATCACAGGGCCACTTAAAGGGTATCTCCACTGCTAAAAGTCACCTGGGTTGTAAGGATAGATATGTGTAAGGTGGAAATGTACCTGCAGTATCCTGTGTCTGTAAGCAGTAGTTTAGAAGAAATCCAATGAGTTTGTCCCAGAACGCTGTGGATGGTGCAGGTCCGCCCACTTTCATTGACTGCCTGCATGTAAAATGTCCGACGCGCGGTTTCCTTTAGTGCATGCGCAGAATGTGAGAGGATCCGTCGGGACTGCTGTCTGGTGGATTCTACACACACACACACACACCTCTCCAAGCTACTGAGTTCACTGCTAAATGGAGGAATAATCACATGACCATCACAGCAGCTTGCTGACCTCACTAATTAATGGAGGAGTAATCAGGTACTACCTTTTTTTCTCTCTCCCACTCCCTCCCATACCAGATTGCCTCATATTCCCAGCATCCCCTATGAAATCAATCTTAGAGTTAGACACAAACAAATCTTTATTAAAAACAACACAAGTTCCCCCTGCCTTTGTTACAGTATTGTGGGAAGAGGGTTTTAACTTTTCCTCCCCTGTCTCTCTCTGCATAATCAGCTGGAAAAATGAACTTACAGAGTCAGGGAGGAAAGGATTTCTTACTGCAGCCAAGTGGGTGTGTCTGCTACTGCAATCCAACTTGTGACACTCCCAGCATCCCCTCTGAAATACACCTTCTGTCTCCCAGATCCCCCCCTGCAATCCAACTTGTGACACTCCCAGCATCCCCTCTGAAATACACCTTCTGTCTCCCAGAATCCCCCCTGCAATCCAACTTGTGACACTCCCAGCATCCCCTCTGAAATACACCTTCTGTCTCCCAGAATCCCCCCTGCAATCCAATTTGTGACACTCCCAGCATCCCCTCTGAAATACACCTTCTGTCTCCCTTACAAACACACACACCTCCCCCCCCCCCATTTGATTCCTTTTGCAATTATATTCTATTACTTTTGCAATTGTTAAATAAAGTCTCCGTACATAAAGCTGTGTGGCTGAACCTTGTAATTTCCCCCCTCTGTCTCTCCCTGCACTATCAGCTGTGAATAGAGACAGGAATCATAGAGAGACTGTGAATCACAGAGACAGGAAGGAAAGGCTTTGTTTACATCAGGCATCACTGGGGTCAAGTGGGTGTGGCAGAAATCATCAATATGCATGTGATGATGCACATTGACTGACAGCCTGCCCAGCACAGTAGCAGACACACCCCCAGGAGCTACACAGCTTGCAGAGGCTGCTGCAAAGAAACAGAGCTGAATTTTGGGGAAAAAAAGGTAGGAGGGGGGTTGGGGGAAGGTGAACATTCATATAGGGGAAAAAAAAAAAAAAAAAAACGTTTTTCCATCAGTGGAGATACCCTTTAAAGAAGGATGCTCATGTCAATATTTTATACATGGGGATTTTTTTTTTTAATTTTTTAAAGAGGCAAAAGGTGCCATCCATGTATGAAATATAGTTCTTCTTACATGGGGGGGAAAAAAAGTTTCACGCAGGAGTGTCTGTTTGGGTCACGAATCTATTAAGGCGCCCGAGGTACTTTTATGCCGCGACTGAATCAGATGAATCTTCGGACAGTGTGGTCCTTTACGGTCAACAGATGATATTTTAGCCAGGCCCCACCAGTCAAATTTGATTGGCCTGGATGGAATATCGACCAATGTGTACCCAGCCCAACTCTGACCATACATCTATAACACGTTAAAGCCAATTTGACGTTCAACAGATTTACGCCTAATGCTGCAGCCGTTCTTACCTGCAAAGATCCCTGGAAGGACATCTCTTTAGGATAGTCATTACGCTAGTTATGCCAGATGTAAAATTATAGGCCAGCAGTTGTGAGAAACACAGTAGAAACGCCTGCAGGTAAGAGCCAATGTATGGGCATCTTTAGTGTATGGCCATCATTAGATCAGTGTACTACCAGACGTGTCTGTGGCTGCATTGCATAATAGCTGTAAAAGGTGTATGTTAATCTATCCTTGGCCTTATCTTTAGCTACTTTAACATCCAGCAGAAATAAAACTTAAGTTATCTGCATACATCTGTATTAAAATTATTACTTTTACAAGCTTCCTGTCCAAAGTTTCCAACATCAAAAGCATCTAAACACTGACAACCATAGAAAAAGCTAGAGGGCAAATTCCAGGTTGAGCATTTTAATTTTGCTATAAACTACTTTCCAGGGAATTTCCATAGCACTAAAGACTAATAATTGTAAGCCTCCTCAGGTCTTACTATTTTTCTGAGTAACTTCCTGAATATACAAAGTTATGATTTTTAAAGGGATAGTATGCTTGCAAGCAAAAAACTATCCCCTGACTCAACATTCCTGGCAGTGAAAGGGTTAAAGCAGGACACACTTAAAATATTTACTTACCGTATACCTTTGTCAGTTGACAAGCATTTATATAAACTCATTGCAGCCCAACCGCAGTTGCTACCTGGGACAAATTGGGACTGCTGCAAAAAAAAAATTTCCCCCATACTACCAATCTATCTTACTGCAGTAACCCAGTAAAAAGCCAACATCTGATAATGTTGCAGACAACAAATTGCACGGGCAAATCTCAGCACATCTTATGTCATCAGCCCTAAACATCTTTAACAGTAAGGGCTAGGCCACACTGCTGCATTTTTTTTGCGTTTGTGCTTGCGTTTTTTAAAAATCATTGAAAACGCGGCAACGCAAAAAAAAACTCGTTTTTCAGTGCGTTGCGATTGCGTTTTGCATTTTTAATCGCAATCGCATGCGATTTCCTATACTTATTGAAGAAAACGCAAGCGCAAAAAAAAAAAAAAAAAAAAAAAAAAAAATCGCACATGAAATCGCATGCTATTGCGTTGCAGTGTGGCCTTGCCCTAAGGCTACATACACACTGGCCAAAATATCGGCTGTATTTTTTTTTCGCCGGTCGACGTCAGTCCAAATCAGATCAAAGGACGATCAGATAGGTCTGTAAATCCAAGCCAATCGTGCATCCTCCTATATCAGTCATATCTGTGTGACCTACACAGCAACAAATCCTCTTTATTCACTGCAATTACAAATTGCATACTTTCAATGGCTAAAAGGGAACGCCTGCATCTGCAGTGCCAAACAAAGGGAAATTGTAAAAATACATTGTTCGTGTAGTGATGCAGATACCAAATACCAGAATGTAATCTACAACAAGCAGAAACCATATTCCAGCTATTATGCAGATCATGCCACACAAAAAAAAACTGTATTCCAACCCTTAATAAATTAAACGATTCTTCTTTGAAAAGGGATATAGAAAAAAAATAAGATACAGGAGCCAGTATAAACAAACTTCCCAAAAGGTTTAGAAAATTAATACAAATATATTTTCAAGGTCAAGCTGAATTACACTCCATCCGGTTCTGGTTTTACAATCTGTCAAAATTAAAGAAATCTTCTACTAGAACATGTGACTGCAGTTCCTTAGAATGTTTCACTCAGAGTTTAATTCAGCATCCAATCTCACTTTTATCCTCAAAACAGTTAGGGTCTAGCCCCAGCAGGACATGCGAGCAGCATTTTTTGGGAATCGCATGAGCTCCGTTAAAAGTAATACCGTGCAAATCGCACGTTTTGCGAACGCTCCGTTTGCACTGCGTTACCTTCCATATTGTATTGTGGCTTAAGCCTTAGGAGTAAGTATGGACTCACTAATTAACCCTCTAGGTTTTAAAAAAAAACTGCTGATGAATACGAGAAATTCTTAATTTTCATAAGCTGTAACTCAGAAACCAAGGGAAATAGTTTCTATCCATCTCATCATCATAAAAATAGGAATTTAAACAAAACCCTACCCACATTATCTCTTAGGGGAGCTACATCTGCACAAGCTTGGAATTATATAACAGGGAGTATGTAGAATGAATGGATGTTATACTGATCTGTTTCTATAAATAGCAAACCCTTGGAGTCACACAGTGACGTTGGCATAGTATGAGCCATGGGAACAGCCCAAGGGCTTTCAACTGTGTATCAAACAGTTCCTATTCCACTCTTATCTCCTGCGATTTAGGAAGTAATTGGAAGATGCATAATCAAGTGTTGCCGGAGTTAATTTTGAAAGCCCGTAAAAGTATGTCAGGTTATTACTATAAAAGCATCTTAACGGACATGTCCTTGTGCCCCCCCCAATGAAAGTTGGCATACAGAACACCTTTCAAAAACTCGTTCCCATCCTTTGCCACATTTTATCAGCAGCTCCCAGACTCTTCCAGGTATACACAGTCATGGCAGGGATGTTTTCCTATTGCCATTTGGAGTCAAGAAGGAATCTTTTTGTTTTCCCTTTTCAGCCTGGAATTTCCTGTATCAATTGTTAGGAGGGTTAATGAGTAGGGTATAAAGGTTGGACTAGATGGGCATAGTCTTTATTCAACCTCCAATACTATGTTACTATGTAACTGTTATACAGACATTATGGGTAGGGTATAAAGGTTGGACTAGATGGACGTATGTCTTTATAACAGTTACATGTAACTTAGTAATGGAGGTTTTATACAGACATTATGGGTAGGGTATAAAGGTTGGACTAGATGGACGTATGTCTTTATACAACCTCCAATACTATGTTACTATGTAACTGTTAGACAGACATTATGGGTAGGGTATAAAGGTTGGACCAGATGGACGTATGCCTTTATACAACCTTCAATATTATGTTACTATGTATCTGTTATACAGACATTATGGGTAGGGTATAAAGGTTGGACTAGGTGGATGTATGTCTTTATAAAACCTCCATTACTATGTTACTATGTAACTGTTAGACAGACATTATGGGTAGGGTATATATATATTTAAAAATAAAAAAGGCAAAAATGATAGATCTCACCTTGGTAGAACGGATTTGCTTGTAAATTTCGTTTTGCTGCCTTATACGAAACTCTAGATCTGACACCTGAGCCTGTAACCAGGTCCAGCGACAGATAATGGCTGCCCTCTCGACTGCCCACCTCCAGTCTGCACGCCGATTATCCCTGTAAAATAAAAAAAAAAAAAACTTATAAGGCACATGAATAAAATCATTATACAGCCTATTTAAAGGGGAGGGAATTCTGATATCTGTCCACCGACAAAACAGGAAGTGCTTGTGGTACAGCAAATTTGAACCAGCTGACTGTTTAAAATGAGTACTCTGCACAATCTTTACGGATGTGAATGGAAAGCAATCAACCACTGTTAATCATTAGATAAACATTTATGCTTTAAACCTCATCTCCAAAAAGCATGGAAATTCTGATTTAAAATGTTAGAAGACAAAGAGGTCCATGCTGTTTGGCTATGCAGGGGGTAGTTTTCAAATAGCAGCAGGTTGGCTCTGTTATAAGGCAACATCTCAAAGTGCTTTAGCTATAAAAGCTGCCTTATAGCCAGACAATATTACAATTTTGAAGGATTACCCTTGGATATACACATCCAGACATACATCTCCTTCTATTCTGTCTGTCATCTTTCAAAGGTCTGGCATGTGTAAACCCAGCTTAAACCCACAACAATCAGATCTGTTCAGTAAACCTCCACAGGCTGAGCTGGTTATGATTAGTCCCCATGCTGGACTGGCCAAACGCAAAAACACCTTAGATTGCCTCGTGTGTACCCAGCCTAAAGCCTGATGACTAGATACAGTAATGGCATGAGTTGTATAAATGCACCCCAAGGATGCAAAATCAGTATAAAATTAACATGACCAGATTAAAGGAATTTTAATTGGAGGATACTTTGGATTGGGAGTCTACAGCTCAATAAATAGGGGTAGTTTAAATACAGCGTAAAGAGACCATTTTAAAGGTTCTTCATTGTACATATAAGGGAACTATATTACACATATCAGTGTTTTGTTTAAGAAATTGTGGTTGACAGGTTAATTTGTTCACATTTGGTGGCTGGCGAAACACAAGGAAGCCTAACTTATCTACAGAGAGTGATCCGTAAAATGGAACTTTTTATCCCCATAAAATATCTTATACAAGGTATTTAAGTCCATATGCGTCTTACTTTCTACAAAACGTTTGGACTGCTTTGGGGCATAGTCACTGAATAATTCTCAGTTTGTTTAGGTTTTACACTTATATTGCTGCATGTCTTGTTATAGCTAACGTTATTTTTTCACTGGACATGCCATTTAATTTACGGTACTCTTTAATATTACTCATTTAAGTTTCTTAAATTTTTTGCCGTTCCTAAGACTGGGGCCACACTACACACACGATAGCAGGTGTGCACAGGTTAAATCCACTTGCACTGCGATTACGATAATGTACCGCTATCGGACTGCATGCAATCAATTTTTCGCATGTGCTCCTATAACGTTACATAAGAGGATCGCAGCGCAATGGACTTCAGAGCACCAAGTAAAGCCAGTCCAATTAGTCAACACGTGCGTTTTTTAAGCATTATCAGTTTTCGTGTAAACATGGATTAGTGTGACCTCAGATCATGTGATCTTTTAAACCAGAGTGCACCACGCGCTGAAACGCTATATAACAGAAGACTATTAAAAATACATAAATGACTTCATAGGTTTTCATAATAAAACCACAGCTTCTCACACCAGGAGAATTTTGGAGAAATCTCAACAATTCAGCAAGTTGATGGCATTTCTTGGCTGACCTGCTATTGACCTTTTAGAACCATCATCAGTAAACAATCGCTGACGGGAACAGGGTGGAAGGCTGGGAATCCAGTGTCAGCAAATACAGCTCTTGCAAGGGGAAAGAATGGGAGAAGGCTACTCTGTATGCATGCATGTGTCTCCCCCCCCCCCCCACTAGACTACAGTGACATCAGGAACGGTCACTAGAATTAAATGAACTGCCAGTTACCATAGAATTACTCAAATCGCTCCACATTTTATTTCAGAGGACAAATTTATAACAAGATACATTTGATTTCAATTTTAGCTTAATTATCTTTTAAATTAGTCCTTGCCAACATTATTCCTGCCACGGATCAGCGTCAGGTAACGTAATCATTATTGTAGTTTATTTTTACATAAGAGCCTTGTCAAATATGTTATTCTTTTACATCACCTCTGAAATATATGTGAGAAACTTGAATAGCAGTCTGAAAGGCAACTACATCCACCACAACCACCCTACAAAGAAATGCCACAAGAAAGTGCCGCGACACTGTAATGTTAGAGACGGGGAGACGGTCACGCTGGGAGCACACTGCATCTTACTGCTCTTGCAAACTGCCACCCAGAGAGGTAGTTAAGAATTTAGAAACTTTACGGCAAAAAGTTTATTTCAAGTAGTGCTTGTATAAAAGAATATTTATCTGTATATGGTAATCAAACGTCTCAACTAAAAATTCACACAGCCATTAAAAGTTAAATCTGTGTTGAGAATAGTCTTTGTTGCCTTTAACTTCATTGGGACACCCAATAACTTATACCAGGGTGCACATACTGACACTGACCCAACATCATAAGGCGACAGGAGCTATAACTCGTTTTGCCTGTTTCCTCTACTTGAATCTCTCTCATTCCTGTACATATACAATCTTGCTGAAATCAATTTTTACAGACAAGGACTAAACCAGGTGTGGCCAAGGTAAAAAAAAAAAATAAATTCTTGGGGCTCCTGATAATAAAATTATCAGCTTGTTACTACCCTATCGTTATTACCAATGCAAACTTCAGAGCTGCAGCACTGGACTTTAAAGTGGATGTAAGAGTGCCTCATACCTAACAGATGTGTAGGGACATGTATTACTGTATATCATTCAAAGTGAGCAAGTGTAAGATGTGTAAAAATCCTTAAAGGGCATCTTCACCCCCCCCCCCCGCCCACCCCCCAACCGCTATATCAGATTACTTCAGGTTCTTTTTATTAGTAATCTGACACAGCAGCACTACCGTATAATCTTTTAATGTTAGGTGAAAAGGCAGCCAGGGAGGGATCCGGGGAGGGGGGGGGTTGGAGGATTCCCCTGCGCATGTCACACAACCTCCTGGAGCAAGATTAAAGGCAGAAACCTTCCTGGACATTGGACAAGCACTGCAACAGAACCATAAGGAGCAGAGATGTATGGTAAGGATTTTTTTAAATCTTCACAGTGGGGCCAGTAGTGGGTTAAATTTTAGTTTGGGGGGTGGACATGCCCTTAAACTATTCTAAAGCTTTGTACACACGTGCAATATCTCATTTCATTTCCAATACAATATGTAGAAATATTCAACAATTCAGAAAGGCTGGCTGCGAAGTGTGTATTTGAAAAAAGGTTGTAAACCTGCACTTTTGTGTGTACACCACATACATAATAAATGTGAAAGATGCTTGGCAGGTGCTTAAAACCCCAGGGCTTTATTTACCGATAACATTTACACACTATGTAAGCACTAATTTTCCCTAGTGTCAAGGTCTGTTAATGCACCTACATTAACATGGCTTCAAAACATCTGCAATGAAGCTCTGTAAATACTAGCCCCGTCCCTAAACTGGAATTGCTGGTCTTCCCCAGCAGAAACATTTCACTAAGAGTTAATAGCCATTAGCCTCTCAATGTATCAAAAAAATAAAGGTTTCAAACAGCAGTGCTTACCAGTAACTACATCAACACACATGCCAAGGAGTGACATTCTGAACACACCTACCCTACACCACTGTGTGTCAGCAGTTTATGAAAGGAGTAAAGAGGCTGCAGCTGCTTTGAACTATTGTTAAAACTGTCAGGACCAAACAATTTCAAATCAACAGGGGATCCTCCTCTGAGAATTTTAATTATCTGCAGTGGTTTTTCCCCTCCAATCAGTTCCAATTCCATGTGTATACCCTATGATCCTGTACAGCAGGGTTAACAGTTTTTAGATTGTGTCATATAGTAATCATTGCAAAATCGACAACAGTGTAGAATTTAAGAGTGCAATTAACGCCCTCAGTATATCCTTTACACAAAATAAAAGTCACAGGGCCACTGCCCCATATCTTCAGCATGTGAACGGACAAGACAAAAAGGTTTTGGTACAGTGAACGTGAGCTATAAATGTAATCGCTAAAAAAAAATAAACACATTGAAAGTAATTATGGGCAGATATCTTTTTAGAAATATCTGCTCCTTGCAAAGTTGCCTTCTAGCATTGAACTTTAAAAGAAAAAGTTCAGTGGAAATGATTATTTAAATGATTTATGTATTCTACTTTCTCGTGTCTTTTTAACAATTGGTTGATTTCATACTCTTTGCTGCGGCAAGTAGTTAGCTGCCATTTCAGGTCCTACAATTCGCACTCTTTCCCCAGGATGCACACATGCCAAATTTGTTTGTCCCATCCACTGTTAATAAGTACCGTATATACTCGAGTATAAACAGAGGTTTTCAGGCTTTAAAAAAAGCCTGAAAATCTTACCTCGGTTTATACTCGAGTCAGCCTATCTCCTACCTTGTCCGCCGGCCGCGCGATCCGCATCCTCGCTCCACAGCCTCTGCTCAAGTGAGAGGCGCCGGGTAGTGACATCATCCGGATGCTCAGAGGCTGTGGATTCGAGGATGCGGATCGTGCGGCCGCCAGACAAGGTAGGAGAAACTTTTTTTACACAGGGACACAAGTGGCAATTATTAAAAATAAGAGTAAAACCTTCTTTATTTGTGCATACTGTATGCACAAATAAAGGAGGAGGATTTACCCCTATTTGCCACTTAAGATGTTTGAAAACTACAACTCCCAGCATGCTTTATTGCTGGGAGTTGTAGTTTTCAAACATCTTAAGTGGCAAATACTTGCAAATAGGGGTAAATCCTCCTATATTTGTGCATACAGTATGCACAAATAAAGAAGGTTTTACTCTTCTTATTTGTAAGTATTTGCAACTTAAGATGTTTGAAAACTACAACTCCCAGCAATAAAGCATGCTGGGAGTTGTAGTTTCCAAAACATCTTTAGTGGCAAATACTACCCCCTCGGTTTATACTCGAGTCAATGAGGTTTTACTTTTTTACCTAAAACTAGGTACCTCGGTTTATACTCTAGTATATACGGTATAAAGTAGTTAGGACTCGATCACACAAGCCACTTTCTATTGCTTTTTGGTGTATTTTTAGAACTAATGCGTTAGGCAAAAAAGCAAGGACATGAATATCACATAGGGATATCAGAATATAAAAACACAACGCACAGTAGTGTTATCATTTTACTTTGCACTTTCCTTCCATTTAAGTTTATCTGTATCAACACAACAGAAACATGCATTTCCAAGAATGAATCAGTGCATTGTACTTCAATGCAAATGGATTGCATAAGTGACAATATGCATTTCATATGCAAATTATGTTTCACTGCGTTTCAGCCATTAGGCTGAGAAAATACTATGTAATAGTCCGCTTCGGAGCGCAAATGATCTGAAGAAAAAAAAATGGTAATCACATGCTCTCTGGAGACAGATCGCAGAGCATGCAATGTGGCAACCCACATTGCCATACACTGCTCTGATTCTAACAGGCTTATTATCGAGCTTGTAAAAACACACAAGAGTGGCCTGGCCCTAAGAACATTTTAAGAAAGCATGCATCCTAGGAAGAACAAAGACGACTGTAGAACCTGAAATGCCAGCTTACTACTGACCACAGCCTAGCAAAGGTATGAAATAAATAGATTTTTCAAAAATTAAAGACAATATTCATAATGCCTAGGCAGGTATAATGTAGATAAATAATTATTTTTATTCTACTATAATTCACCTTTAAGCTTCATTAAGATTATTGCATTAAGAAATGTAATTTAACTATCATGTGTGGAAATTTTATACAATGGCCGATTGGATTCTTTGCCAAGTAAGAGATTGAGCAGGAGGAAACACACTGAGCAACCCAAAATAATTTTAATTTGCAACGAATCTGACATAAGATCATCTCTGCCCGAATGCCCGCCTAGTCATAATTAGACAACTTTTTTGACCAATTTTTAAGCAACCTTGTCAAAATGAAACTTGTGCATGTTAGCGATTTTCAGCCTATTGTTCGATTTTTAATATGTTATACAAACTTCTGCTGTCACTATAGGGCCAGGTCACCAAGGCAACTAAAAAGTTTGCTGCTGACCAGAAAATGTAGTTAGACAAGTTGCTTACGTATCTACAAATTATGTGGTGCAGGGTGGAGCTATTGTGGTGGTGGGTGATCTGTCAATTATAGGACATTGGGAAGTATGAAGTTGGCTCCTAAATATTTGGATGATTTGTCCAGCGCTGGTATACACATTTGGATGTAGAATATAGAGGCTTTCTTTACCAACTATATATGGAAAATAAGTGGCCAATACATACGAGTCATGAAGAAAAATTCTAGGACAAGCTTTTGCCGATTAGGTAGTAGTTGTTGAGGATAAGAACATTAACAATGTACTGTCTTGCCACAACTTGCAGCGTCATACATTTTATTTATTTATTTGAAGGGGAAGTTCAGTGCAAATACATAGACTTATGAAAAAAAGAGCAATTTATTCCATCCTAATGACCTTAAAGGACAACTCCACCCTCATAACATCTTTTAGAAAGAATGGCCTATTTAAAGGAACACTAAATCCAAAAAAACAACTATTTGCCATTCGTTTCTATTATTCACAGGGAGGTGAGAACACTTATTCTCACCTCCCTGTGAATAATATTAAGCTTGGGGGACCTGGAACTTACCTTACCACCGCTCCACTCGCAGTCGTATAGCTGTATAAATTCAACTGATTTTTAAAAGAGAATATGTAGAATAACTAGGTATGCATAATATAAGTTAAGAATTTTAAAAATAATATTTTCCACTGAACTTTCCCTTTAATGTAGGCACACAAGCCTAATCCCCTCATTTACTAGAGTCAAATGTAACTCATTACCATTGCCCTTTTATACAGATGTAATAAATAATGCCAGTTTATGTACTGTTTAAAAGCTGCAGAATGTTGTACTATTACTATTGTGTTGAAGAAAATTATACCTAGACCTTTAGCTGCTTGAACATGAAAGTCTGGTTAGCACCTTATGGTAGCCATAGACACAGCAATACCGCATAGCAGATCATTTCAGTTCCATGTATGGTGTGTCAACAAAACCCATCTGATCATATCCCCCTGATTTCCTTATCAGGATGGGTGAAACTTTTTGACGAAGCCAATAGATGACAGACTCCTTGCAGTGCCCATCTTCTCATTGGCCTCTTCACAGGCCAAGAGGATTGGAGAGCAGAGGCAATTGAGATAAAGTGGCTTTTTAAGGAAAACCCACACACATTGTACCCAGGTACAATGTGTGTGGAGCAGGCAGGGAGTATAATTGTCTTTTACCAGAATCCAGACAGATTTGATATTCTAACAGTTGGTTTTGTTTGTAATTAAGTGCTGGTAGTTTTCATTTAACCAAGATTAAGGAAAACGGCAAATGGAAACTGTATGTGCTTAGCTACTCAACGAAATTATATTATAAGGTAGGAATATAGGTACGATTAAGGCTGGGTACACACCAGAAGATATTTTCGCCACCCGACCAATTCACAGCACTTTCGGTTGGTCGGCTAAAAATATCTCCTGGTGTGGGGCGGGCGTTCGCGACAGACCTTGAACGGACAATCGGACGTGTCTGAAAATCCCAATCAATCGTGCAGTTCCCTACGGGACCACACGGACGATCGTTCGCAAATTCGCCCGCGGCCGACGAACATTTGTCCCAGCAAAGTGCTCACAACAAAGATATTTGTCCCAGCCGAGCGTTTGCACGTAGCGAGCACTGTCTGAACAAATAGTCCCTCCATGTGAACCCAGCCTTAAAGGGGGAACTGAAGTCTCCAGACAACATTGCACCAATAGACAGAGCACATTCAAAAAGATACAAAAAGCAGAGTCTCACGTCTCCCTTGAGTGTGTATACTGGGTGATTTATTAAATTAACTTGTGGGTACTAGGGGTCAGCTCCCATAATCCACTTTGGCTTCACAGAAAGCTGCAGCCTGGAAGCGGACAGCCAATCCTGTTGCAACTAAAAAAATCACCCCTCCCTCTGACAATACAGAAAAACCTTTAAGGAGGAACTGTGGTCTCCAAACAAGTTTATTTAAAATGAAAGGCCAGGTTCCTTTAAAACAAGCCATCATCCACCTCTCTATGTGCTGTACAGCCCAAAATATGAAGAAATCACTGATCATAAAGTTAGGGGGTGGGAGGCTCTGAATCTGCGCTCAGAAATACTACTTCCTCTTCTAATCTGCAGTTGGCACATGCTCAGTATATGACTGAAGGGTAGGGGGGGCAGGGAGAACAGCACAGCCCTGCTTTTTTTAATGCCTCCCCCTTGCTGGCCCTTCCCACTCACAGGCCGTGTCCCCTCCCCTTTCAGACCCAAACTTGTCCCTTCCCTTACAGCCCTGTGGCCCCTCCCAGTCATGGACTCCGTGGCCCTTCCCCACTTGCACCTCAGACCAATACCCTCCTACCCACTACAGAAGACCGTAAAAGCAGCTTTTTCAGCAAATTAGAAAGAATCAGGCAAAGTTTAAAACTGCTGCTTCTTTCTCTGCTAAAAAGGGGGGTTTGGTCTGAGGTGCAAGTGGGGAGCCAACATGGGAGAGGGGTCATTGGGGCACATGAGTGGGAGGGGCCACATGAGGCTGCATGGGAAAGGCCCAAGAGGGCTGCAAGAGAAGAAGCCAGGATCGGTCTGCAAGGAGAGGGGCCACAGAAGGCTGCAAGGAAAAGGCTCAAGGGGACCTTTGTGACCCTGCAAAGGAAGGGGCCACGTGGCCCACAAGTGGGAGGGACCACATGACCCATAAGTGGGCAGGGTCACAAAGCACATGAGTGGGAGGGGCCACAGGAGGCTGCAATGGAAAGGCCCAAGGGGGCTGCAAAAGAAGGGGCCAGGGTGGGTCTGCAAGGGGAGGGGCCATGGGGGCCCACGAAGAGGAGGAGACACAGGGAGGAGGGACTGTCACATGGTTTCAGAGCAGGAAGCAGGAAATCTAGTGATACGGCTACCATATCACACACAAAAATGCAAATATCTTCAAAACTACGTAAAATAAATAATGAAAGTAAATTGCAAAAATCCTCATGAAAGCAATTCCTGTCAATTTAACTAAAGTCTTTTTTGGACCACAGTTACCCTTTAAGAACTGCAGAAGTAATGTCAGTTTCTACAAAGTCACACACGCAACCATTGCAATGTTAAGTGGCTCTTTACAGCAACTGAGGGTTAGGCCACACTTAGCATGTTTTAATGTGCAATACGAATGTACACACTAGTGTTGGCCAATTGGTCTGACCACACTATGTGCGCTACATTGCAATAAGATTTTTGGAGCGCATGCAATCACGTTTTTACAGACTAAATGGGCTCTGATTGCACAGAATGCATCGCAAGTGGGTACGAAACGCACGCAAGCTTTTAGTGTGCCGGCCATCCTCTTTAGTGTGGCCTCACCCTAAAACACTAGCAAATAACGGTTGTCAACATTACAGGAGCAAAAACCCACACTGTATAAAAGAATGTGTAAACAAGAATAGAACAACAATATAAGAGACATGTATCAAAAGCTGGACATATTTTGCGGAAAATCAGTAATTCTTGACTAATAAGTCAATAGACCCGGACAATGGCAGGGTTGATCAAGGGGAAAATGTAATAAAGTATAAGTAAATAAGGGCCTCACCCTGGGTATTATTACTGGGAGAGAAGATAACCTTCATAGCAGGCTGGTCCTGGCCCATAGAACTGGGAAAGTGAGAGCCTCAGGCTCCTACAGCACTTGGTTCACTAGGGGTATCTGGAAGAGACGCAGCTATTGCAGTGGTTGCACACAATTTTAACATTAAATGGCATGTCCATCCACACAACTGGTGACTTGTCAGTTAACCACCCATTTTTCCAACTGCTATTTTTAACAGTTTTTTAAATGCATTTGAAACCAGACATTAAATAATAAGTTCTCTTCTGGAGGTATCTGCCTCCTCCCTCTGCTCAATAAGCTTTTATAAGCTTGAGCATGTGCGGAGGAGGCAACAGGGAAAACAGCAGCTGTCACAGCCTTTATTTTCTGCATAGAGGGAGAAGCCAGTTTACTTTCACCCTCACCCTGGGTACTTTCGCCAATTCCAGCATTACTTATGCAAGTCTCCTTCAGTAATCTGCTCCTTCTCTCTTCCCCAGTGGCACGCACTACAAGGAGCCGTGTCTTCCCATTGGCTGCACTGTGGAAGAGAGGAGGAACAAAGCGGATCATCGAAGGAGACCGAGTAAATATAGGAGTTGGTGAAAGTACCCAGTGTGAGAACTTAGCAATTTAAAATAACAGGTCTTTAATTAATGCATTACCAATACACCTAATAATGTGCTGAATATATCAGTTGGGCTTGGGCGCGCGGTCGGGACAGAGTGGCTGTGAGTGAAGGAGCGGCTGAGAGTGGAGTGGAGCGAAGGTAAGTTCCCGGTCCCCTGAGCAAAATATTATTCACAGGGAGGTGAGAATAAGCGTTCTCACCTCCCTGTGAATAATACCAACGGAGGGCAAAGACTGCAAATATTTGATTATATGGGTTTACAGTTCCTTTAAAACCATATAGTTGAAGTAAATTATGATTATGCAATTTCCCAGGTAATTAAGAAATTCACTATATCAAACCTTTAAAATGCCATAAAAATTATCCAATCAAATCCATCTTTCCCATGGTCCTTTTGCAGCCTGTTTGGTACCAGATCACTTGTTTAAAAGAGTGGTGCCAAAGTTTTTTCAAGAGTTGCTATGAGTAGTATCTATGATCATTCATATATAGGTAAGTCAGGGATAAAGAAAATATTTTTCACATAGGGCTGGGTAGACACCAGATGAGTTTGTTCCTAGTGAGCATTCGGCCAGGACAAATATGTCTGTTGCTCCCACGATCGGCCGTGATGTACCAACAAGCCCGAGCTCAGTCGCCGCACACACTATGAGGCCATCCGACCAATACACGTCTCTATTGGTCGGCAATATCTGATGGTGTGTACCCATCCTAAGGAGCCAGATAGCATTGGTTACTAAAGGGGAACCGTGTCTCCATACATGTTCTGTTTATTAAAAGCACACTCCTACCTTTAAAATGATTCCAGGGTCATGCTTCAAGCTGCAACCTATCCAAACTTACAGCAGCATAAAGGGTGGTGTATCCAGCTAGCACTGTGACACCACAAGCACCATTACTATTCCCCACCATGCACAAGAATGCCCAGTTGTATCCTACTGCTAGGAAAAAGCAGCATCTGCTTCATCATAAGCCCTGCACCCAAACTTCTTAAAATTTTAAAGCTAGCCACAAGCCTGAAAAGAAAACCTTTTCTCTCCCTAAGGTGTCCAGAGGTAAGCAGAAAGGATAAAAAATGGTTGAAGGTCTGTCAAAAATTTTTAGCGATATCAAAATCTATTTCCTGTTTTTCTTAACCACTTACGGTAATCTTAAAGGAGAACTAAAGTCTCAAGACAACATTGTCCCAATAGACAGAGCACATTCACAAACATACAACATGCTGTGTCTCACCTCTCCATTCGCTGTGGCCATTGGGGGAATTATGAAAACCTGTGAGTACTAGAGGTCAGCCCCACAACCCACCTTAGCTTGGTAAAGCCCCATCTAAGTGTCTGTGTACAGGCACATGCTCTGTAGTGCTCAACAGATCAAAACAAGGAAGTTGCAGCCTTGCTTCCTAGAAGCTGACAGACAATAACAGTACAGCACAGAAATCCTCCCTCTCCCTGACACAGAACAGGGATTTCAGTTTTTGTTTTCAAACACATCCAATGCTCCTGCCCTAACAATTATACAGTCCTTTACTTTTCATACAAAAAGAAAAGTAATCTTTGCAGTATATTTCATAAATAGGATGGATGTAACAAACGGAATACTAACATTTCAGCAAAAATAAAAATTAAAGTAAGTCTGGGGAATAGAACCTGCAACTTGTACATTTAGTATAAAGTTGCAGGGAGGCACACAACGTTTCGGGGGGTCAAAACCCCTTGTTCAGGTGTGGAACGTTGTGTACCTGGTTTTGTTTTCAGCACCTAATGAATTAAAATGTATTAATTAATTACGGAGTGTGCCTCCCTGCAACTTTATACCGATTGTGACACTTACCTTTAGAGATGTACTGTGGGTTCTAATAGAACCCAGTTTTGAATCGAATCTGAGGGTTTCGAAGTCCCGACAAAACTTTCGGAACTCCCGGAATTTACGAAACACGAATTTTCAGAGTTTGATTTTTATCGAAAATTCGATAATTATCAAAAAGTAGACTATTTCCAAAAATTGAAAGAATTTGCGAAAATCGAAAGTAGATAATTATCGAAAGTAGATAATTATCGAAAATCGAAAGTAGAAGATTTTCGAAAATAGATTTTCAAAAATCAAACGGTTTTCAAAACTCAACAGTTTTGAACATCTCGTCTTACCTGATGTGGCGCAGGCATCAGGGGGTGCACCTCTCAAACTTACCTGTTAGGATACCACAGACTTCTTGAAACTTGTACATTTACTCTGTCTTGCTAAAAGCAGAGTTCTTACCTCTAAGGTAACAGACAGTATTGGGACACTGGTACATGTAGAATCTTTTACTATTAACATAATGTAACAAAAAATAAGGGTAGGTCGGGGGATTGAACTGTGTGTTTCGAAAACCAGCATCTTACCAGGTGAGCCACTACAGAATAAGCTGAAGGTATAGGTACATTTAGCTTTATCTTTTGCGTGAAACAAATAGAAACAAAAAAGGAATGGCTTGGATATCGAACTTGTGACCTTCTGAACAGTTTATTTCTAAACCTGGTGCCTTGCCCGGTGCGCTAACACTAAATAAGCAGAGAATACATTTACATTTGGAAGCTTTATCTTTGCTAGGAAAAGAATAAAAAAAATGGGATATGGAAGTCCCTGTGTTAAGACTTTGAAAGTTGCTTGTTACCCAGCAACTTACACTACTGGTTAATAAATTGCAGGGTAACAAGCAGTTTAAGGGGGGTGTGGTTCTTTGATGACTATATGGGCTGTGGGTTGTACTAGCAACAACATGGAAGCCTTATTTACAGAATATTTCTCACATGTACTAAATGCAACTTACTATAGAAGAATATTACAATGTATAGGTGTTCTGGGGAGAAAAACTTTCAAATTAGGTTTTTTAAAATTTAGTTTAGTTCGCCTTTAAGTGTTTTTTTGGAAAAACAAAGACCAGGGGAAATCTGTGGAAAGATCGGCAGCTTAAGGTGGGGTTCTGATAGGATTTCGGATAGTTGTACTTTTAAGAAAAATATTTTTGGGGTGAGTTTTTACACAGCTCATCTTGTGACTGTCACAGAGACTCAGACAGGACAGAACAGGAACTTTAATTTTACAAGACTTAAAATCCAGAGATGCTAGGGACATCATAGGCTTGTTTTTAAATAGGGTACGTGTATGGAGACCAGTTACCCTTTAAAGGGCATGTTCACTTGAAAAAACAAGTTTTAATATAATGTTGCCCACCCCCAACCGCCATAATACTCAAAAAAAAAAAAAAAAACAGCAGAGGGGCCGGACCAGCAGCGGCGACTGACTGGCTGCCGGTCAGCCAATAACAGACACAGCTGTTGGCTGTAAAGACAGGCGCGGGAACGAGGGTCCAAGTAAATATTGTTAAAGGGCATGTCCACCCCCAAAACTATAATCCCCCCACTACTGGCCCCATTGTGTAGTGCAGTTTAATCCTTACCTTACATCCCAGCTCCATATGGTTCTTCTGCTATCCCCCCCCCAGTCCAAAAAAACGCCCACTAGGAGTACTGCAGAGTCCATATAGGACTGCCTCCTGTCTCCCCTCCGGGAGAAGTTTGGCATGCGCACTGCCGCCCTTCTCTCCCTCCCTCCCGATTTAGATTACCTCCCCCTAGCGTAAAAACCTTTTTATATAATAGTCTCCCTGTTCCCCCAGCCTCAACCGCTATAGTTTTAATATCAGAAAGTGCCCCAAACATTACTTACCTTCCCTCTTTCCTCCGCCACACTGAACTCCCAGCAGCCGCGTCCGTGATTGGCTGCCGCTCAGCCAATCACAGATGCTACTGATGGTCCCGCCCCTCTGCTTGCATTTTCATGCAAGCAGTGGGCCTGGCAGTGCGGCGGAGGAAAGAGATACACTTGAGAAAGAACGCTTGCACGTTCGAAACATGTTGTGACCCTGTTGAAGCAGCATTAAATTTCACTTTGAACTGCAGACTGTGGTTTGCCTGTGTCTCCCTGTCAATTTTGCTGTTCCTGTTGGATTGTTTGGTGTGTGAGCGGACACACTGCAGGGATTGATACTACTGAAAATTTAGCCACACTAAACATACTCTTGACTATCTGGGAAGGTAAGTAATATTTGGGGCACTTTCTGATATTAAAACTATAGCGGTTGGGGCTGAGGGAGCAGGGAGACAATTATATGAAATTTTTTTAAGAAGGGTGGACATGCCCTTTAAGTTTTTTTTAGTATTATGGCAGCTGGGGGTTGGGCAACCTTAAGGATCATTGTATTAAAAGGAATTCACGCTAGGAGATGGTAGCCTGAAGGAGAGAGGCAGAGGAAAGAGCTCCCACACGCATGTCCGCATCCCTCCCAGAGGAAAGATAGGAGACAGAGACCATTGGACAGGAAGACAGCCACTATTCTTCAGTTTCCTGGATTTGACATGGACAGCAGAAGAACTGAACCAATACACCTTACTAGCCACTTTAAGGATAAAGATTTGCCTCCGTAAAACCTTCCACTTGTGGAAAAGCACGTTCTTACATACTTTGCATCAAAACAATTTCCTCCCCACGGTTGCTGGCAGATGCCAACGCACAGAGCATTACCACCTGCCTAACCAATCACAGCTCTCCAGTCCTGCTGAAAATTTTAGAAAGGGAGGGTTTCAGCAAACACGTTTTAAGGAGCATAAAGACAAAAATCCATTGTTCCATTTAAACCTTATTTCAAAATGTGATATTTAAAGTTTCTTAGCTCATTGCCGATATGTGAAAAAAGTAAAATCTTGCCTATAGTAACACACAAGTGACGTAGACCTGGGAGGTTCTCCACCCTGTGTAAACACTAAAAGGGCTGAGCTAAAAATGGGTTGGGTGTGTTTGTCAATGGCAGCACACACTATTTTACACCAGGCATTCTATAAAAGGTGCAAATAGCTCCAAGTTTCCCACTGTTAACACTACCTACAGTATAATATATAAGGGATAATGCGCTACCTACAGAATAATATACGGATATTACGTCACCTCGGAGTTCCGTGACCTATATAAAAACACTCGGCCTGACAGCCTCGTGTTTTTATATGGTCAGGGAACTCCTCAGTGACGCAATCTCCTTATATTACACTGTAGGTAGAGTATTATCCTTTATATATTACACTGTAGGTAGCGTATTACCCCCTTAATGGGTTTCTATGAGATCCAACTAAAAATATTGTTATAATCGGTGCTCTATGATTATAATATTCTGGGAGTGCGCGATCACCTCTTCTGGATGCAGGAAAGCAGCAAGTGTCTACTAGCAAAGTCAATGCAAGTACAGATCAAGGGGTTTAACAATGTACTTATTGTGTATATATAAAGTGTATGGCGGCTCCCATTCTCTCCAAACATCTACTACATGCAACTGGCCCAGTCCTGACCCGTTCATGCAGTGGAGCAAGAAGTGCTGGCGAACATCAGGCGTCTCATCCCTCCTAAGTAAAAGTCAAAATATCATCACTGCAACTCCTCCTCTAATTTACTGTAGGGGGTACATTATTTGGTCATATTTCCACCAATGACAGACCATCGTTTGGTCATATTTCCACCAATAACAGACCATTATCCGGTTATATGCTGCAGGCCGGGCAGCATGGACTTGACTCCCACTGATTATACATGGTGGAGGGGGGGCACCCACAGACCTTGCCCCGGTCCTGCACACACAATGGCTGGTGAGGTTGGCACTTACCCCGGGTAGTTGATTATTCCCCCTCCTTCTCCAGTCTCGTCCCATTCAGACTCCTGTTCGCTGTCGCTGTCTCCCCCCGAGCTGCTCTCCGTGGCGTCCGAGTCGAACCCCCCCTGTACCGCCCTCAGTCTGGCCGTGGAGGTCCCGGCCAATTTCTCCAGTTCGTCCTGCGGACAACAACCGCTCAGCCCCGCCACCCCCAACACTTCCACCAGGCCGGACAGCTGCTGCCGGACGTGCCGCTCCACTTGCTTGGCCTGAATCACCTGAAGCCTCCGGCACAACCTTCGCGCGCGGCCTTCCAGCTCCCGCTGCCGACCGGACAACCTCCCTGCCCGGGCAGGACACAAGGTGGTGGTGTCGGTCTCGGGTTCGGAGGGTTCCGGTAAGGCCGGGCTGCTCGGTTTACCCCGCGGCGCCTCCATGCCACCGGGACGACCCTCGTCCTGTCCTTCCCCGTTCCTCGCGGGATTCTGCGGCCGCCGCCTCCTCCTCCTCGGGTCCCCGGTCCCGTTCAGCTCCGGTGAGGGGAGCAGGAGCGGCTGTTCTTTCCAGATCGGCAGGATCGGTTCGCGGTCCCGAGGTTCCCGGTCCTTGTCGCGGGTGGCGGACGGAGACGAAGCGGACGAGGAGGCAGCGAGTTTCAGCCTGTGGTGAGTCTCCGTGGCGGCTTCGGTCAACGCCGGTGCCATGTCCGCCATGCAGGGGGCTCCTGGACCGGGTGACGGGAGGGAGGAGGGGGGGCAGGCGTCACGGCCCAGGGCTCTTCATGGCCCCTCCGGGGGGGAGATAACCGAGTCCCCCCGGGAAGAACAGACGTTAGCGGTCGCGTTGAACAATCTCCTCAGTTAGCCAAAAGCTTCGCGGCCTCGCCTTCCCCGCCCGGACTGCGAGAGGAACAAAGCTTTCTAGCTCCTCCCCCTCCCTCCTCTGCAGGGGCGGGCACTGCGCGTTCACAGACACCGCCGCCATCTTGTCCGGGTCCTACCCGCGCTGTCTATGCTAATTGCAAGAGCGTCACAGCAAATGATCCTAGTGCTGCGCATGGCAACTAGCGCCTTCTAGTGGGGTCACATGGTAACGCGTCGGAGGAGGACCGTAGTTACCGGAAAAAGTTTGCAGAGAAAGGCGGATATTGTTTATGGCCGGATATCGTTTATCGGTCGGTCACAGGTTGCGAGATTTCGGTCGCTAGGATTAAAATATCGATAAATCTGGTTTTAATTATATAAATTCCTTTCAGTATTTCTCTCCTGACCAGAATATCGTTCATCAAGGCAAAATATTGGCAATAGTCGGTTATCGTTCATACACTAGGCGGATATCCGATTCTATCCAATGTCTACAGGGGCCATGCACTGCGCCTTACCTTAAGATGTTCTAGCGGCATTCTGGACAAACCGCCCGACCTGAAAACAGGCAAAACATTGACTGTAAAGCGTTATCTGTAGTCGTAGGTAATAACCGTTAAATAGTTCAACGTTAATTCCAATTAGACGTTCATTGCAACAAACAACTAATCAGGTATAAAGGGTCACTATACTCACCCAAACAAATTTATATTATCGGAAACACTACCACGGGATACAAGTAAAATGGGTGGGTACTCACTATTTATCTGTGTTTGCTTTGTCATTAAATTATTAATGTTTAGTGAGTGCCTCTAATTGCCCCCACCCTTACTCACTGCCTCCTTGTAGTGTCGGCGACACTTATAAGTTTTGCACAGCCTCACCATGGACACTGCTCTGCTTACACGTCCAGTATTTTTTGTATATCGGGCTCCCTCGACGTATGTAAGGTTGTCCAAATCGGAAGATTGCAGAATCTGTTTTGATGGTAAATCACATCCAATTATACGGTCGATATAATTCTGAGACACACAGGAAAATTTTTGCCCAGCCAACCAAGGGACCGACATGGGTCACCCTCAATATTTGATCATTTGTGCCATCCCAACCAAAATATGGAAATATCTGCTCGTGTAAAGGTGGCCATACATATATACGATTTTACTTACCTGACCGAGCGCACCCGTGACCTTCGACCAATCCTGCCGGAACCGCCTCTCACATTCTTTTATGTGACTGACATGCGATCTCAAAATTAATGGGATTTGCGATCGCAAGAAAGGAAGAGGCGGTTCCGGCAGGATCGGTCGAAGTTTGCGGGAGCACTTAGTCGGGTAAGTAAAATTGTATATGTACTTTACCCCCTAGGTCTCCTTTAACATATTTAATATGTGTTTAGCTAATGCAGGAATGGATTATCCATAGAAAGAAAATAACCTACAGGAAACTGGTTTATGGTTCCTTTACCATAGCTAATTGCAATCGTACATTGTTACTTTAACAAGTGAAACCGGATACATACATTAACTCTCTTGTGCTGGCCATACACTATTTAGATTTTAAAGCTGATATTCGTTTTTACAAACATCACTCTAATTTGCTTTAACAGCTTTTTGTCCTGGTTCTTAACTGTGATAATCTCTGGCCAAATGAAACCATGCTGGAAAGGGAAAGATTTCTGATGGTGGAAAGTCATAGAGAAACTTGTACTGGGTTCAGCTGGATGACTTGGAGCACCTATATAGGAACAGAATCTAAATGGGAGATCCGGACCTGGAACTATATAGCTTAAAGAAAACACCCTGTATCAGGGATCTACAATGCTTGTTATGTTCCACACCGTGTTCTTGGTCCTATGTCTCACCTTGTAATGCTTCCGGACTGTGTTCTGGGATACGGATTGTTTGATTACATCCTAATATCTGGGATTACTCTCTGGCTTTCTCGTGGAAGGTGACATTTCTGAAATCTGCATTAAAGGAGAATTATGAAACCTAAAACACCCTTGAGTTATATATTTTTCATAAGTGTCCGTTTTAAAGTGACATTTGCTAACAGGGAAATCTGCTTTACATGTTAAATGTTACCATTTCCTTTAATTTATAATTCTATGCAGGATTCTAAGTGCAGGATTTTCAAGAGGGGGGATTCCTGAATAGGTCACCACCAAACAAGCACAGTGGGAAGTTCATGACCAAATACATTCAAATATTCTATTATAAATGGGCCGTATAATAATGTATATATTCTCAACATGCCACAAATATTATGAACGTTAGTCAATACAGATATCCCCTTTACTTTTCTTATAAAGTATATTCATTAAAGCTGGGTACACACAAGCAGATTTCTTTTGCCCAACTGTCCAATATTTCTGTGTATTGGATGGTTGGTCCAAAAAATCTGAGGTAATTTTGTCACGGACCAATGCTGTTTGCCTGGTTCGGATAAACGGGTGATTGAGCGGCCCATAGGAGACAATTCTCCACAACCAACAGAGCTTCGTGCTTCAGGAAGAAAGTTCTGTTTTAGTGAGTTTTGGGGGAGGACATGGGTGGAATTTTAAGTCAAAGCTTTTGACTTTATGGACATGGACCTTTTAAGTCAAAGCTGTGACACTAATGACTGATCAATTAAATAAGAGAAAGCTAGAGGCAAAACTGGCTAGTTAAAACTTACATTTATTTCATCCATTAAAAGTTTTATCAAAATTAGTAGGATCACAAATTAGAAAAAGTAGCGCAATTAAGTGTGCAAGTAGTCCATCTAATACAAAATACATGCAGGTATTACATGTTTTTTCCCCACCCAAACATAGGTATGTATGACGGATCAGGCACAATTTGCTGAATATTGTCGGTATTGAGACCTATTGGGCAAGATGGAAAATTTCCATTACCGCCCCCCTTTATTACAGTAGGGGGAGCCAATAACATCGGACCATGTATGGGCACATTGAATTATTGTTCTGTATAAAGAATATAAGTAACAATTACTCCTGTGTAAATATAATATTTACTAGACATTAAGCCCGCTACAATAACGGGCGCTAGAAGGAGGAGTCCTCCTCCATGTCCCAAGGCCAGAGTACCCTCTTAGTGTCCCAAGGCCAGAGTCCCCCCTCTGTCCAAGGCCAGGGGCCCCCTCTGTCCCAAAATTCCAGCCACCCCCGGTCCCAAATCCAGGGCTTCCCCTCTCTGTACCAAATCCAAGCCCCACCCCCTCGGTCCCAAATCCAGGGCTTCCCCTCTGTACCAAATCCAAGCCCCACCCCCTCTGTACCTAATCCAGGGACCCCCTTGTCCCAAATCCAGGGGGCCCCCTCTGTCCCAAATCCAGGGGCCCCCCATCTGTCCCAAATCCAGGGCCCTCCCTCTGTCCCAAATCCAGGGGCCCCTCTGTCCCAAATCCAGGGGCCCCTCTGTCCCAAATCCAGGGGCCCCTGTCCCAAGCAACCTTACCTGCAGTCTGTTTAATTGCTGTTCTCCCTCAGTGTGTTTCCTGCGTTTCTCCCTCTAGTGGTGAGTCAATAGGAACTGCAGACACTCTCCCTCTAGTGGTGAGTCAATAGGAACTGCAGAGACTCTCCCTCTAGTGGTGAGTCAATAGGAACTGCAGAGACTCTCCCTCTAGTGGTGAGTCAATAGGAACTGCAGAGACTCTCCCTCTAGTGGTGAGTCCATAGGAACTGCAGTGACCCACACACGCGGACACAGGGATGCACACTTAGGGTTTTATTATATATGATAATATATGTAATGTTGACAATCAGATATACAATCACCTCCAGGATTTCCTAATGTCCCTATTCCTGCTCACTAAGCTCCATCGCAGTGTAGTAGGTACAGTAAGTAATGTATATAAACCCAGTCTCACCAATCACCTCAGGCAGCTGCAGGGAAGGAAAACCATTGTGTGTATAAAGTTTATTTAAAAAACAGTTAAACTGAGAAGTACTTGAGACAGGCATATAGGACTGGTAATTCCTACCTCCCAATATTGTTTCTGTGGTGATCACCAGCCCAAAGAAAACTGATTCTGACAATCTTCCTCCTGGCTTCAGCACTTTCTTTAATACAGGAATAGTCCAGGACTGACCTGGCAAATAAAAACGGTTGGTGCGGTAGCTCCTCAACAAAATGATATTGTGAGGTAGGAACAATCAATCCGAGCTGCCTGCCCCAGGTACTTTCCATTTTTAAACAGTGTAGTTATCCTTTAATGTTGATGCAATTTTCTACAATGCTGTCAATCACAGGGCAGACTGGATACATTTTTGAAACAAAAAAATGCTGCTTCTCACTCCAGCGAAATTTACAAAGTAACAATCTGTACCAGTCTATGTAACAATCTATGTACCAGTCTATGTAACAATCTATGTAACAATCTATGTACCAGTCTATGTAACAATCTATGTAACAATCTATGTAACAGCTATATAACAGTCTATGTAACAATCCATGTACCAGTCTATGTAACAGTCTATGTAACAATCTATGTACCTTCTATGTACACTCTATGTCACAATCTATGTACCAGTCTATGTAACAATCTATGTACCAGTCTATGTAACAGTCTATGTACAATCTATGTAACAGTCTATATAACAGTCTATGTAACAATCCATGTACCAGTCTATGTAACAGTCTATTAACAATCTATGTACCAGTCTATGTAACAATCTATGTAACAATCTATGTACCAGTCTATGTAACAATCCATGTACCAGTCTATGTAACAGTCTATGTAACAATCTATGTACCAGTCTAATATAACAGTCTCATGTAACAATCTATGTACCAGTTCATGTAACAATCTATGTAACAATCTATGTACCAGTCTATGTAACAATCTATGTAACAATCTATGTAACAGTCTATATAACAGTCTATGTAACAATCCATGTACCAGTCTATGTACAGTCTATGTAACAATCTATTAACAGTCTATGTAACAATCCATGTACCAGTCTATATAACAGTCTATGTAACAATCCTGTAACAGTCTATGTAACAGTCTATGTAACATTCTATATAACAGTCTATGTAACAATCCATGTACCAGTCTATGTAACAGTCTATATAACAGTCTATGTAACAGTCTATATAACAGTCATTAACATCCATGTACCAGTCTATGTAACAGTCTATGTACAATCTATGTAACAGTCTTATAACAGTCTATGTAACAATCCATGTAACATCTATGTAACAATCTATGTAACAGTCTATATACAGTCTATTTACATCCATGTACCAATCTATGTAACAATCCATGTAACAATCCATGTAACATCTATGTAACAATCCATGTACCAGTCTATGTAACAATCCATGTACCAATCTATGTAACAATCTATCTACCAGTCTATGTAACAATCCATGTACCAGTCTATGTAACAGTCTATGTATCAATCTAGTACAGTCTATGTAACAACCCATGTACCAGTCTATATAACAGTCTATGTAACAATCCATGTAACAGTCTATGTAACAGTCTATATACCAGTCTATGTAACAGTCCATGTACCAGTCTATGTAACAGTCTATGTAACAGTCTATATAACAGTCTATGTACAGTCTATATAACAGTCTATGTAACAATCCCATGTACCAGTCTATGAACATCTATGTAACAATCTATGTAACAGTCTATATAACAGTCTATGTAACAATCCATGTAACAATCCATGTAACAGTCTATGTAACAATCTATGTAACAGTCTATATAACAGTCTATGTAACAATCCATGTACCAATCTATGTACAATCCTGTAACAATCCATGTAACAATCTATGTACCAATCCATGTACCAGTCTATGTAACAATCCATGTAACATCCGTACCAATCTATGTAACATCTATCTACCAGTCTATGTAACAATCCATGTACCAGTCTATGTAACAGTCTATGTATCATCTATGTAACAGTCTATAAAACAGTCTATGTAACATCCATGTACCAGTCTATGTACAGGCTATGTAACAATCTATGTAACAGTCTATATACAGTCTATGTACCAGTCCATGTACCAGTCTATGTAACAGTCTTTGTAACAATCTATGTAACAGTCTATATAACAGTCTATGTAACAATCCATGTACCAGTCTATGTAACAGTCCTATGTACACAGTCTATATAACAGTCTATGTAACAATCCATGTACCAATCTATGTAAAATCCTGTAACAATCCTGTACATCCTATGTAACATCCATGTACCAGTCATGTAACAATCCATGTAACAATCCATGTACCAATCCTTGTAACTCTATCTACCAGTCTATGTAACATCCTGTACCATCTATTAAATCCATGTACCAGTCTATATACCAGTCTATGTAACAATCCATGTACACAGGTCTATGTACCAGTCTATGTAACAGTCTATGTATCAATCTATGTACAGTCTATATAACCGTCTATGTAACAATCCATGTAACAGTCTATGTAACAGTCTATATAACAGTCTATGTAACAATCCATGTACCAGTCTATGTAACAGTCTATTTAACAGTCTATATAACAGTCTATGTAACATGTCTATATACATTCTATGTAACAATCCATGTACCAGTCTATGTAACAGTCTATGTAACAATCTATGTAACAGTCTATATAACAGTCTATGTAACAATCCATGTAACAGTCTATGTAACAGTCTATGTAACAATCTATGTACCAGTCTATGTAACAATCTATGTAACAATCTCTGTACCAGTCTAGGTACCAATCCATGTAACAGTCTATGTAACAACGTCTATGTAACACCTATGTACCAGTCTATATAACAGTCTATGTAACAAGCTATGTACACATCTATGTAACAATCTATGTACAATCTCTGTACCATTCTATGTAACATCTATGTAACAATCTTGTAACAGTCTTATAACAGTCTATGTAACAATCCATGTAACCAGTCTATGTAACTCTATGTAACATCATGTAACATCTATGTAACATCCATGTCATCTATTAACAGTCTATGTAACAATCCATGTACCGTCTATATAACAGTCCTATGTAACCGTCTATATAACAGTCTATGTAACAGTCCTATGTAACAGTCCTATGTAACAATCCATGTCCAGTCTATGTAACCGTCTATGTAACAGTCTATGTAACGTCTATATAACATCTATGTAACAATCATGTAACAATCCTTTAACAGTCTATGTAACAATCTATGTAACAGTCTATTAACGTCTATGTAACATCCATGTAACCATCTATTAACACCGCTACATCAGTAACAATCTATGTAACATCCATGTAACAGTCCTATGTAACAATCCATGTACCATCTATTAACAATCTATGTACACAGTCTATGTAACAATCCATGTACAGTCTATGTAACAGTCTATGTATCAATCTATGTAACGTCGTCCCTATGTAACAATCCATGTACCAGTCTATATAACAGTCATTAAAATCCATGTCACTCTATGTAACAGTCTATATACAGTCTATGTAACAATCCATGTACCAGTCTATGTAACAGTCTATATAACAGTCTATGTAACAGTCTATATAACATTCTATGTAACAATCCATGTACCAGTCTATGTAACAGTCTATGTAACAATCTATGTAACAGTCTATATAACTCTATGTAACATCCATGTAACAATCCATGTAACAGTCTATGTAACAATCTATGTAACAGTCTATATAACAGTCTATGTAACAATCCATGTACCAATCTATGTAACAATCCATGTAAACAATCCAGTAACAATCTATGTAACAATCCATGTACCAGTCCTATGTAACATCCGGTAACATCCATGTACCATCTATGTACCATCTATGTACACAGTCTATGTAACCAACCCACAATCCAGTACAGTCTATGTACAGTCTATTGTATACAGTCTATGTACCAGTCTATAAAACATTCTATGTAACAATCCTGTACCATCTAGTAACAGTCTATGTAACAGTCTATGATACACGTCTATTACAGTTATGTAACCAGTCCATGTACCAGTCTATGTAACAGTCTATGTAACAATCTATGTAACAGTCTATATAACAGTCTAATGTAACAATCCCTGTACCAGTCTATGTAACCTCTATGTAACAGTCTATAACATGTCTATGTAACAATCCATGTACCAATCTATGTAAAAATCCATGTAACAATCCCATGTAACAATCTATGTAACAATCCATGTACCAGTCTATGTAACATTCCATGTAACAATCCATGTACCAACTATGTAACAATCTATCTACCAGTCTATGTAACAATCCATGTACCAGTCTATGTAACACTCTATGTATCAATCTATGTAACAGTCTATGTAACAATCCATGTACCAGTCTATTACCGTCTATGTAACAATCCATGTACAGTCTATGTACCAGTCTATGTAACATCATGTATCAATCTATGTACAGTCTATGTAACACTATGTACAATCCATGTACAGTCTATGTACAGTCTATATAACGCCTTGTACACAAGCCAGTGTACCAGTCTATGTAACAGTCTATGTAACAAGTCTCATATAACATCTATGTAACATCTATATAACAGTCTATGTACCAATCCATGTACCAGTCTATGTAAGAACAGTCTATGTAACAATGTCTATGTAACAGTCTATATAACAGTCTATGTACACCCTGTACAATCCATGTAACATTCTATGTAACAATCTATTGTCACATCTATATAACATCTATGTAACATCCATGTACCAATCTATGTAACAATCCGTACATCCATGTAACAATCCATGTACATCCATGTACAGTCTATGTAACAATCCATGTAACAATCCATGTACCAATCTATGTAACAATCTATCACAGTCTATGTAACATCCATGTCCAGTCTATGTAACGTCCTATGTATCATCTATGTACAGTCTATATAACGTCTATGAACAATCCATGTACCGTCTATGTAACAGTCTTGTACCATCTATGTACCAGTCTATTTACATCTAGTACAGTCTATTAACAGTCATGTAACAATCCATATACCAGTCTATGTAACAGTCTATGTATCAATCTATGTAACAGTCTATGTAACAATCCATGTACCAGTCTATATAACAGTCTATGTAACAATCCATGTAACAGTCTATGTAACATCTATATAACAGTCTATGTAACATCCATGTACCATTATATACAGTCTATATAACAGTCTATATAACAGTCTATGTAACAATCCATGTACCAGTCTAGTAACAGTCTATGTAACAATCTCTGTAACAGTCTATTAAACAGTCTATGTACAATCCATGTAACCATCCATGTAACAGTCTATGTAACAATCTATGTAACATGTCTATATAACAGTCTATGTAACAATCCATGTACCAATATGTAACAATCCATGTAACAATCCATGTAAATCTATGTAACAATCCATGTACATCATGTACATCATGTAACAATCCATGTACCAATCTAGTAACAATCTATTACCAGTCCTATTTAACAATCCATGTACCAGTCATGAACAGTCTATGTATCAATCTATGTAACAGTCTATGTAACAATCCATGTACCAGTCTATATAACAGTCTATGTAACAATCCATGTAACAGTCTATGTAACAGTCTATATAACAGTCTATGAACATCCATGTAACCAGTCTATGTAACAGTCTATGTAACAGTCTATATAAATTCTATGTAACATCTATATACATTAGTAACAATCCATGTACCAGTCTATGTCACGTCTATGTAACATCTATGTACGTCTTATAACGTCTATGTAACAATCCATGTAACAATCCATGTAACAGTCTATGTAACAATCTATGTAACTTCTATATAACAGTCTATGTAACAATCCATGTACCAATCTATGTAACAATCCATGTACAATCCATGTAACAATCTATGTAACAATCCTTTGTTATGTACCAGTCTGGTAACAATCCATGTACCAATCTATCTACCATTCTATGTAACAATCCATGTACCAGTCTATGTAACAGTCTTGTATCATCTAGTACAGTCTAATAACAGTCTATGTAACAATCCATTTACCATCTATGTAACGGCTATGTAACATCTATGTAACATTCTATATAACAGTCTATAATAAAAACATCCATGTCCAAGTCTATGTACCAGTCCTATGTAACAATCTATGTAACAGTCTATATATCACTCTATGTAACATCCATGTACCAGTCTATGTACAGTCATAACAGTCTATATAACAGTCTATGTAACGTCTATATAACAGTCTATGTAACAATCCATGTACCAGTCTATGTAACAGTCTATGTAAACATCTATGTAACAGTCATATAACAGTCTATGTCACAATCCATGTAACAATCATGTAACAAGTCTATGTAACACATCTATGTAACGTCTATATAACAGTCTATAACAATCCATGTACCAGTCTATGTAACCCATGTCATAAAAAATCCATGTAACAATCTATGAACAATCCATGTACCATCTATGTAACATCCTGTACCAATCTATGTAACATCTATTACGTCTATGTACAATCATTACCAGTCTATGTAACAGTCATGTCAATCTATGTACTCTATGTAACAATCCATGTACCAGTCTATATAACAGTCTATGTAACAATCCATGTAACCTCTATGTAACAGTCTATAACGTCTATTTACAATCCATGTACCAGTCTATGTAACAGTCTATGTAACAGTTATATAATCTATGTAACAATCCATGTACCAGTCCCTATGTAACAGTCTATGTACAATCTTGTAACGTCCTATATAACAGTCTATTGTACAGTCATGTAACCGTCTAGTAACAATCTATGTAACAGTCTATATACACAGTCTATGTAACAATCCATGTACCAATCTGTGTAACAATCATGTAACAGATCACATGTAACAATCTATGTAACAATCCATGTACCGTCATGTCCTATGTAACAATCCATGTAACAGTAACATCCCATGTATAGCGTAGCACGTGGCTGCGGTAGTATTTCTGAAATCACTACCCTGGAGGTCCTTAACATGGATTGTTCCATGTAACAGTCTATATAACAGTCTATGTAACAATCCATGTAACAATCCATGTAACAGTCTATGTAACAATCTATGTAACAGTCTATATAACAGTCTATGTAACAATCCATGTACCAATCTATGTAACAATCCATGTAACAATCCATGTAACAATCTATGTAACAATCCATGTACCAGTCTATGTAACAATCCATGTAACAATCTATGTACAAGCTACTACATCTATGTACATCCATTGTAACTGTACCAGTCTATGTAACAGTCTATGTATCATCTATGTAACAGTCTATATAACAGTCTATGTAACAATCCATGTACCAGTCTATGTCACAGGCTATGTAACAATCTATGTAACAGTCTATATAACAGTCTATGTAACAATCCATGTACCAGTCTATGTAACAGTCTATGTAACAATCTATGTACAGCTTCTGTCCAGTCTCATGTAACAATCCATGTACAGTCTCTTAACAGTCTATTATAACAGTCTATAGTAACAGTCTATGTAACAGTCTATATAACAGTCTATGTAAAATCCATGTACCAGTCTATGTAACAACAGTCTATGTAACAATCTATGTAACAGTCTATATAACAGCTATGTAACAATCCATGTAACAATCCATGTACACAGTCTATGTACAATCTATGTAACATTCATATACACATCTATGTACAATCCATGTACCAATCTAGTAACAATCCATTGTACAAGTCAATGTAACAATCTATGTAACAATCCATGTACCAGTCTATGTAACAATCCGTACAATCCTGTACCAATCTATGTAACAATTCTATCTACCTCTATGAACATCTATGAACCAGTCTATGTAACAGTCTGTACAATCATTACATTCTATATAACAGTCTTGTAACAATCCATGTACCATGTCTTGTAACAGCTATGTACAATCTTATGTAACAGTCCCTATATAACAGTCTATGTTCAATCCTATGTACCATCCCCCTAAATAATACAAGTCTATGTAACATCCTGTACAGTCTATGTAACAGGCTATATAACAATCTATGTAACAGTCTATATAACATCTATGTAACAATCCATGTACCAGTCTATTAAAGTTTTATGTAACAATCCATGTAAACCATTCTATGTAACAGTCCTATATAACAGTCTATGTACAATCCATGTACCAGTTTTAAAGTCCTATATAACAGTCTATATAACAGTCTATATACAGTCTATATAACATTCTATGTAACAATCTGTACCAGTCATGTACAGTCTATGTACAATCTATGTAACAGTCCTATATAACAGTCTATGTAACAATCCATGTAACAATCCATGTAACAGTCTATGTAACAATCTATGTAACAGTCTATGTAACAATCCATGTACCAATCTATGTAACAATCCATGTAACAATCCATGTAACAATCTATGTAACAATCCATGTACCAGTCTATGTAACAATCCATGTAACAATCCATGTACCAATCTATGTAACAATCTATTACAGTCTATGTAACATTCCATTGTACCAGTCTATGTAACAGTCTATGTATCAATCTATGTAACAGTCTATGTAACATCCATGTACCAGTCTATATAACAGTCTATGTAACAATCCATGTAACAGTCTATGTAACAGTCTATATAACAGTCTATGTAACAATCCATGTACCAGTCTATGTAACAGTCTATGTAACAGTCTATATAACAGTCTATGTAACAGTCTATATAACAGTCTATGTAACAATCCATGTACCAGTCTATGTAACGTCTATGTACCAATCTATGTAACAGTCTATATAACAGTCTATGTAACAATCCATGTAACAGTCTGTGCAACAATCTATGTACAGTCTATATAACAGTCTATGTACCAATCTATGTAACAATCCATGTAACAATCCATGTAACAATCTATGTAACAATCCATGTACCAGTCTATGTAACAATCCATGTAACAATCCATGTACCAATCTATGTAACAATCTATCATACATTCTATGTAACAATCCATGTACCAGTCTATGTAACATCTATGTACAATCTATGTAACAGTCTATATAACAGTCTATGTAACAATCCATGTACCAGTCTATGAACAATCTAGTAACTTAGTAACATCTATATACACAGTCTATGTAACAATCCATGTACCAGTCTATGTAACAGTCTATGTAACAATCTATGTAACAGTCTATATAACAGTCTATGTTAACAATCCATGTACCTCTATGAACAGTCTATGTAACAGTCTATATAACAGTCTATGTAACAGTCTATATAACAGTCTATGTAACAATCCATGTACCAGTCTATGTAACAGTCTATGTAACAATCTATGTAACAGTCTATATAACAGTCTATGTAACAATCCATGTAACAATCCATGTAACAGTCTATGTAACAATTAGTAACAGTCATATACAATCTATGTAACAATCCATGTACCAATCTATGTAACAATCCATGTAACAATCTATGTAACAATCCATGTAACAATCCATGTACCAATCTATGTAACAATCTATCTACCAGTCTATGTAACAATCCATGTACGTCTATGTAACAGTCTATGTATCAATCTAAGTCACAGTCTATAAACAGTCTATGTAACAGGCTATGTAACAATCTATGTAACAGTCTATATAACAGTCTATGTAACAATCCATGTACCAGTCTATGTAACAGTCTATGTAACAATCTATGTAACAGTCTATGTAACAATCCATGTACCAGTCTATATAACAGTCTATGTAACAATCCATGTAACAGTCTATGTAACAGTCTGATATAACAGTCTATGTAACATCCATGTACCAGTCTATGTAACAGTCTATGTAACAGTCTATATAACAGTCTATGTAACAATCCATGTAACAGTCTATGTAACAATCTATGTCACAGTCTATATAACAGTCTATGTAACAATCCCATGTACCAATCTATGTAACAATCCATGTGAACAATCTATAGTAACAATCCATGTACCAGTCTATGTAACAATCTATGTAACAATCTATGTAACAATCTATGTAACAATCCATGTACCAATCTATGTAACAATCCATGTAACAATCTATGTAACAATCCATGTACCAGTCTATGTAACAATCCATGTATCAGTTTATGTAACAATCCATGTAACAGTCTATGGACACCAGGAGAAGTGGAATAGCAGACAGCAATAGGCAGGCAAGAAAGGGGGGATTCCAGGCACCAGGAATCCTCCTTAAACATGCCCCTGCTATGGAAGGTAGAAGCAAATATCCCTAACTTTTTCTTTAATTTAAAAGATAATTTAGCTTTAGAAGCCTCTATCTCCCTGTCTGACTTCAATTAAAACTATTGGTACAAGTCAGGGTAAGTCGTTACCCTGCCTGACACTTGAAATTAAAGGGCAAGTTCACCCCTCAAATGAAAAATTGTATATAGGTAAACCACTAACCCTAAACCCCAAAACTGCAATAGTTAGAAATCTGAGAGATGTAAATCTAACCCGAAAGGCTGCCCGATGTTCTTTTACCCCTCTTTCTTCTTCCTGTCAGTCGTGGATGTAACAAATTACATCACAGTCAATGACTGAATGCTATTCCCCTTGCTGCTTTCTCTGATCATGTCAAAGCTTTTAAAAAAGCTAGAAGAGGAGGCAGAGCCCTACGTCTGTCTGTTTTCTAAATATTGTAGTTTCAGGGTAGATTTACCTGTATATAATATTTCATTTAAGGGGTGACTTTGCCCTTTAATATTATTTTTAATTGACGTCAGGCAAAGGCTCAGAGCTATAAGCACTCCAAAATCTTCTAAAGCTAATCATTTAAAGGAAAATGGGAGGTAGAAATACCTCCTATACAAATACAGAATATGGGGTAAAGAGGTCTTTTAAATGGTGTGGGCAGGCAGCATGTTCCTATAGAGATCTGTACCAATCAGCAGTGACAAAGTTAATATTACACTGGAGGGAGCTAGGAAAGGAATATGTTGAAGATCCTCGTATTACATACAAAGAATTAATTACATAGCAGGAAATAAACAGGGAACTGTTAGTGCTGAACAGCAGGTGACAGAGGCCATTGTTTAGGAAACATGACACTTTAGCTGACCCAATCTCCAAGTTAATGCAGGGCACTTAACATACTGCAGAACTGAGCAGGAACCTATTTATGTATTCTTGATTTTGCGGGCATCCTGTATGAATAATAATAGTAATTGTAACAATCTACTTTCAGCTGCAGTGATGTTAAACTGAAAATCTAGCATCATCAAATTAGAGCCCCGTTCACAAAAGCCGATCAAGCAGCCTATTGGTGTATGCCAGGGTTTCTCAAAGGGTGCACTGGGGCACACTGGTGTGATTTCAAAGAGCCAGGGGTGTGCCTCAGAATTTTGGTAGTGGAAATATTTTCACCTGTATTAATTTACATTTTTGTTACTTTTGCAATATAAAATATACATTGATAAAATTTCAACACAGTCAGAGTAGCGTAACTTTTGCACTACATTGATTTGATACAATATACATTGTAAAGTGCATGAAATATGGGAAATTACAACTTTAAATCCCACATTAAGAACACAGGTGTGCCTCGAGAAAAATTTGCATTGCCATTGCTCGGGCATTGTTAGTCAAACCTCCGCGGCAGATCAACAGACGTCTCTCTCTCCGCCAAACCGGACGTGTGTAGTGTTATGCCCCATTGCTGGTCACAGATGTGATGCAAATCTGCACATACTCCAAAACTTGTCCTACCAATTGATAGGCTGAGGCCCCAGCATTATCGCCCGTGATTGCATGCAATTCTGGTGCGTTGTTCCACGTCTGCATGCAATTTTGTTATTTAACATTCTGGAAATGCATGCATTTGCGTAAAAAATGGTGTGCGCAAAATGGAAACTGATGCGCAATTGCATGTGCATTGGAAATCAATTTTTGCGTTCCCGCGATTTCCATTCTAACCAAAATTGCATGCGCAAAAAATGCACTAGTGTGATCCAACAAGAAACAAAAGATGAAGGTGCACTGTGTCCCAACGAGTGGAAGCAGGCGCCTCGGATAGTCAATATATATAAACTGAATATTACCTTGGAGTGTGATCCTCAGTTGTATATTTCAACGCACTAGTGTGGCCTAGGAAGGAGAAATCAGGAAATGTCATAATACTGCAGAATTAGACCATTTCTCCACTAGAGTTGATGCTAGATAGGAATTCCATAACTCATTTCTGCCTATTTATATATTTTAGCTTTTGTTTTCCCTTTAAATTGCTAGTAAGTTTAATAACACTAAGTTCTGTAATATTAAGATAAAGATATTTCTATCTCCAAAAGTGGAAAGTGTTTTTATTAAATTAGCCTATACACAAAGATTCTATCTTATGTTGGTTTTTTAAATCTTAAAGAAATCTCAGGATCATATTAAAACGGAAATTGCTCTGCTTTGTGGGAAATATGATAAAATGAGATTATTATCAAAGAGCCAGCAGAAAATGTCAGAACAGCAGGAATCAGAAAAGGAATGTGCCAAATTTGTCCGTCTGGCAGGACACGTAGAGTAATGCGGAATCAGAACTCTAGAAGAGGACATGGGTTTGAATTACAATTGGGAAATCAGACAAGAACAGTCTTGAGTCCTTAATGTCAAACCTTTTGTTGTATAAAGACCTGGACAGATGTGGGTTCTAGTGAGGGCTGTTATGCTGGTTGTGTTATCACCTAAAATCAATAACCAGGGAACAGGTGTTTTTTTAATGTACTAAAGGGCACGTCCACCCCCAAAACTATAATTCCCCCCACCACCGGCCCCACTGTGTAGTAAATAAAAATCCTTACCTTACATCCCAGCTCCATATGGTTCTCCTGTAGTCCCCCCCAAAGTCCCCAAAACTGCCCACTAGGAGGATAGCAGAGTCTATACAGGACTCTGCCTCCTGTCTCTCCTCCGGGAGAAGTTTGTCATGTGCCCTGCAGCCATTCTCCCCCATCCCTTTCCCTCCCGTTTTGGTCTCCCACCCTCTAGCTACAAACCCTTTTTATACAGTGTAGGGCTTAGTCCCCCAGCTCCAACCACTATATTTTTAATGTAAGAAACTTCCCCGATCTTTACTTACCTTCCCTCTTTCCTCCGCCGTTCAGATCTACCGGCAGCCACGTCCGTGATTGGCTGCCTCTCAGCCAATCACAGGCGCTGCTGACGGTCCCGCCCCTCTGCTTGCATTTTCGCGCAAGCAGAGGTCCAGGCAGTGCGGTGGAGGAAAGAGGGAAAGTAAGTAATGTTTGGGGAAGTTTCTTACATTAAAATATAGTGGTTAGGGCTGGGGGACTAAGCCCTACACTATATGAAAAATTAAAAAGAAGGTTGGAAATACCTTTTAACCATTTCCATGCCACAGATCACTTTTCACATAAAATGTATGTTGTGGCCATGAAGGGACATGTGGGAGTGATTAGAAGATGCATTCCATGTGCCCTGTTCCCTTGTGATACCCAGCAGATTCAATCAAAACTGGAGAGAGAGAATATAACACAGTTATCCAATTCTAGCAAAGTCTCTGCAAAAAAGGAATCCCTGTAACATTAGAGGATTTCTTCTGATATTGGGGATGTCCCTGCATCTTCCCCAGTCATTTGTTGGTGATATTGTGCCCCGATCACTGCAAGCAATTCCTGTAGGGGATCGGAAGCATAATGCTATAGATAGTTTTCCTGTAGGGATAGTTTTTTAACTTGCCTACTGACTGCCTAAGGGTTAGGTGACGTCCCACTATGCGGTTTGCATTCCGTTATCCATTTTTGGGAATCGCAATGTAATTTAAAATAGAATGGAAATTGCGAGAATCTCACTGTATAATTTGCGTTCCGAATCTATGTGGTCCGTTTTTTATCTGCATGTGTGCAAATAAAAACGCATAGAAAAACGCATGTCTGTAAACCTGCAACTGGACCGGAATATGGACAAAATGCATTGTCCTAAACGCTCTCAAAATGGGCTAGCCCTAATACGGTATCTGTGACTGGATCAGATGAATCCATTCACAAATACAGGTTCAGGCTTCTCTAAATCTTGAAGCTTCATACACACATAAGAATCTTACGTGCGAAGCAGCTCCCATTGGCATCTTTGTGATCTGTTCTGCCGGAACAAGGAATGTCAAGAGCCGCCACAAACACAAGATTGTTGGATTAAGTTGCTGACAGTTTGTTTAGGGAATAATTAAAGGGAAGTTCAGTGCAAATACATATGCTTGTAAGAAAAAAGAGCAGTATTTTCCTATCCCAATGACCTTAATCTGCCAATTCAGCATTTTGTCTGTGTATAAATAAATGCAACCGAAATACTGACTTCCTGTTTGCAGGACCCCCAGTAGAGACCGTTATGGTCTTGTCCTTGACCCAGTCCCTGGGTTGATTCAGTTGTTCAGTAGAGATCTGAGCAAGTTTGACCCATCCAACAGCCAATCAGTAGAAATTACTGTCAGGAACATTCCAAGGATGTGGGTTGGCATTCTGGAAGAAGAAGGGCCGTTAGAACCTGAAATGTCAGCTCACTAATGTCAACAGCAGGGAACAGCAAAGGGTATGAAATCAACTGATTTTTTAAAATGGGAGAGAATATGTAGAGTAACTAAGTATACATAATACAAACTAACAATTAAAAAAGTAATGATAAAGCACAGTTTGGCCCATACACTACTCAACGTTCCAACAAGTGTCTGTGGCAGTATTATCATTTTCCTCTAATGTTGATCACAAAAGAAAGAATCTAACTCTAAGTGTATGCCCAGCCATAGAGGGTGTGGCCAATCAATAAATACATTTTTATTGAAGTTTTTCAGATTTTATACAAAGTATTAAAACCACAGATATGCAGTATTTTCCAAAGAGGAAATAATGCAGATAATGCAAAAATACCAAGATATTAAGTCAGGTAGTTGCAAGTTACTCTAGTTCCCAGTATTCATATCCCATGCTTTTATGGTAGTCTATGATGTCATGTATCCACTATATTTTATTAATTCTGTTCTGGTGGGATTAGGCTGTTTCCATCTGGTTGTCAGCAAACTTCTAACTGCAGTGCCAGTGTGAGCAGTCCAATTCTGCACACTGTGCATTATAAAGTGATAGAGGAAAATCTCATGCAAAGTTTTTTGGACAAGACATTCACAAGTGTGACAGAGGTTATGTGCCCCTCTGAACATCCAACAGCAGAGCTGGATCAGCTGGAGCATTGAACTTTGAAAGGAAAGTGGGATGTTTTTTTTTCCAGAAGATTTGCAGGGTTATAATATTATTTTGAATATATAATTAACGTTAAAAATGGTGCAATGCTGCCCCGACCAATCAGATGTTACCTTTCAAATGTTAAATAAGATCTGATTGGTTGGGGAAAAATTAGCACCATTTTTAACAATAAGAACTTTTATTGAATCTCCCTGTTGTTGATATCTTCATCTTGGAAACTGTAACAGGTTTTCCAGTGCAGTATAAATTTCACCTTGATTGGTTGGAAATTGTACACAAGACTCAAATGTTGGTACCGCTAAAGCTGTCCATAAATGGGCCGATGGTTTTGTGATCTGAATTTTTTTTGTTCCAAAACTATCAAGGATCCAATCAGAATAATCGATTGTAATTCCTCACCTAGCGCCGTTGATCCTCTTTAGATTTTACCGTGAAAACTGGAAGGTGCGGTTGCCAGAAAATTTTCCACCTTGCCAGATCTTCGTTTTTTTTTCCGATAAACCAATCGATATTGCCCATCTGTTATTTGAAAACACTGGAAAATGTCTTATGTCAATATGCCCATCAGTCTGTTCAAATTGACATCACAGCCACTGACTGAATGTTATTCCCCTGTCTGCCTCTTCTGAGCATGCCCAGGCTCAGTACAGGCTCAGTACAGGTTTCTAAATTGCTCAGTTTCCATGAGGCATCCAGAAGCATAGCAGGCATATAGTAATGAATTCATAGGACAAAGTAGGATATATCAACATATTTTAAAGAGGCCATTCTCTCTAAAGCATGTTCTTATGATGGCGGAGTTGTCCTTTAAAATAACTTCTCTGATTCCACCCAGTTTGTTTCCTGCACCATTTATCCATTGTGCCAGTCTGACTGCCTTGTAATATCAATAAAGGGTATAAAGTTATATGTATGTTGTATCCTGGCTCTTTTTCCTTGCCATAGGAAATGAAAGCTTAAAGGACCCCGCTCAAATGAAAAATTGTATATAGATATTTTACATGGGACAATAAACATAGAGATGATACATTTCTATTGTGCTACTGTGTTGCTTCTGGGTCCGGCCCTCTACTCCATCACAATGTCTCATTTGGCCCCCTGGGAAAATTAAAGAGGCAAGAAAGTCTCCAGACAACATAGTCCCAATAGAGCATATGGAGCATATCCACAAAGATATAACAAGCAGTGTCTTAACTCTCCCTTTCTGTGGCTATTGGTTGATTTAATTAACCTGTAGAAACTTAACGGTCCGCTCCCATAATCCACCTCTTTGTTTTAATGGAAGTCTAAGTGTTTGCAGTACACTTCACAGAAGATCAAAACAAGGAAGCTGACAGCCAATCATATTACAGCACATAGACCACTCTACAGCAAATCATGCCTTTCAGACACAGAGCAGAGTTTTAACAGTGTTGAGGTTTAATAGTGTTGAAAACAAGTTCTCTTCCCCCTCACATTATGTTTCATTTCAAACAAAAGTAACCATTTACAGATTATTTTCTATCAAACTTTGAGGGGAAAAAATAAAATATTTCATGTAAGCTTGGGGATTTGAACCTGTAAACTCACAGGCTTTCCTGAAATTAGAGCGCTGCCATAGCTACTATCAGATACATTTAGAAAATATATATTTTTCTAGAAACAATATGGAAGCAGGAACAGTAAGTAGGAATCACTGGGGCCCCCAGGAAAACTATGATTAGGCCCCTATCTGTGCCTTTTCTATAGTGTTTTTTTTTACTGGGTGGAAAAATAAAATAAAAAAGTGACCCCCCTGTGGTTGCAGGATCTGCCTTTTTAGCATTAACGCTACTTATATTGGCATATATAGATATACATCTGTATAGAAAATGTGCATAGAGACAGTGAATAGTAGGGTCAAGGGCATGGCCAATATGTGCACATGCTCAAAAGGCCCATTGAAGACTACATGGGCTGTGAGATGTACTGGCATAAACATGGAAGCCTGCTTAATTACAAAATCTACTCCTTACATAAATGCAACTTACTAGAGGAGAATCTTACAATGTTTAGGTGTTCTTGGGAGAAAAGCTTTCACATTTAAAGAAACAAGTTTAGTTCCGAGTTAATTGCCCACCTCAAGACTTTAATAGGACCTCTGAGTAACAATTACCAAAGTTAATTTTTTACTATAATGTTTATTTTCCATTGCTCTGCAAACCTGTTTCTAGGGGGTTCGCTCACCTAAAACATCCCTGCTTAACCATCTGTAGCAGAAGCTCCCGCTCGCTAAAGGAATGCGAATGAGCAAACTCTGCTGATTTATAATTTGAAGTTTGGTCATACCTCCATAAACACATGAACAAGCACTGTAAGTGATTAGGAACTGACCAATCGGGAAGCAGATTATTAGATCGGCTTGGAATCCTCTAACTATAAAGGAATTTAAATGTTTGTACTGGATACATCTCTTTAAAGTCACAGAGAAAAAGATAAACTGGATTGTTATATTATTTATATCTTAAAGGACAACTCCACCCTCATAAGAACATCTTTTAGAAAGAATGGCCTCTAAAATATGTTGATATATCATAGTTTGTCCTATTAATTCATTACTGTATGCCTGCTATGCTTCTGGAGGCCTCATGGAAACTGAGCAATTTAGAAACCTGTACTGAGCCTCTACTGAGCCTGGGCATGCTCAGAAGAGGCAGACAGGGGATTAACATTCAGTTATTGGCTGTGATGTCAACTGTCAAATCCATAACTGACAGTTACTAACTGGAAGAACCAGGAAGTAGAAACAGGGGAAACATGACATTGTGCAGGATTTCAGGTTAGACTTATATATTTCACATTTCAAACTATTACCGTTTAGGGTTTTGGGGAGAGATTTACCTTTATTTAAGTTCTCATTTTGGGGCTGGACTTCTACTACTACGGCATTCCCTTGTTAATACAAGGGATTACATTGCCGTACCGATGTGGGTGCGTTTACAGATGGGGATAGGATGTTACGTCACTGTGGGCTTATTTAAAGGTGTGTGGAGTGTGTGTAAGTTTTCTGCTTATGATTAAGAACCAAGTTGGTCCGAAACGCATCAAGCAGTTACTTTGAAATAAATATTTTCTTCAGAAGAGAACTGTGCTCTGGAAGTTTTGTGTCCCGGTTTATGTGCGGCAGATTCCTCGATTTACCTGCATATATAGGGCTGGACTTGCCCTTTAAGCATTTATTTTTAAACTTTTAATATGCTTTAGGGCATGTCCCCCACCCCCAACTGCTATATTCTTACACAAAAAAACGCTTCCCATTTCTACTTACAGCACCTCGTTCCTTCGCTGTTCTGGTTCTGAGAGGCAGCCAATCACAGCCGCGGCTGCCATCAATGAGAAAGGCGAGGGAACGAGGTGCTGTAAGTAGAGAAGGGAATCGTTTTTTTGTTTAAGATTATAGTGGTTGGGGGTGGGGGGACATGCCCTACAGCATATTAAAAGCATATAACACTACAGTAGTAGCACCCAGGAAGGGATCAGGGGGGGAAGGAAGGGGGGAAAGGGCTCCACTGTGCATGTCTCTATCCCTCCTGGAGGCATTACAGAGGCAGAGACCTTTTGGACAGGGAGACAGCTCCTACCCTACAGTTTCCTGGACTTTGAAGAGCCACTACAGAAGAACCACAAGGAGCAGGGATGTAAGGATTTTTTAATTGTACAGTGGGGCCAGTAGTGGGTGAATTTTTAGTTTGGGGGGTGGACATGCCCTTTAAAAAAAGTAATTGTTCTAATTATGCCCAAAGGTTTGGGGTTTTTAATGGAATTCCTGAGTTGGAATAGTCTGCATTGATCGACTTTGTGCAATAAAGTCACTAGACATTATAGATAGATATTTAAAACTAAAAAGGGAACATAAATGAAAATTTATGGAAAAGATATCAAACCCCTGTATAATACATGCAGGTGGCAGGTGTCTGAAGAACAAAGTTACTCTATTTCATGATTTTTGTTTGTTACTGTTCCTTAAATTAACTTTGTTTTGTTGAATGGTGAAAGATCTACAGTGCAGAATGTGTCAAAGAATCTACTGCTCCCTGTAGGGTTAGTCCATTGCCTGTCATACTGAGTGACAATGCAGCACAGAAGGTACTTTACACGTTCATGCTATAAAACTGAATTGCCCAATAAATCACGGAAATGAGCAATAAATCCTTATTCCCAGAACTTGTCCCATTGGCCAATGCATGTCCATAGCTGCACAATGCAGCCTAATGTATAAGGGGGCCAGAAAGGCAGCAACAAAAAATGTGGATTTTTTTTTTATTGGACCAATCCCGATTGTAATTAATTCTAATAAATAAACTAGGGGCCTTTAGACACCAAGCAGGTGTTGGTATGTCACAGTCTAGGTTTTTTTTTTTTAACCTTTTCTATCAAGTTTGAGACATGACCACACATCTGTGGACCACCAGGGAACAGTGGTACCAGGGAGTGCTGGGAGTACAGGTACATCTATCAAAAATGAAATGTCACTGTGCATCGCAAAGCGTGAATGGAGTGCAAAACGTAGCAAAATCATAGCAGTGGTGCCTAAACCTGACTAGTGTGGTGTAAGCTCTTCCTTAATGCATACGGAAAGTTAGGTTACTGGGCCCTTAATGCATAGTGTGGCCTTAGCCTAACTAAGACAGAACTAAAGGTGGCCATACACAAAAACGATAATGGGTAAATCCCGTCGAGGAGCTACGGAATTTACCCATTATTGTCAGTGTGTAGGGGCTGTTACCGACCGACCGGAGTGCAGACGAACAGCAAAATTCCCTTTGCAATCGCCATGTATCATACGGTGTGTGGCCGCACAGCTGACTGATCCATATACCGCGTAAGAGGTTCAGTCAGGTCCATGTGTGCTGTTCCCACAGCACACACACGTGTGCCAACAGATACCGATGCGATCTATCGGAACACGTGCTGTGGAAATCGCTTGTGTATGACCACCTATAGTTAGATATGGCAAGTTAAATTATACCTGTCAGAGATAAATATAATAAATCCTATATATATCTGTCAGTTTATTAGTTTTCATTAGTACTGAATTCTATTTATAGACAATATAAATAGTACGTTTTCCATACTGTGAAATGGTTTAGAACAGAATTGTATCAATTGTGCTATTAATAAACGCAAGGGGAAGGTATCACACAAAACACTGATATTTCCCTTTTGTGGGCTATTGGGGATTTGGCTGTCGCCAGGGTGCAGAAGTGATCCCAGTTTTACAAGCGAACTCCTACAGGTAGGCTACATTATGATTTTTGCCCTTTAGTTTGCATACGTATGTGATTACTGGGGGGTTTCCTGTTTCACAGATGTAATAGATAATTTTGCAATGCTGAAGGTTTTGTGGCTGGAAAAGAGATTGAACCAATTAACATTCATATGGATTTCTGGTCACGAGCACTAGAGAAGGGTTAAGTGTGAATAGATAGTAGCATTGAATAGCAGGAGAGGAATTCCCGACACTAATAAAGATGGAATCATTTAAAGGGAATCAATAGAGGCTGACGGTAATGTCTGAGTCATATAAAAGAGAAAAGCAAATAGAGCTTAATAACAAAAATGACAATAGAAAAAGCAAGAACGCATGTTGATAACATTGCTATTACCGTAAATAGATCCCATGTGTAATATTTTACCTCTCATGTCAATAGTCAATACGTTACCTGTCATTGGACAATGCTTGGAATGAATGACGCAATGCAACTAAGCAACTGAGTCTGTCACCTCCCATTGAGAAGTTTTAGCTGTTCATATCACTGTACAAGTCATTTTCACTGACCTCTATGTGCAGGACCAGTTTTACCTTAAATGCAAATAGGGCCGTTACTCAGGGCCACAAACCCTAAAGGGGGGGACCAAAGGTTTTTAATGGTGGAAGGTTGGCCCCCACTCAGTTTTTTCCCAGTGGCCACTGCATACCTTCTCTAAATGCTTACCAGCATTAACACTGTGGTGTATATAGTGAATAATGTACCCCCTACTGTAAATTATAAGGATATTATAAGTCCCCGAGGAGTACCTTGACCATATAAAAGAGAGGCAGCAGGCCGAGTTCTTTTATACAGGGTACAGAACTCCGAGGTGACTTCTAATATCCCTATAAATTTACAATAACCCATCCCTATTTCCCCCTCATTTAAAGACATTCCTGTTTCCTGGCCTTTCCATGGTTCTAACAGAATTCTTCAGTCCGTCCCTCCCTTCCTTTTAATACTACAAGTTTACATGCTAACAACACCCCCCCCCCCCCCCACACACACACAGTTCTGCATAGTAGCGCACTGATTATAAGGATATTGTTTACAGTTTGGTCCCGTAGGGGTCAACAGGTGGGGTGAGTTATAGCAATATAACCTCACTGCACCAGTTCACCACTGTGGTGTATAGTGATATAACTTCCCATCGTATATTTAATTTGGCTTGAAATGCCAAATTACTGTTCTTTCTATTTCTTCTTCTCCTTCTGTTTTATTCTTCCATTTTTTGGACTGTATCTCCTTCCACAGTTTCCACGGAAGCATAACGCCATTATCGGCGAATTTTGAGACATGTTTTCCCATAGACTATAATGTTGTTTCATGGTCATAAATACAAACGGCAATACCCCCAACCACCCACACAGACACAGGTACACCCACCTACTTATCTACCTTTCTAATTCCCATGGAAGCCATATTTAAAGGGTAACTATAGTCAAAAAAACTAATTTTGATCAATCATCAATAAAAGTTAGTTATATGGTCATACATGCAAAAACATATAAACCCCCCCCACTCACATGGGTATACACACCTACTGACCTACCCTTCCATCTCCATGGCAGCCACACTTAAAGGGCAAATTTAAAAACAAATTCTGACTAATTATCAAAAAGTTTTTTTTTTTTTTTAACCCCAACCAGACCCAGGTACACACACCTACTGACCTACTGATGGAGGGGGAGCTTTACATATTTGTTTCAGGTGACAAAAGGTCTGGGATCCACCCCTTTATTTTTATGTGACCTATCATACATGTTTTGCGATTAGATGGTGTGACATGTGTGGGTTTGGGGTGGAGCTTACAGACAGCTATCCACCCAGTGGGTGGGCGTGGCTGACAATTAATGGGCTTATATTTCATCATATAATAAATATAGGACTGGGGAAGTATGTTTATATTTCTCTGCTGCACTGGTATGAATGGACCGTTGGTGCCGGTAATTTACTGACCCGGTTGCTTTCCTAAATACAGGTTATGTCAAAGGTTGTTGGTCGCAGACCAGTCTCGACTGCTGCAGTTCTTTAGGTGTCCACTGGTCCTCCGGGTGTCGCTATGGCGCCGCTCGACGCTCCTGCCCGTGTCCTCTGTTTCCATGGTGTGCAGACATGGCGGCGCTCAAGATTATCATGCCGCTGTTCCCCCGTGCTCTTTATCGGGTACCGTGGCAGATAGTCCGCTCGTGTTCCACTGGGGGGAGCCTTGCCGAGCCTTGCAGAGGGAGAGAGTCCGAGAACAACAACATGGGGAAAGGTGGGAAGGAGGATGAGGTAGAAGTGGGTCCTGTCACACCTGGTGGGGTCCCCTGCCATGGACCAACCTAAGTCTATGAACCTTGGGATTGTGTCTGTTACTGTAATGACACTGGGTATATTATTACAGTTCAACCGGCACAGGAATGGTCTGTAACTGTAATGTGTCTTATGTGTAATGGGGATGTGGGAGATGTAGTGTGAGACCTTGGATTTTTTTGCCTGTGATGGTCTGGCTCTTGTTTTTTTATATGCCCCATACCCTGCCCATTGTCTACCGGCAACCTTTATATCCTTTATATGCCCCATACCCTGCCCGTTGTCTACCGGCAGCCTTTATATGCCCCATACCCTGCCCGTTGTCTACCGGCAGCCTTTATATGCCCCAAATGATGCAGGTTTTATATCACTTAAATCAAAGTAAATGATGGAACAGGACAACCAAAAGCAGGTTAAACTACGTGCATGTTATTGCTGCAACAGGACAACCAAAAGCAGGTTAAACTACGTGCATGTTATTGCTGCAATTACAGCAATTGCTGTTGGTTGTCCAGGGGGGTGTGGGGGGGGGGGGGGGGGGGGGGGTGGGGGTTGTTTTTGTGGGAGGGTGTTTTTTTTTGAAAACAAATACTTTTTTTTTTTGTGGTCGATCTTTGTGCTTTTTTTTTGTTTTTTTTTTTTGTGGGGGTTTCTTTTTTTTGTTTTTTTTTTGTTTTTTTTTGTTTTTTTTTTTTTTTTTTTGGGAGAGATTTTTTTTTTTTGTATTTTTTGTGTTGGAGATTGTTGTGTTGTGTGTTTTTTTGCGTGGTGGGTTGGGGGGGGTTTGGGTGGGTGGGGGTGGGGGGGGTGGGTTTTCCTCCCTTTCCTTTGCCTTCTTTTTTTCCTTTTTGACGGTTCCAGTGGAGGAGAGACCCTACGAAACTCTGTGAACAGAAGGTAGGCTAGGTCACACTGGCTTGATTTCTGCATGCTTCCAACCGCGTTTTGCAATCTGTTAGCTTGGGAGAATCGCATACCAGTGCATTTCTGTATAATTGTATGTAGAATTTTATTGATATAGGGCCACTTAGGAACGCAGCGCTGTACATTATAAATACAGAGTATACAAACAGTGGGATAAGTGCAAGCCATTATTCTGATAAATGAAATTTACATAAATGATGTGAGGTGTGCCTTAACATTAGGAAAGATTCTTGCTCCGAAGAGCTTTCAATGTGTGAGGCCACTCTATGCAACATGCTGCAAGCTGTTCTTGAAGCACATGTGATAACCATTTTTTTGTGTGTGGAAATTGCAGCGGAACTGCATGGTAACGCACTGGAAACGTGCTGCATTGTTTGCACTTTTAATGCCCGTTACCATCCATTGATGGTGTGGCCCCCAGCTTTGCTGGGTGGTGTAGTAGTCAATCAGGGTCATTTTAATTGCGCATTGTTGTGGCATTCATTGCTGCCTTGAATGATGAAGTTTTATTTCACTTTGTTTGATAATGGATGATGGGAGGTGGCCCTTAACTGCATATCTTAGGGCAACAATAATCAACACAACAGCACATGGTTAAAATGATCTTAGTTGATATTGAACTACTAATCCCAGCATCCTTTACAAGAAAGTTTTTTTTGGGTACAGGTCTAATATTGAGGAGCCAGTCAGGGGCAGCCAATGGACCGCATTTGGCAAGGTGGATTTGATTTAAATAAAATTGATTTAAATCACTAGTCAGTAAGGCTTGATTTAGTTTTCTACATAAAGACTAATTGGTCATGTAATTTCCCATTCAAATGGGAGTCCTGTTCCCCAGACATATAGACTTTTTATACTTTATACTAAAAATATCCCCCCTCTTTTATCTCGAATAACAAATACACTGATAGCATGGGAGAAATTCCCCCTCTCCTTCACAGGACGAGCCAATCTCATAAAAATTATAGTGTTCTCCGCATCTGTTACAGTAACACTCCCAAAAAATTAAGGGTGAATCGGATTCCCAAACATTGAACTCTACAATATGTCACCCACCTTAGGATAGTCAGAGACTGGCTGCAAGCCTCCTCGACCTACACACGAACAGACTTAGACCAACAACTTTGCACCTTTCAGTCATTGCCCTCAGTGCTACACACGCGATTCTTGCACCTGCCGGAGGAGAGTAGGGACAATCCCTTATTGATGTCAGGCTGGAAAGCGTGGCATAAAAAACGTGCCATGATGAAACTTAAACAGTTCCACTCTCTATGGCTTCCATACGTGGACCACCCAGGTTTCCAGGAGGGGAGGGCCCACCCAATCTTTCATACTTGGAGGAAGAGAGGGGAGAGCTGATAGATGTAAACACCCAACATCCTTTATCCTTTTCACAAGCAAAAAACAAATTTCCTATCCTAGAATCAGGATTTTTCCACTTCCTACAAGCCAACAGTTGTCATAAAATCAATCTCCTTCCTGGGAGAGACAGATTGGAACAATCCCCTAGACACACTTCTCCAATCCCCAGAACAAAGCTTGAACTCTCTATCTAATTATCATAAACTTCTACAACACCACGTAAGCACCCAAACTATCCACCCCAATAAAAAAATCAATGGAAACAAGACAAACCTTCAATAACAGAGGAAATTTCCCAAGAAATTATTAACCTACACACAAAACATCTCCCTGCAAGCTCATACCATGAAATGACACTCAAACTACTACATAGAGACTAAATTTCACCATACAGACTGGGACGCATCAGGAATTTGACTCAGACCCTATGCCCAAAATGTAAAGACCCCAGACCTGACCTATTTCACTGTATGTGGTCTTGCCCGATCATCCAGAACTTCTGGAAACAAGTGGTAGCCTTTTCAACGCAACACCTGGTTAACTATGTCCCCTTCACACCACTCTGGCCAATATTTGGACATGTTATTACATATCACAGTCATCCCATATCACAGTAGGTGCAAAAAATCTCTTTAACATATCCGCTGCAGCAAGGAAAACTATACTACAACAATGGACAACACCTACACAACCATTCCTAAAACTATTCAAAGCTAAACTAACATTCCTGTTCCGAATGGACTGGGTAGAAGCAACATTAGACATAGAAAATAAAGTCAGACAGTTTTTTAAACTCTGGGAGAGTTTTATTGACATTCTTCCTCTACGTATCGTATCCACAGCTGCTTCCAACTAACAGTATGGTACACAGAACAGACCTTATGCCATAACCCCCAGTCTCCCTACAATAGATCTACTTATATGTCGAAACACCTACGCACTCACTAAATTACAAAAAGAAAAGAGGGCTTTGGCGCACTCTGGCAAGCTGCACACAAACGGAAAACAACATAGATGTGGAGGGTTTCATTATTATCCGTTTAAACCATAACAACTCTGGAGGTCCCTGACGTGTTTCAGGCTAACCACCCTTAGTCATACAGATAGTTACTTAGATATACCTTGGGGTAAATTCATAAATGTTACCTTACCCATTTTATTATCCTAAATGATGTACTCTGTGTATTTAAATTGATACCCACGTACTCGCGCTTTGTTGGTCTGCTGCCGTGGTACTTCTGTGTAGCAATTCATAATCCAACTTAGAAGATCAGAGCAGTCTCCAGACATTGTTACCAAAACTGTTTTAACATTATTATAAACATTATTATTCACACATCTATGCGTTTCACGTATCTTGTAGCCGAAACGCCTAGTCCAGAGACTTCTCTGATCTCTTAAGTTGTAATGTATTTAATATAGATATATAGATAGATATGATTTGTGAATGAAAAATGATTACTCATTCATTTTATCTTTAGATTCAAGGGATTTGTTAAAGGAATTTCCAGAGGCAAAAAATCTACTGCACAGCGTGATCTCCCGAGCACTGAGAACCTCCCATACCAAAGACAAAGTGGTTTATATTCACAGTAATGCTGTAGGAGAGAAAGTGAGTGTGGTGTGCACTAATCACTGATTACAGAAATGTGTTAAAGGGCATGTACACCACATTTTACAACTTGTTTCTGTAGTGTAGGGCTCCCTCCCCCAACCCCAAACACCATAGTAGTTTCACACAAAACACCCCTGATCCCTACTTACATCACCTCATTCCCCCGGCGATGTGTCACGGCCCAGTTTCATGCAAGCAGGGAGCCCGACTAGGAGCCGTGTCCGTGATTGGCTGAGAGGCAGCCAATCACAGACGTGGCTTCCGGCTGTGCAGATCGACGGGGGAAAGAGGTAATGTAAGTACAGTGTTTTGTGTGAAACTACTATGGCGGTTGGGGGAGAGAGCCCTACACTACAGAAAAGGGGTTTTGTGCTAGGGGGAGGGAGAGAGAAATGGGAGGGAGAGGGAGAGGGAGGGGGAGGAGGTCTGCACTGAGCATGACAAAATTCTCCCGGAGGAAAGACAGGAGGCAGCAATACAGCTGTCCGTTTTACTGCTACTAGAGGGAACAATATATGGACTCTGCAGTGCTCCTGGTGGGCAGTTTTTGGGATTTTGGGGGGGATTACTGGACAACCATTTGGAGCTGGGATGTAAGGTAAGGATTTTATTACACTACACAGTGGGGCCAGTAGTGGGTTAAATTGTAGTTTTGGGGGGTGGACATGCCACACTGCTGCGCTTTTTTTTGCCTTTGCGCTTTTTTCATATCATTGAAAATGCGGCAACGCACCGAAAATGCTCGTTTGCGATTGTGATGTGCATTCTGCATTTTAAATCACAATCGCATGCGTTTTTCAATAGCTAATGAAAAAAACGCATGCGCAAACGCAACGAAATTGCACATGAAATCGCATGCAATTGCGTTGCAGTGTGGCCGTGCCCTTAAGGTGTAAAAACAAAGACTTGTCCAGCAATACAGGTGTCAGTTTTACTGCTAGTAGAGGGAACAATATAATGAGACATCACGCAATTACATGCAGCAGCTCTCAAAACATTGACTCCCAAGACACAATGCACAAGATGATTTGTGATTTCCGGTGTTTAATGAATGAGAAATATATTACATATTTAGGTTCAGGTTCACTCAATAAAGGATTATACTAAAGGGTAGATAGGTAATAGAGTTTTTTCTTAAAGGAGGATTTCACATTAAAAAGATTCTGCTGACAATATGGTGCAAAACGTTCTATGCAATTTAAAGTTAAACCAGTTTTCAATCCATAGAATCTTTCACTGTAGAAAGTATCCATAATTGTGACCTACCCTGCAAACTCCCCAGATTCATTTAGCAATTTACTGCTTGAAACAACTCCCAGCATTCCTTTGGTGCTCCCTGCTTTTGCAGTGACTGCTGTATGTAGTAGTTTGGGAGAAATACATGATTGGGGGTCTTGTCGCAGAAGGTGGCTATACACATTAGCGATATTAGGGATTTACCTAATAGCGTTAATGTGAAGGGGCTGAAAATGACTGACCGTAATGCAGACGGATGTCCGTGGTTGGTTTTACGGTCGGTCGGGAAAGATGTCTCTCGGTATCGGCTCCCTTTACTTTAAAGTTAGAGAGCCAATACCATTGATACTGCGTATGGGTGATTGGTCTGGTCCATGTGTGTGGTTCCTGTTGCCCACAGATGCCAATGCGATCTATCTGCAGATTGCGTTGGAAAATGCATGTGTGTGGCCACCTTAAGGCTTGAACTCGGCAAATTGAAAGACGTGCTCTAAAGCAGTTGTATATTACCTGGAAACACAAATAGGACCCTTTACTTCAAGGCTCTTTAACTGTTCTAAACTACAACTCTCAGAAGCTGTCTGAGGACAGTGGGAGTTGTAGTTCCTGACAGCTGGAGTATTGTTTCTGTGCAGTGGGGTAAAAATGGTACAATCAGATGTTTCATCCACTGTTTCTCACAGCCCATTGTGTTGTTTGCAGAAAGTGACACTGCGCGTAAAATGGCCCAGGCCCATCGAGGTTGAGGGTTACGGACCAAAGAAGATTGATGCTGAGAGACACGCAGCTGCTTTGGCCTGTAAGGTATTCCAGGTAAGAGGTGAAAGGTGTTTTAAACCCTATTACTTCTTTTTGGACATTAAAGGGACTGCACTTCATAGCAGTGAGAGGATTACAGTATCAGGGTTAGGTGGTGTCACTGATAAATACATTGATATTGATTGAAAGGGGACCAGGTGATTTATCAGTGATATTTATTTTCATTGATAGGATAATAAATGGTCTTTTTTTTGAATGTGATGTCAGTTTAAAAACTGCATTTTGGAACATTTTAATTTAACAATAGATACCATTCTCCTGATTCTGGATTGTTTTTGCTTAGTTGCCCTTTAAACCCCACACAGTAACCCCTACTAGTATTTGCCATTTCAGATGTTTGGAAACTAAAACTCCCAGCATGCTTTAGTTGGTAGGAGTTGCTGTAGCCAATACTTGCAAATAGGGGTAACTTCTCCTTTATTCGTGCATACAGTATACACAAATAAAGGAAGTTTTACTCTTATTGTGCACTCCTCCTGTTTTGTGGTACTCTCCTACCTTGTCAGGCGTCCGCTTGCTCCTCGCTCCACATCCTTTGCGCTTCTGGATGATGTCACTACTCGGCGCTGAGTAGTGAAGTCTTTAGGAAGCGCACAGAGGCCGTGGAGCGCGCGGCCGCCAGACGAGAGGAGAAGGATTGACTCAAGTATAAACAGAGGTAAGATTTTCAGTTTTTTTTAAAGCCTGAAACCTCGGTTTATACTCGAGTATAAGACGATCAGAGTATAAGTCGAGGTACCTATTTTTACCTGAAATTTATAAAAACTGATTGACTCAAGTATAAGCCGAGGGTAGAAATTATCACTACTACTGCCTTCTGATTCAGTATTGTTTTGTGGCTTAAGTTGCCCTTAAAATGGACAGCAGAATTCCCATATATGAATCCCATACAGTAATAGCCAAATCCAGTACCAGTAACCTCCAATTCCTTGGCACTCCAGATGTTTGGAAACTACAACTCCCAGCCTGCTTTGTTGCTGGGAGTTGCAGTTTCTAAAATGTGGAGTGGCAAGGTTCAGTAATCTTTTAATTAAGCTTACCATCATTTACAATTCTCCTGACCCCCATATAGTAAAGGGCACTCTGATCCCAATAGTTAAAAATGTCACCTGAGAGTTGTAGTTTCAAGCTGTCATTTGCACTGAACTAGCAGCTGTTTTTTGCCCCAAACTGAGGAGACCATCAGATTTACAGCATCCAGATGAGCAGTGACAGTGCTGAGTGAGTCCAGCAGCCAGACTGCAGGAAGGAGTGTAAAGGCAGATCAGCTCCTGAAACTTTCTATGCAGGTTAACACAGCGCCACCTACTGGTTACTATCTGCAATTGCAGAATTTGAATCTAAATTAGGACTCGTATAAGTCGAAGTTAGGTTTTCAGGCTAACTTTAAAGCCTGAAAAATTTGACTTAAGGTGGCCATACATCAGTGCGATATTACTTACCCGACCGAGCGCTCACGCGACGTTCCTGCGATCCTGCCGGAACCACCTCTCCCAATCTTATATTCGACCGACATGCGATCGCAAAATGAATGGGATTTGCAATCGCATGTTGGTCAGATATTAGATTGGGAGAGACTGTTCCGGCAGGTTCGATTAATGTCGTGTGGGTGCTCGGTCGGGTAAGTAATATTGCACTGATGTATGGCCACCTTTATACTCGAGTATATACGGTATACAGTATATTCCATTCCAAACAGGAAAATGCTTGTTATCCATTTAGATACGGTGTTTGGATGGGGCCATCAGCTTCTCTATTAAATAAAATATGTAAAAAGTCTCCCTGTATAGGTGCAGAGAGGTTACCCCACTTTCTAGCTTATGTGGCACCTCCGGAAGTATGTTCATTTAGCTGTTTAACGTTGATGCAGATATAGAACTCAAATTGGTATTTTGTTTTTCTTCTTCTGGCTTTTGTGACAGCCTGAATTCTTTAAGGCATGGACTTCAATTGGATTGAGATCTGTTTGCTGGAAAAGTTTTTATGGCTCTCCTGGAGAAAGAAATTTGGCTAGGGGATGTAGAATTTGATTGTAATGAAAACTATTTTGGCCCTGTACACATGGTCGTTTCTGATGCTGTTTTTCAGAAAGTAATTACAGTGGATTGGTAGTCTGACAGTCAGGTGTGTGTGATATTTTGGCACAACCAATCACACTGCCTGTTGAAGACACAGTGAATGGCTACAATTTACCCACATGTCTGATTGAGACACAGATTTATCCGTGATGAGATTTTGTTCTGATCAAGCAATGTTGCCCAGGGTAGTCGATGAAGCAGGATATTGTCTCGTGTGTACTGGTCCTCAGTTTTAATGGAAATAGTAGATATAACCTCATAGTGAACTTAAAGGGCACGTCCGCCCCCAAAACTGAAATTTAACCCTATACTGGCCACATTGTGTAGTTTAAAAAAAATCCTTACCTTACATCTCTTACTTACAAGTCCAGGAAACTGCAGTGTAGAAGCTGTCAGTGAGTCATCCGGTGCCTGTCTCAGCCTCAACCTCATCAAGGTCTGAGGCATGCGCAGGGGAGCCCCCCCCCACCATCCGGATCCATCCTCTTGAGGCCGTGGCACCTAGCGTGAAATCAGCTTCATGTAAGTAACAGCTGCCCAACCCTAACCGCCATTATATATTTTTTTTTAAATGCCCCGATAGTTACTTACAGAGACTTTTTTTACAGAGAGCATTTTTGTTGACGTCAGCCGCATCTGTGATTGGCCGCGTCTTAGCCAATCACAGCTGCGGATGGCAGACCAACCCCTGCTTGTAACTTCCGCAGGGAGCTGGATAGGAGATGGTGTGGGAGAGAAAGGGCTGTAAGCAAACATCTGGGAATATTTTAAAAAATATATTATTGCGGTTGGGGGTGGGCAGCTGCTACCTACCCTATGTAAGAAGTTAACTTTCAGGGTTGACATGCCCTTTAAATTTTAACCCTTGGGGTCCATTAAAATTTCACATTTAATGTTGCAGGGATAAGAATAGAAAAGTAAATATAAAAACCTACAAAATGGTTGCAGTGCGCAAGATCCTTTAAGTTCTATGTGAACTTAACATCTGTAAATGAATAGATATTAACAATTGGTATGTTTTGAAAAATATGAGTCTGGTTTCAGATTCTATTTGCTTTTTACAGAATCTTGGCTTGCTGGGCCCCAGTAATCAGCTCTTTAGGCACAAGAAGTACAGAGAATTGGTGAGCCAGTTCGATTCCCAGGTGAAAGTCAAAAACCAAAAAGAACTGCTCTCTGATTGGAAGGATGCAGATGAGAATGGGAATCACACGGAGAGGGCGTTTACAGATGGAACGGCAGATTCCATGCCCAGGACGCTACAAGAAGGGAAAAATCTAACACAAGAATCCAGGTAAAAACACAGTGACATCTGGGGGAAAGGTTTGTCTATTTAGTCCTTTCCGAACACTATTCCATGTATATTTCTCTCCAGAGGGTTTACAGGATTTGCCTTCCCTGAGCTTCAACGTTAAGCCAAACCCTTCGGGTACGGTGATTTAGTTTTAAATAAGAGGTGCCCACCCTACCAGCCCCTGTGGGGGCACTAGTGGCACTTTTGTTAGTAACCAGATCATTTTGTGTAACTCTGGCTTTCCCCAGTTTAGTGGGCCACAATATTTCTCAATAGGGCTGCCTGTGGCCCACCCCTAAAGTCCAATCGGAAATCACTAAATGTTTGGTCTATGTTTCCTCCAGGATGGCGCACCACCACTTACTTTATCCAGAACTGAACTTATGATTCTCCCCCCCTAAACCTGGACCTAGCCCACCCTTTTCTATTTCTAATGATACTGTGGTAGTCAATCCTGTTGAATCTGCATGTTGCCTTGGAGTAAACTTTGACTCTTCTCTTCCGTTCTGTCATCAAATAAACAATGTCACTAAGACCTGTCGTTTTCTCCTTCCCAATATTGCCAAGACCCGCCCTTTCCTCTCACTCCACTACTGAAATACTCATGAATGCCCTTATAGTGTTGCATCTTGACTACTGTAACATTCTACTAATAAGTCTTCCAGCCTGTGATCTGTCCCCTCTTCAGTCTGTTTAAACCCAGCAATTCTGATCATTTTACTCTCCTCCAAGAGAGAACCTAAAACCCTGATACTGCAGTATATAGGGTGGTTTCCCATCTAACTAAAAATCATATTCAATACCCTTCTTTTGTATGTATATGTTTAATAGGAAAGGGTATAGTAATAACAGGTGCAGTATCAACAGTCCTATGTTGTGCTGTGGTCAGAGATAGTTTGACAGGTTAGATTTAAACTTGTTTATTGAGGTTTCTTGACGTAGGGGGGGGTCTGTTACCACAGCTACACGTAGCGACAGAGGGTAGGAAATTTGTACAGTGTGAACCTCGAAGCATGTAAACGAGAAGTCCGGTGGGGGGGATAATGACATTAAAACGACAGGCGGGGGAAAGGAGGAGTCCAACACCTCTGCCCCAACCCAAGGAGTAAGGTGTATGGGAGAGGCGGAGACCTCCTGTAGTAACAGAGGCCTCAATAGCAGAGTGGTGTTGGGAGAGCCAGGTTTCAGTAAGGGCAAAAAGGGGAAAATTTTTAGAACAAAAAAAGCTGTGAATAATAGTGGATTTGTTAGAAAGGGACCGAACATTAAGCAAAGCAGATATGAAGAGAGTATTAGAGGAACGGATAAAAGGAGGGCATAGATCCACGAAAAGGGGTGAGTAAAGGGAGAGTAGGACGAGGACAATAGGAAACTGAGATATTACAGGGGCCAGGATTAGTCGATACATCCCCAGCAATAAGGAGTAGCCGAACAAATAAAAACCGGATATGTGAGATGGATTTGAGGTGATGATGTTTATTTGTGACCCTTCACTCTGCTGCACCTCCCTACTTCTGTATTTGCTTGCTGTACCTGGGAAATCCATTAATAGATTTAAAGCTAAACCCATTTTCTACTTTTTGAGCACCGGCACATAAAATGATAGTTAGAAGTCTCAAGCACCTTGTACCCTACTTGTATCTGTATGTTGTCCCTCCCACTTAAACTGTAAACTCTTCTGGGCAGGGATTTCCTATATATATTCTTAATCTATGTATGAAACTTTGTAATTTCGATGCATCTGTTTAATTGCTTGCACATATCCCCCTGTAGTGTTTCCTGCTGTTGAATTGACAATGTGTTTGGCAGGCTGCAGTCAATGTGATTTATACTTGTGCATAAACACCATGGCATTCATTAGAGCCTGATAGCATTTCCTTACCTGTCACCGAATATAAAATCCACAGCTATTCATGATTGTATATTTGCCTTGTGGGTGGAGTTTTAAGGGTCACTATACTCACTGAAACAACTTTACATTGTCTGAAACTACAATTTGAGAGAAGTAAAATGGTGGTACTTGCATATTTATCTGTGCTTGCTTTGTCATTAAATTATTAACGTTTAGTGAGTGCTCCTAATCCCCCCCCCCCTACCCTCCCTTACTCACTGCCTTCTTGTAGTGTCTGCGACACTTAAAAGTTCTGCACAGCCTCAATTCACAGTCAAAAATTGTGGCTACTTGTGGATGCTTGATTAAGGAGCACACTGGCTCCGAAACATGTTGCACATCATTAAAATTATTGTTGCCCCTCCCACTTGCCCTTAAGCCCTCCGACTTAAAACTCATACAGTCACAAATCACTAAATTCCTTTGGTGTAATAAACACCCAAGAATTAGCAGCAAGACCTACAACGCCCGAGGAATATGGGAGGGGCCGCCCTGCCTAGTCTGCATCACTACTTCTTAGCGGCCAGACTTGCTCAAACTCTGCAATGGTCCGAATATCTCAACCAACCCAGATGGGTTGAGTTAGAACAATCTTTAGGCCCCACTACCCCTTTAACACAACTACTTTGGCCTTCCTCTCCCACCATGGCATTAAAGAAATGTGGTACCAACCCATATATATATCAATCATTAAAACTTTGGCACAATACTAGAAAAACATATAAACTTAGCAATACACCCTCTCCTATGACACCAATTGTTTACAACCCAGATTTCCCTCCTGGAATGCATCCTGGAGGCTGGCACATCTGGAAGGACAAACAGATCACTAAAATAGGCCAAATAATCGCAGGAAGCCAACCTCTACCCTGGGACACAGTCAAGTCGCAATTTAAACTTCCGCCCTCAGAATGGTTCCACTATACAACAGATTTTACACTTTATTCAACATATTTCCACAAAAACCCCTTTCCCACAGCCCACTAAATTTGAAATTTTAGCTAATAGACCCAGCCGCACCCCCCACACTATATCATATATCTATTCATTATTAAATAAATTTAGGCACCCCCCAAAACTAAAATTTATAGATAAATGGGAGACGTGGTTGGGTTCCATATTGGATGATACACAATGGACCAATATATTTCAATCCCTTCATAAATGCTCTTTCAACATCACACTGCAAGAACATTTTTTTATGATTCTCCATCACTGGTACCTGCCCTCTCAGAGAATATAACAGATTTACCCGAACGCTTCTCCTCCCTGTTACCGTAACTGTCAGATGACTGCAGATCTGTTTCACTGCTGGTGGGACTGTGCGGAGACCAAAAAACTATGGGACATATGTGAAAACCTAATCCACAAAACCCTATATTCTCCAATTGCTCTGGACCCGTGGACAGCCTTATTTGATAGAGATATACCCCATTTATCGAAACCAAGTAATAAACTCATTCATAGTTACTGCACAGCTACCTGTAAACCACCTTCCCCTTCAGAAACAAAGATCTGGTGGATCTGTGAAAATGAACGTATATCACACCTAATCAAAGATACAGTCCGTAAATATGGAACCCTTGGTTATATATAACCCTCCCCGAACTAAAACAACTAATACGCGCCTTCACCCAATGAGATTAATTTAAATCTCTCACCTTGAGCCTCCTTTCTTACCAAACTACTATTTGATATTATCAGTATGGAAATGTGTACTTTGAACCCTGGAACATCTCTAACGCACAGTTTATATTGTTAAATTATTACAAAATATGTGTGAGATTTTAAGTGGCAGAACATGATATGTTGTATTAGAAGCTTTATTTATATGGGGGAACTTTTCTTCTTTATTAGCCTATACGGTATCACTGTTTTGCTCTTTTTTTCTTTTTGTACTGTTCACTTTATTTCACACTAAAAATTTTATGGAAAAAAAAATAAATTTATTGTTGCATTTTAACTTCTGCGTTTGGCTCTCCTGCATTTATATAGATTCTGCACAGCCTCACCATTGACACTGCTTTGCTTACACATCTCCCCCTCCCACCCCCCTGCCTTCTTTTAGTGTCTGTGACCATGGACACTGCTCTGCTTACACATCTCCCCCTCCCACCCCCCTGCCTTCTTGTAGTGTCTGCGACACTTATAAGTTCTGCACAGCCTCACCATGGACACTGCTCTGCTTACACATCTCCCCCTCCCACCCCTGCCTTCTTTTCTCTGCTGATTCTAATAATTGTTGCAGAAAGTGTGCTGGCAGGCAGTTAAAGATCCTAGTAAGAGGTCATTAATGGGTCACATATTACAATCTCTGCTCCTGGAGTGACAGGTCTTTCCCTGTAAATGCTGTGATTAAAATTAGGATTTCTTAGGATCTACAGCCCAGATTTAAAATCTGAAAAAAGTAGTGGGATCTTTCTGTATTTAAAGGTATAATTTTTGAAAATTCGGGTATTAAGGGTATAGATACCCTTTAAATCTCATCACCATCCGTTTTATTTCCCCTCTTTACATAGGATTCCTGTTGAAGATCTGGCTAATGACACAGATACCCTAATAGCATTGGGTCAGTTCCCCTATCCTAAAAGCACTTTGTCCACAGTCATGCAAAGGGCTACATCCTCCCCAAATGCTAGGGTAAGTTATTTGCTTTTGTTTATCTTGTGAAGCTTCATCCATTCTTGTGATTTTATCTGGTCTTTGAACTCCTTGGTGATTTTTACAATCCTTGTATTTTACGCTATTGGATGCATTATTACTATAGAGCAGGGCTTTTCAAAGGGTGTCCCAGGGCACATCGGTGTGACTTCAAATGGTCAGAGGTGTGCCTCAGAATTTTAGTAGTGTAAATATTTTCACGCGTATAACTTACATTTTTGTTATTTTTTACATAAAATAAATTTTATGACAAATTTCAACACAATCAATGTAGTTAACATTACACAGCGTTGATTTGAATACAATATACTGCGTAAAGTGCATACAATATGGGTAATTACAAGTTTACATCCAACATTAACAAGACATTTGCCTGATTTGCATTGCCAAGTGCGCCACAGTCTGAAAAAGTTGAGAACCACTGATTACATAATTGCTCCCTATAATATTTATTAAATCGCTTGGTATAATCTTTGAATTTGTCCATTTGGCCAAAGTAACTTGGGAAAGTGCTGAAAGTATTCGTGATAACTTTGGGGATGTAAAGTAGGAAAAAACTTAAGGAAAATTTTGATTTGTCTTTTTTTTTTTTTATAGGAACTCATACGCTACCAGATGGAAGGTGGGCAGATTAAGACCTGTCGGCTAACGCTCATGTGGCCTGAAACTTTAACCTTTGTGGCCAGGGGGCGCCGTCGCATGGAGGCTGAGAATAAAGCAGCAGCACTTGCTTGCCAGAAGCTGAAGGTAAGAGTGGGGAGAGGTCTTATTCCTTTGAATCTGGTTATTTTTACCAGTTTATTACATGCATTTGTAACGAGATATTTAGTGATAAGATCACATCCGTTCTGGCAAAGGTATCTGCCTCCACCCTCTGCTCAATGAGCTTGAGCACGTGCAGTGGAGGCAACGGGGAACATCAGTCAATCATTGGCTGGCTATGATGTTAGAAGTTATGGCCTTAACTGACTGCATGGAGGGAGGAGTGAGCTTACTCTGCCAGAATGGAGGAAATAATTATAGTTAAATTTCTTATTAAATGCTGAATGTAATGGTTGGAGGCAGGTAAATGACAAGTTTTTTGTTTTAAGGGTAGAAAAAGCACACCATGCTTTCTGCCAAGTGTACTGTGCCATTCCTAAAGTTTAAACTTTCATTGCTGTATTTTACACCAGGTGTGCCTCCAGATGTTTGAAAACTACCAATCCCAGCGTTCCTCAACTACATAGAGAACAGCCAGGGAATGCTGGGAGTTGGTTTTCAAAACATCTGGAGGTACACCGTTTGAGATCCCTGTTTTACATTCCCCACCATCCCTGCTGATTGTGTCTGTAAGCCATGAACATTAAGGAGGCAAATACTTTAAAGGGCATGTCCACCCCCAAACCTATAATTCCCCCCACTACTGGCCCCAATGTGTAGTGAATAAAATCCTTACATCCCAGTTCCAAGTGGTTCTCCAGTAACCCCCCCCCCCCCAAAGTCCCAAAAACTGCCCACCAGGAGGAGAGCAAAGTCCATATAGGACTCTATAGGACATGCGCAGTGCAGCACTTCTCCCTCCCTCTCCCACCCACTCTGGTCTCCCTCCCCCTAGTGTAAATCCCTTTATGTATATAATAGTAAATCTGTCCCCAGCCCCAACCGCTATAATAATTTTCTTAGAAAGTCCCCAGTTACTTACCATGCCTCGCTCCTTCGCCGTACTGAGAAGCCGGCAGCCGTGTCTGTGATTGGCTGCGAGGCTGCCGGTCCCGCCACCTGCTTGCATTTCCGTGCAAGCAGAGGGCCAGGCCAGTGTGGCGAAGGAGCGAGGCATGGTAAGTAACTATCTGGGGACTTTCTAAGAAAATTAGTATAGCGGTTGGGGCTGGGGGCACATTTACTATTATATACTAAAGATGTAAATGAATGGTGGACATACCCTTTAAAGACCCCTAAGCCACATGCATAACTAAAAGCAACATGGACAAATTTTTCTTGAACTACAGCGCCATCTATCTATGACTGTTCTTCTCTATTGTCTCTGTCTAGGCTCTGGGACTTCTAGATATTGATAACAAGCCTCTGACACAGGCTATGTACAATCGCTCATCCATTAAAGACCTCAGAGAGCGGCAAAAGCAGCCAAAGAGATTCCATGTCCCTGAACACGTCCTACAGAGGATAGAGGATTATCTGTACCAGGTACGATTTGATGTATTTTATCAGAACTAAACCTTATTGCCTAATACCGTACAATATGTTACATTCTAGGTAATTAACAGCTCCCAGAATTCTCTGCTTTATAGGTTTACTGCTTTAAGTTTACTGGATCTTGAGAACAGGATAACGCTGTTTATACTGATTTCTTTCCTCTCCTTTAGTATCCTTTAGAAGTTGCTCAATCATCCAACCAATGGGAGACAGAAGATGCAACACCATTAACAGAATCGGCTTATGACACACATTGCACCTCTAGAAATATCAGTGATCCAATCACTGGCAGGGAATACCACCCACTGTCTATGTACGAGATGGAAAGGATCAACCGCACATTGGAGGAACTGTGGCTGTTAAGGCGGCAGCAAGAAGGTGCATGGAAGACTCTTCCTGTTGATAACCAGCACAAGACCATAGTATCTACTATTGAGCGCCATCCTGTGGTGGTAATTGCAGGGGATACTGGTTGTGGAAAGACAACACGCATCCCACAGTTTATCTTAGAGGATGCCATACTTCGCCGGCAGGGGTCACAGTGCAACATTTTAATAACCCAACCACGCCGGATTAGTGCTGTGTCTGTTGCCCACCGTGTGGGCCAAGAACTTGGTCCTGCTTTGCGCAGGAATGTAGGTTACCAGGTCAGGCTGGAGAGTATGCTACCTCCCCGAGGAGGGGCTCTGCTCTTCTGCACTCTTGGAGTCCTGTTGAAGAAGCTGCAGAGTAATCCCACCCTTGAGGGGGTGAGTCATGTTGTGGTAGACGAGGTCCATGAAAGAGATGTGAACACAGACTTTCTTCTTATCCTTCTGAAGAGGGTACAGCAGGAAAACCCGCACCTCAAGGTGGTGCTAATGAGCGCCACTGGGGACAATGAGCGGCTATCCAGGTACTTTGGGGACTGTCCTATTATTAGGGTGCCAGGCTTTATGTATCCAGTCAAGGAGCATTATCTAGAAGAGGTCCAAACCATGTTGGGGAGGCACCATGATCATCTTACAGAGGTAAGGCCATGTGGCATCAGTGCACAGCTTTCTGCAGATAATGGAATCGTTAAAGGGCATGTCCAACCCTCAAACAAAAATCTGTCTACTAGCAGAACAACCCCCAAAACCTAGACCTCGCTAGGTTTATACTTTTTAAATTGTCCCTCTTTCCCTTGCTGCCTACTGCTCGTCTCCAATGCCTTTTCCGTGCATGGTAGCAAGCAGAAGGGGCTTGACCGGCAGCTGTGAAAGTGATTGGCTGAGACGCCAAGTGATTGGCTGAGACGCCAAGTGATTGGCTGAGACGCCAAGTGATTGGCTGAGACGCCAAGTGATTGGCTGAGACGCCAAGTGATTGGCTGAGACGCCAAGTGATTGGCTGAGACGCCAAGTGATTGGCTGAGACGCCAGTGATTGGCTGAGACGCCAAGTGATTGGCTGAGACGCCAAGTGATTGGCTGAGACGCCAAGTGATTGGCTGAGACGCGCAAGTGATTGGCTGAGACGCCAAGTGATTGCTGAGCGCCAGGTTGCTGAGACGCCAAGTGATTGGCTGAGACGCCAAGAGTGATTGGCTGAGACGCCAAGTGATTGGCTGAGACGCCAAGTGATTGGCTGAGACGCCAAGTGATTGGCTGAGACGCCAAGTGATTGGCTGAGACATATAGTTTTTTCATATAGTACTATTAAACATTTATTTGAATTAGCAAAACCTTTTGTAACCTTTGTAGAGCCCATAAACAGTGATGACAGGTAAGGTTATATACCACTGGGTTTTTTTTTAATTTAAAATTATTCAAAAAACTTAAACCCACGTTATATAATTATATAAGACATAGGAGTGAGGGTTCCATCCGCCTCATTTTTTTTCTCTAGGGGCAGAGCAATCCGTAGTTATCTGCTAGTATTTCTAGCTGTCACTTCCTCCACTTTGTCTTCCAGCCTTTCTTTGTACTACTACAAAAGAAAAAGGGAGGTCCCCTGCAGCAATCCTCATAAACAACTCACACACTGTAAAAAAAAAAAAACATTACTATGATTGTCTAACACATCTATAATATATCTTCACTTGTCCTTGTTGAAAGCCTAGTCTGATGGACAGTCTTTCATCCCAATGTGAAGGATCACTTACTTAAACTTAATATAATATTTAACAACCCCCCCAAACCTAGGTTTTGCAATATTTTTAAGTTTCAAAGATGCCCCAGAACTTCCTTACCTGACCCGGTTCCTTCGCCGCTCCTACAGCCGCTCGCTTCCTGGTTGAGGCTTGTCACTTAATGCACGATGTGACATCACACCCAATCAGCTGTGACCAGGGAAAAGGGAGTCTGTCAGTGCAGAAACCCAGGGGGCGGCACCCAGGCGGCAAGGGACCCGTCAGATAAGTCCCTTTTATGGGAATCTTTGAAACTTACGAATATTGTGAATCCTAGGTTTGGGGAGTTTTTTTTTTAGGGTAGACTTGCCCTTTAAAAGTGGGCTGAAAAAGTTTCTAAAACTAAAAAATATTGAGAGTTACTCGTATTAATACATATACTGTAGTTCTGGTTGGTACGGAGATACTATATAATATTGAGAATTACTGGTATTAATACATATACTGTTCTGGTTTGTACGGGGATATTATATAATATTGAGAATTACTGGTATTAATACATATACTGTAGTTCTGGTTGGTACAGGGATACTATACAATATTGAGAATTACTGGTAATACATATGCTGTAGTTCTGGTTGGTACAGGGATACTATATAATATTGAGAATTACTGGTATTAATACATATACTGTAGTTCTGGTTGGTACAGGGATACTATACAATATTGAGAATTACTGGTAATACATATACTGTAGTTCTGGTTGGTACAGGGATACTATATAATGTTGAGAATTACTGGTATTAATACATATACTGTAATTCTGGTTGGTACAGGGATACTATATAATATTGAGAATTACTGGTATTAATACATATACTGTAATTCTGGTTGGTACAGGGATACTATATAATATTGAGAATTACTGGTATTAATACATATTCTGTAATTCTGGTTGGTACAGGGATACTATATAATATTGAGAATTACTGGTATTAATACATATACTGTAGTTCTGGTTGGTACAGGGATACTATATAATATTGAGAATTACTGGTATTAATACATATACTGTAGTTCTGGTTGGTACGGTGATACTAAATAATATTGAGAATTACTGGTATTAATACATATACTGTAGTTCTGGTTGGTACAGGGACACTATATAATATTGAGAATTACTGGTATTAATACATATACTGTAGTTCTGGTTAATCCTGGGATACTGATTGCCATTTGGAGCCAGGAAGGAATAGTTTATCCCTTTTTTTGCCTTCCTCTTGATCATCTATTAGGTGGGGCTCATGGTTAGGCTACAGTGAAAACATTTAGATCTTTTAACATGTTACTCTCTAACATTGTCTCCTTTTCTGAATACATTCCATTTTGCCTCAGTTTCCTTGAAATCCTGTGTTTTTATTTTATGAATTGTCAAACCGTCTGTGCTGCTCTCTAAAGCTGCACACAATACAAGGATTGTGGAAGCACTCCAATTAGGCTAATTTACAACTACATTTAGCGGAAGTGCTACTGATCTGGTCAAACATTTATACAAACATAGAAAAGATAATCAATGCACATTCCTAGGCCCCATACAATATCATATTATCTGCACACTGGCATACATTATAAACAAAGGGGTTTTAGTATACATTACTGTGATCACATGAATGAAAAGCCTTCCAACCACGTCAAGGTAACCCCAGTCTGGAAGGTCCTAACTTCTAACCTTTTTTACTTCAATTACCATTAGCAAACTTTTGCATTTGTCATAGTTGTGCACTGGATCCATATAACAGGCTTTCTCACTTCCCCCCAGCCCTTTGGCTTTTTAAAATGAGGGAAGAGGATATCCATCCAGCTCTCTAAAGCTGGGTTCACACAGTACCGCTTAAATGGCGTTTCTGCGTGTGTGTCTGAAAACATTTAAACTCGCAGGTGGCTAACTACCACTGTTGGCCGCAAGATCACTTGGAGATTATCCAACAGGATACTAAAGTACAAGAAGTATAAATGTGTATGGCCAGGTTTATCGCCAATGACAGTAGCTTTCAATGCATCCTGTCTGCCATTGGCTATTAATCTGTAATGTGTGTACAGACTGAAAACTGATGTGGACTGACTTAACCTGCAGATGATAAACACAATGAAGTCATTAAATTGTATGGCTTGTTGTGCAGAAGGAATTTGAAATTCATCAGATCTCTATGATAACGTCCTTTCTGTCACTTTCTACTGCAGAGTAATGATGACTGTGTGCCTGACCTGGATCTAATCAGCAGCGTGATCCTTCATATTGCTGACAATGGCCAACCAGGTAAGTGTCCCACCTATGGGCCTTGTAAATGGCTTCCTGTCCATCTCATTTTCTCTTTGCAGATCTGCTGTGAGTTGTCTTCTTGCTTTTTTTCCATCCAGCCCAGTTATCTGTAAATTATAAGCATAGTAACATCGGTCATACATTGTAGATATGTTGCGCTTAAAGAGCCAAAATCATTATTCAAATATCTTACGGCAGCTGTGTGGGTGTCTTTGGTAAAGCCCCCGCAATTCCATCCTTAGTCACATTAGCCTTGTGTTAATTGGTGTAACTTTGATAGGAAGTGCTAGGGCTCTCTGGAAATTCCTTTGATAGTTTACTAGCTAATGTGTGGATATAGTGGATATAGAATCTTTACACGGGTATTTTAAACTGTTACTCAGACACCAGTCACCAGCTTCCAGAGTAGCCAAATAGGATAATCCTGCAGGTCTGAGAGTGGACCCAGACAATCCTGCCACACTGTGTGGTTGAAACTAAACATGCTAGGTTAATACTTATTAGTATTTACCACAGCAAGTGGTGATGTCACCTCATATATTATAACAGAAGGTACCTCACAGCATCATGTTATTGTAATAGCATTGCCCTAATAATCTTAACATATACACAAACATTTCTCATTCAGTTTACCTAAAGAAATGGATTTATCCATTATATACTCTTATACAGATTTAATAGAAAAATAATTGCTTCAGAGCAATTTTAATAACGGATAACTGCTTTTTATTTCAGTATTACATTAAATCCTTGGTATACCTGCCTGGCTTTACCACTAAGCAAAAGGCTAAGGACTTGCAAGCAAGCACCTTCATCCCAACCATTAATAGTGGCTGCCAATTCAAATTGTACTAGCCAATCAGTCCACTCCCTAGTTCCCCCATCAAATGGTATTAAAAAGGTTTAAAAATAGGTTTGGTAATTGGGTCTGGTAGAGCTACTGAGTCTAATTGGGGAATTTTATCTGCAGGTACAAGGACAGGAGGATTTAAATCAATACTTTCAGTAGCAGTCTCCATAGCTTAATACAGAGAACATACATACAGAGAAAACAGGGAGAATATATGGTATTACCAGCACCGCTGCCACCAATTTGTACCAGATCATTGCTTTATGGAATGATTATGGGTAACATGGCACACAGTGTGTTACTCTGGTGGTCTGGCACAAAGCAGACAGTGCACATAAACAGGTTCCCCACATAACATGTGCAGTAATCAGGGGTGTCCCTGTCTATGGTGCACCACTTTGAATATTGACCAGGCCTGTATATTGTGTGTCCTTGTAAGTTGGTGAACACTTATCTGTTGCCTCAGAGTTTGTATCCAATAAGGTAAATTGTCCAATAATCTGTCCTGCCAACATGGGGTAACAGGATCTTATACACAGGATCTTGTGTTGCAGTCAATATCACCCCAAAGCACACACCACAATCCACTTTCACTTTCTCTCCTCCTACCATAGAGAGCAGGGATGTCTTGTATTTTATCACACACTGATACCACCTGCAGGCTGTTGGTGGTATATAAGGAGCCTTGGTGTATATTTCCATTACAATACACATCACATCCTGTGTAGCAGACAGAAACTTTTTCTGGATTACACTTCCTTTCACATGGATCAGACACAGGGTGTGGTTTAAGCTGCCATTTGACCATTCCATGTTGAAATAGGGATCTCACCTCTGTAAGTAAGTTTATGTATTTTGTATATTTTGTGTTGTACCTAATATAAGTCAGTGCTATACTTTATATACATTTATTGATGGTTATGTAGATGGTAATAGTGTGAGTACACACATATATATACAACTTTCCTATATGTAATATCATATACCCCACACCACATTGGTAGCTCCTAAAAACTCAATGCAATCTCCTATGGAGATATAAATATATTTACAGTATACAATATAAGGGATTGCACCAATCAAAACACATGCATCAGACTCCATTGCTTCACTTGTGTTCCTGATCAATTCATGCTGAAAATGTTGCTTTGAATTTGCTGTATAGAAGATCTTACTCCGTGTTATGATTTCCTGGGTGTAATGATGCACTGTAGCTAATAGGTTCATCATACATCTAACAGATTATTAATATTCACCGCTATAATGGTAACTCTACCGTAATGTACCAGCCAGGTCTGCGATGGGGTCTTATTGATTATTATGCATGTAGTATAATAGCTCACACAGTAATAAGCTCACTACTAGTAAACTCTCTTTGGTTATTAAAATTATTTAATTTTCCACAGGTGGGATTCTGTGTTTCCTTCCTGGTTGGCAGGAAATCCGTGGGGTGCAGCAGAGACTGGAGGAGAACTTGGGGTTTCAGAAGGAGAAGTTCCTGATTTTACCAGGTGGGGGAACCATATTATATTGCTATAATATCCATGAACAGTATTTATAAACCTGCTCTCTAAATCCTCTGAAATAACTACATCCAATATTGGGGTAAAAGTTAAGACATCACTATACTGACCATTTTGGTGTATTGTTCGGAATATCGAAGACGCCAATTGGATTTACATTTGTTACTGCCAATTGTTAATCTAATCAAAAAAACCATTGGCCCGTGTATGGCTATCTTAAGAGATTGTTTTAATCTAATAGATATTTATATGAATTGATAAGGTAATTGTAAAGCACTAACATGTTCAGTGCTAAATAAGAAGTACACAATACATTCAGCTTTATCTAAGATGCTTTGTGCAGTTCTGCCCTAAATACAATTTTGAATTGGCTACAATTGAAATTAGAAATGCCCAAAGTCAATCTACCTTCTACTTACACAGGAACTGTAGGAGGGTCAGTACCAGACCTTTCGCCCACATTCTCAGTGCCTGATCTCTAAATGAAGATAAATTATCATTGGGTATACTGAAAACTGTTCATCCACATTCAGTAAGGTAACCCCTGACGGTGGTAATTAAAGTGGCACTTCCTGCATTTCAGTCATGTGGCCTGTTTTAAAAATGTAAATATTTCTGATGCATTTAATCCCCTTTAAAGCAACGCAACCAAAATTTAATTTGATTGGCTCAAACTTAAACAATGCTTAGTCAGTCTATAATATAAATAGGCGGCTTTTGTGGTAGGCTAAGCCAAAGGGTTCCCTGTTTTTCCTCCTAATGTCTTGTAGGAAAACAAATATATCTCAATGTCTGTTACCATTTCCCATTTCATTATTTGCTATAAATGAGGCTTTAATACTTGATTGTGCCACAAATATGGTTGGCCAATATTCATAGCTAAGCAATCCCTTCCCCTTTAGTGATGTTGTCTTTCTGTAATACTCTCTATCTAGATGGGACCATCACTTCATATAGAGAACGTATTGATTAATTGCCAAATTCAGTGTGGACGAGTCTCTCTCTCTATTGGGTTTCAAAATTCCATATTACAAATTAACTTTCTTGGTCTGTGAATCCAACAGTTCATTCAAACATTCCAATGATGGATCAGCAGAGCATCTTCCATCGCCCACCTTCTGGAGTTCGTAAAATAGTTCTGGCCACCAACATTGCCGAGACGTCGGTCACAATCGATGATATTGTGCATGTAGTTGACAGCGGGATGCACAAAGAGCAGCGTTATGACCTCAAGACTAAGGTAGCAGATCTTGGAAGGTTTATGGGTTTGTGGTGGAGGGGAATGGGATAACCAGAGATGATGAACCCAGTCTGAATACGTTTATATCGCATTGCCGGGGGTTCCTGCTACCAGCTCATTGTCTTGGGGTTTTTACACTTTAGGTTTCTTGCCTAGAGACTTCTTGGGTATCAAAGTCCAATGTCATTCAGAGACGTGGGCGAGCAGGGCGCTGCCAGCTAGGCTTCTCCTATCACCTCTTCACTCGGGATCAGTACCAGGCAATGCCCGCATTCCAGGTACCTGAGATTCTTCGCACGCCGTTGGAAAACCTGGTGCTTCAGACCAAGGTTCATGTGCCAGAAATGACGGTGAGAACACAGATCTGTGCTAAATGTCTATTTCCCTTATGTAAATGAACCTGAATGTATCCTAACATTGCAGTAACTCTCACTGTATTACCATTTGTAATTGTGCAGGATTCTGTAGCCCCCCTTATTCTCACTAGGACAGGACTGAGCATGTGCAGCTATGTATCAGAGCATGTGACCCACTGTGTAATAGCCAGAAACCTGCAGAATTAAAACAATGATTTCTCCTAAATTCTGTCACTAAAGGTCGGCATACACGGCACGGATATTCTGATCGAATTGATCGGATCATCAAAGACACTTTTTCCGGGTTTTCCATAGACTGATCTACTGTATATCTGTCAAGAAAAAAATAACTGATCGGGCAAGATGGAAAATTTTTCCAGCAACCCCCATCTACCAGCACCAGACCTCTACCAGAACCAGTTGTCAAGCTGAAATCTATGGAGGATTGCTGGTGCAAGGTATTCGATTAGTTCTTCCGATCGTTTCGGACGATCGCAAATGCGATTGAAAGAATATTGGACCGTGTACGCCCACCTTTCGGAATCAAATAAGATCAGGAACGTTTAATGCTATAGATCTCCACTCACATATGTAAATAAGGTACAGGGGTGACATGAGACAGCAAAATCATTAATGTAATTGTCGGTACGGCTGTCTGAGTGGTTTTAATGAGATCTGATTAATCACAAGCAAGTTATATTGGCGGCTTCTTCCCTACAGGCAGTGGAGTTTCTGTCTCAAGCATTAGAAAGTCCAAACCACCAGGCAATTGCTAATGCAGTCCGACTTCTACAGGAAATCAGTAAGTAACATGTTGGTGAAGGTTCTCATTCATCCAGGTCATGGTATATCTGGTATTCCATTAGATCACGGGTGTCAAACTCGCGGCCCTCCAGATGTTTGAAAACTACTCTCCCAGAATCCTCCAGGTAAGCACTGCAAACAAGGAATGCTGGGAGTTGTAGTTTTCAAACATCTGGATGGCCGCCAGTTTGACATCCCTGGGTTAGATCATGTGAACAGAAAGTTTAGTTTTCAAGGACATTTCACTATTCCATGAATCTGCATTGATGGATCCAGTCGAATGACCAGTATTAAATTTCAAGTCCATCTGATTTATCCAAATACCACAGATAGTGTAGTAAGGTAACAACCCTTTCTCTGCTAGTCCACACAGTCAGAAAACTTTAATTAGTTTGTAACCATTCTGGTTTTTGTTTGTTATACACAACTATAGTGTCATGTGTCCTAGGAAGTTATATGTCGTGTTATACACAACTATAGTGTCATGTGTCCTAGGAAGTTATATGTCATGTGTTATACACAACTATAGTGTCATGGGTCCTAGGAAGTTATGTCATGTGTTATACACAACTATAGTGTCATGGGTCCTAGGAAGTTATGTCATGTGTTATACACAACTATAGTGTCATGGGTCCTAGGAAGTTATGTCATGTGTTATACACAACTATAGTGTCATGTGTCCTAGGAAGTTATGTCATGTGTTATACACAACTATAGTGTCATGGGTCCTAGGAAGTTATGTCATGTGTTTATACACAACTATAGTGTCATGTTCCTAGGAGTTATGTCATGTGTTATCACAACTATAGTGTCATGGGTCCTAGGAAGTTATGTCATGTGTTATACACAACTATAGTGTCATGTGTCCTAGGAAGTTATAGTCATGTGTAATACACAACTATATGTCATGTGTCCTAGGAGTTTATGTCATGTTTATACAAAACTATAGTGTCATGTGTCCGAGAAGTTTATGTCTGTGTTATACACAACTATAGTGTCATGTGTCCTAGGAAGTTATGTCATGTGTTATACACAACTATAGTGTCATGTGTCCTAGGAAGTTATGTCATGTGTTATACACAACTATAGTGTCATGTGTCCTAGGAAGTTATATGTCATGTGTTATACAAACTATAGTGTCATGTGTCCTAGGAAGTTATGTCATGTGTTATACACAACTATAGTGCATGTGTCCTAGGAGTTATGTCATGTGTTAACACAACTATAGTGTCAGGTCCTAGGAAGTTATGTCATGTGTTATACAAACTTAGTGTCATGTGTCCTAGGAAGTTATGTCATTGTTATACACAACTATAGTGTCATGTGTCCTAGGAAGTTATAGTCATGTGTTATACACAACTATAGTTGCATGTGTCCTAGGAAGTTATATGTCATGTGTTATCACAAACTATAGTGTCATGTGTCCTAGGAAGTTATGTCATGTGTTATACACAACTATAGTGTCATGTGTCCTAGGAAGTTATAGGTCATGTGTTATACACAACTATAGTGTCATGGGTCCTAGGAGTTATGTCTGTGTTATACACAACTATGTGTCATGGTGTCCTGGAAGTTATGTCATGTGTTATAACCACATATAGTGTCATGTGTCCTAGGAAGTTATGTCATGTGTTATACACAACTATAGTGTCAGGTCCGTACCATATTATGAAGTTATGTCATGGTTGTATATACACAACTATGATGTATGTGTCTCATGTCAGAAGTTATGTCATGTTTATACACAACTATAGTGTCATGGGTCCTAGGAAGTTATGTCATGTGTTATACACAACTATATGTTCATGTGTCCTAGGAAGTATATGTCATGTGTTATACACAACTATAGTGTCATGTGTCCTAGGAAGTTTAGGTCATGTGTTTATAACAAACTATAGTGTCATGGGTTCCTAGGAAGTTATGTCATGTGTTATACACAACTATGTGTCATGGGTCCTAGAAGTTATGTCATGTGTTATACACAACTATAGTGTCATGTGTCCTAGGAAGTTATATGTCATGTGTTAATACACAACTATAGTGTCATGTGTCCTAGGAATTTTATAGGTCATGTGTTATACACAACTATAGTGTCATGTGTCCTAGGAAGTTAAGTCATGTGTTATACACAACTATAGTGTCATGGGTCCTAGGAAGTTATTTCATGTGTTATACAACTATAGTGTCATGTGTCCTAGGAAGTTATGTCATGTGTTTATACACAAACTATAGTGTCATGTTCCTAGGAAGTTATGTCATTGTTATACACAACTATAGTGTCATGGGTCCTAGGAAGTTATATGTCATGTGTTATACACAACTATAGTGTCATTGTCCTAGGAAGTTATATGTCATTGTTATACACAACTATAGTGTCATGGGTCCTAGGAAGTTATATGTCATGTTTTACACAACTATAGTGTCATGGGTCCTGAAGTTATATTTCATGTGTTTATACACAACTATAGTGTCATGGGTCCTAGGAAGTTATAGTCATGGTTATACACAACTATAGTGTCATGTGTCCAGGAGTTATGTCATGTGTTATACACAACTATAGTGTCATGTGTCCTAGGAAGTTATGTCATGTGTTATACACAACTATAGTGTCATGTGTCCTAGGAATTTATGTCTGTGTTATACACAACTATAGTGTCATGGGTCCTAGGAAGTTATGTCATGTGTATACACAACTATAGTGTCATGTGTCCTAGGAAGTTATGTCATGTGTTATACACAACTATAGTGTCATGTGTCCTGGAAGTTATGTGTCATGTGTTATACACAACTATAGTGTCATGTGTCCTAGGAAGTTATGTCATGTGTTATACACAACTATAGTGTCATGTGTCCTAGGAAGTTATGTCATGTGTTATACACAACTATAGTGTCATGGGTCCTAGGAAGTTATGTCATGTGTTATACACAACTATAGTGTCATGTGTCCTAGGAAGTTATATGTCATGTGTTATACACAACTATAGTGTCATGTGTCCTAGGAAGTTATGTCATGTGTTATACACAACTATAGTGTCATGTGTCCTAGGAAGTTATGTCATGTGTTATACACAACTATAGTGTCATGTGTCCTAGGAAGTTGTCATGTGTTATACACAACTATAGTGTCATGGGTCCTAGGAAGTTAATGTCATGTGTTATACACAACTATAGTGTCATGTGTCCTAGGAAGTTATATGTCATGTGTTATACACAACTATAGTGTCATGGTCCTAGGAAGTTTATGTCATGTGTTATACACACTATAGTGTCATGGGTCCTGGAAGTTATATGTCATGTGTTATACACAACTATAGTGTCATGGTCCTAGGAAGTTTTAGATGTGTTATACACAACTATAGTGTCATGTGTCCTAGGAATTTTATGTCATGTGTTATACACAACTATAGTGTCATGGTCCTAGGAAGTTATGTCAGTGTTTATACACAACTATAGTGTCATGTGTCCTAGGAAGTTATGTCATGTGTTATACACAACTATAGTGTCATGTGTCCTAGGAAGTTATATGTCATGTGTCCTAGGAAGTTATGTCATGTGTTATACACAACTATAGTGTCATGTGTCCTAGGAAGTTATGTCATGTGTTTATACCAACTAAGTTCATGTGTCCTAGGAAGTTATGTCATGTGTTTATAACAACTATAGTGTCATGTGTCCTAGGAAGTTATGTCATGTGTTATACACAACTATAGTGTCATGTGTCCTAGGAAGTTATGTCATGTGTTATACACAACTATAGTGTCATGTGTCCTAGGAAGTTATGTCATGTGTTTATACAACCTATAGTGTCTGGTCCTAGGAAGTTATGTCATGTGTTATACACAACTATAGTGTCATGGGTCCTAGGAAGTTATGTCATGTGTTTATACACAACTATAGTGTCATGTGTCCTAGGAAGTTATGTCATGTGTTATACACAACTATAGTGTCATGTGTCCTAGGAAGTTATAGGTCATGTGTTATACACAACTATAGTGTCATGTGTCCTAGGAAGTTATAGGTCATGTGTTATACACAACTATAGTGTCATGTGTCCTAGGAAGTTATGTCATGTGTAATACACAACTATAGTGTCATGGGTCCTAGGAAGTTATAGGTCATGTGTATACACAACTATAGTTTCAGTGTCCTAGGAAGTTTATGTCATGTGTTTACACAACTATAGTTTCATGTGTCCTAGGAAGTTATATGTCATGTGTTATACACAACTATAGTGTCATGGGTCCTAGGAAGTTATAGGTCAGTGTTTATACACAACTATAGTGTCATGGGTCCTAGGAAGTTATATCATGTGTTATACACAACTATAGTGTCATGGTCCTAGGAAGTTATTCATGTGTTTATACAAACTATAGTGTCAGTGTCCTAGGAAGTTATGTCATGTTATACCAACTATAGTGTCATGTGTCCTAGGAAGTTATAGTCATGTGTTTACACAACTATAGTGTCATGGTCCAGGAAGTTATGTCATGTGTTATACACAACTATAGTGTCATGTGTCCTAGGAAGTTATATGTCATGTGTTATACACACTATAGTGTCATGGTCCTAGGAAGTTATATGTCATGTGTTATACAAACTATAGTGCATGGGTCCTAGGAAGTTATATGTCAGTGTTTATACAACAACTATACTAGGTGTCATGGTGTCCTAGGAAGTTTATATGTCATGTGTTATACACAACTTAGTGTCATGGGTAGGAATTTATGTCATGTGTTATACACAACTATAGGTGTCATTGTCCTAGGAAGTTATATGTCAGTGTTTAACACTATAGTGTCATGTGTCCTAGGAAGTTTATGTCATTGTGTTATACACACAACTATAGTGTCATGGGTCCTAGGAAGTTATATGTCCATGTGTTTTTATATAACACAACTATAGTGTCATGTCCTAGGAAGTTATGCATTGTGTTTATCACACTACACAACTAGAGTCAAGCATGTGTCCAAATAACGAGGATTATAAGTATGTCATGTGTTATACAACTATAGTGTCATGGTGTCCTAGGAAGTTATATGTCATGTGTTATACACAACATAGGGTCATGGGTCCTAGGAAGTTATATGTCATTGTTTACACAACTATAGTTGTCATGTGTCCTAGGAAAGTATGTCATGTGTTATACACAACTATAGTGTCATGGGTCCTAGGAGTTAGTGTCATGTGTTATACCACTATAGTGCATGTGTCCTAGGAAGTTATGCATGTGTATACACAACTATAGTGTCAGGTAGTCCAGAATGTATGTCATGTTTATACAAACTATAGTGTCATGTGTCCTAGGAAGTTATGTCATGTGTTATACACAACTATAGTGTCATGTGTCCTAGGAAGTTATAGGTCATGTGTTATACACAACTATAGTGTCATGTGTCCTAGGAAGTTATATGTCATGTGTTAACACAACTATAGTGTCATGTGTCCTAGGAAGTTATATGTCATGTGTTATACACAACTATAGTGTCATGGGTCCTAGGAAGTTATATGTCATGTGTTATACACAACTATAGTGTCATGGTGTCCTAGGAAGTTATATGTCATGTGTATACACAACTATAGTGTCATGGGTCCTAGGAAGTTATAGGTCATGTGTTATACACAACTATAGTGTCATGTGTCCTAGGAAGTTATAGGTCATGTGTTATACACAACTATAGTGTCATGTGTCCTAGGAAGTTATATGTCATGTGTTATACACAACTATAGTGTCATTGTCCTAGGAAGTTATAGTCATGTGTTATACACAACTATAGGTGTCATGTGTCCTATGGAAGTTATGTCATGTGTATACACAACTATAGTGTCATTGTCCTAGGAAGTTTATAGGTCATGTGTTATACACAACTATAGTGTCATGTGTCCTAGGAAGTTATGTCATGTGTTTAACACACTATAGTGTCTGTGTCCTAAGTTATATGTCATGTGTTATAAACCAACTATAGTGTCATGGTCTAGGAAGTTAATTGTAGGTTCATTTGTGTTACACAACTATAGTTGTCATGGTGTCAGGAAGTTATATGTCTGATTGTGTTATACACAACTATAGTGTCATGGGTCCTAGGAAGTTATATCATGTGTTATACAAACTATAGTGTCATGTGTCCTAGAAGTTATGTCATGTTATACAACTATTTGTCATGTGTCCTGAGTTATAGTCAGTGGTGTTGGTTTATACACACATAGTGTCATGTGTCCTAGGAAGTTATGTGTCATGGGTTAGTATACACAACTATAGTGTCATGGTCCTAGGAAGTTATATGTTCATGTGGTTATACACAACTATAGTGTCATTGGTCCTAGGAAGTTATAGTGTCATGTGTTATACAACTATAGTGTCATGGGTCCTAGGAAGTTATATGTCTGTGTTATACACAACTATAGTGTCATGGGTCCTAGGAAGTTATATGTCATGTGTTATACACAACTATAGTGTCATGGGTCCTAGGAAGTTATAGGTCATGTGTTATACACAACTATATGTCATGGGTCCTAGGAAGTTATATGTCATGTGTTATACACAACTATAGTGTCATGTGTCCTAGGAAGTTATATGTCATTGTTATACACAACTATCGTGTCATGTGTCCTAGGAAGTTATATGTCATGTGTTATACATAACTATAGTGTCATGGGTCCTAGGAAGTTATATGTCATGTGTTATACACAACTATAGTGTCATGGGTCCTAGGAAGTTATGTCATGTGTTATACATAACTATAGTGTCATGTGTCCTAGGAAGTTATGTCATGTGTTATACACAACTATAATGTCATGGGTCCTAGGAAGTTATGTCATGTGTTATACATAACTATAGTGTCATGTGTCCTAGGAAGTTATATGTCATATGTTATACACAACTATAGTGTCATGGGTCCTAGGAAGTTGATTAAAAACTGACCTTTTTAAAATGTAATTTGCCTGTGAGTTGTCATAGCACAGAGAGACTTTTCACTAGGTCTGCTTGTCTTTCTCCTGTAACATTTAGAGAGGTGGGCGCAGAGTGGTGAGCTGTCAGATGCTCAACAAATGGAACCCTGACCACCTCTTGTATATGTGGCCACACAGGAAGGTGGGAATAGGATTTTATAATGTAGAAAGTTGTGCATGTTTCTTCTTTTCCCCCCCTAGGAGTGCTGGATAATGAGGAACAGCTGACATTACTGGGACAGAGAGTTGCCAACATATCGACCGATCCCAGTCTGGCCAAGGCCATTGTCTTAGCATCCATCTTCCGCTGCTTACATCCCCTCCTTGTTATAGTGGCCTGTCTGACCCGAGACCCATTCCAAGGTGGTCTGCTAAACAGAGTGGCCGTCAACAAAGTAAGTGATTGTCAACTTAGTGTTCCGTATTGTACCCGTGCTGTTCTTTATAAAAGTATAGAGGAGTGATGTCTAACCTTGGCACTGCAGTTGTTTCTGGAACTAAGGCATGATGGGAGTTCGGAAAGGATAGTATCACACGGGAACCAGAATACGGTGCTTCAGTGCAATTTATTATGCATGCAGCACTACATGTTTCAGACCTTACCGGGAAACATGTAGTGCTGCATCCCCAATAAATAGCACTGAACCACCGTATTCTGGTTCCCGTTTGATACGATCCTTTCTGATTATCAAATTGGAGGACGGTTGTACCTACCCTACATGGTTAAGCCAACTGAAGTTTTTGACTGTCTGCTGCCTAGGGAAAATCCTTTTTGCATGATGGGAGTTGTAGTTTTCAAATATCTGTAGTGCCAAGGTTTAATATCACTGGTACAGAACAATGATAGATATCACACACACCTGAAGAAGGTTCCATTATATTAGATATGACACGCTCTTTGTTGTTTAGCTAGCTAGCCCTAGGCAATAGATTTACATTTCAATCATCTTGATGTTCTTTACTTATTCGATTCTTTATATTCAGCTTGTTACTGATTATTCAGTAAGTACACATACTTGTTAATTAAAGTAAATAGGAATCAACCTAAAGCTAGCCATTCACGGATATTCTTCCCATCGGCTTTTCGATTGAGAGCAATCTGAAGTCTGATTGGAAGAACAGCTCAAAGTCCCACCCCTGGAGGCTCTGATGGGTGAAAATTCTATGCCTGGCCTGATCTTCGTTTTTCCGATAAATGGTCAGTAAAACTGCATACACGGGATCGATATTATGATTATCGGATTGCTCAAAATGACGAACCCGTGTATGGGGGGCTTAATCGATCCAGGTTCAATTCAATATAAATCACATTTGGTTAATTGAATCAGATGAATTTATTGACTGAATGCGATCAAATTCGCCCAGGACATTTTTCTGTGTTTTCAATCAGCCAATTGGTCTGTTGGGAAGAAAACTATGATCAGGCAAGGCAGAAAACTTTCCGTTGACCCCACCAGAACTGATCTGTAGTTTGAAGCTAAAATTTATGAAAGATTGGCAGTGCAAGTTGGAGAATTACGGTAAAATAGGTTCTTCCGATTGGATTTCCATTGATTTCTGCTCTGATCGTTTCTGTTGATCTAAAAAACCATAAGCCCGTGTATGGCTAACTTAAGGTCTCACGCATTCTTTAGTTAAATTTAATTTGAGTGACCCCCATATAGACAGGCTGCTTGTCAGTAGCCGAGCAGTCTATTCTGTAATCATGTGTCTCCCAGTTATTGTTAAACAATCCAGCAGAATGGAATGTATAACACTATTGGCCAAGGAAAATGGTTGTGAAATATCATTCACATTGTGGTGTCTACTGTAACACATCTATACAGGCAAAGAGAGCCTTGAGTGGCGATACCTGCAGTGACCACATGGTATTTGTACGAGCCTGGCAGGGCTGGGAAGAGGCAATGAGTCAGAAAAATGGCATCAGCAGGGAAGAATATCTAGAAACCAACATGCTGTCCAGACCTGCCCTCCGCTTCATCCAAGGTAAGGCCCTCAGAAAGCCATTTCACAAAACAGTTATGGCAAATATTAAAGGAATAGTTCACAGCAAAAGTAAACTTTTCCTTTAATGCATTGATTGAAGACTGGGAGGTTAAAGGACAACTCCACCCTCATAAGAACATCTTTTAGAAAGAATGGCCTCTTTAAAATATGTTGATATATCATAGTTTGTCCTTTGAATTCATTACTGTATGCCTGCTATGCTTCTGGATGCCTCAGGGAAACTGAGCAATTTAGAAACCTGTACTGAGCCTGGGCATGCTCAGAAGAGACAGACGGGATTAACATTCAGTTATTGGCTGTGATGTCAACTGTCAAATCCCTAACGGACAGCTGCTAACTGGAATAACCAGGAAGTAGAAACGGGCAACAGGACATTGTGCAGGATTTCAGGTTAGATTTATATATTTCACATTTCAAACTATTACCGTTTAGGGTTTTGGGGGGGTGATTTACCTGTATTTAAGTTTTCATTTTGGGGCTGGACTTGCCCTTTAAGGAGCTTTCCTCAACCTCCCTGTATTCAATCAGTGCATTTAAGGAAAAGTTCACCTTTGCAGAGAATTATTCCTTTAAAGAAAAGTGATTATTTGTCTGTAAATGTGATGGTAGCAGCAAATTTCCCAGTAACTTAATCTGATTAGGAGCTGCTTGTACCTTGTGATGTGTGGAGACTTCCTCTTGCATGGAATGTAGCTGCTTTATCCAGTAAACCCCAATGGGAAATTCTACAAACATCTGATGCACAGTTTAGATCTGGTCAATGGAAAGAATTTACAGACAAATCTGCACTCAGATGATAAAGTGTGGGGGGCTCCCAGGTTTATTGGTAAAAACATGTTTTAGCTCTAGTAGCCTTCATCTCATGTTTACATATATGTAGTAACATTAAATCCAGATAAAGAGCCTGTTACCTCACATTAAAGGGCATGTCCACCCCAAAACTAAAATGTAACCCCATACTGGCCCCACGGTGTAGTGTAAAACAATCTTTACCTCACATCCCTGCTCCTTATGGTTCTCCTGCAATGTCTTTTTAAAGTCCAGGAAAGTGAAGGGTAGAAGCTGTCAGTGAGTCATCCGGTCCCTGCTGCTAACCTTAACAAGGACTGTGACATGCACAGGGGAGCCCTTTCCCCTTCCAACTCCCTCCCACCATCCAGATCCATCCTCTGCAGCCGTGGCACCAAGTGTGAAACCCTTTTATGTAGGTATCCCCTGCCCACACCCAACCGCCGAAAAATTTCTTCAAAAAATGTTTAGATCAGTACTTGCAGCCCCTCTTACGCGGTGTCTCCATTGAAAGCAGCCGCTTCTGTGATTCGCTGCCTCTCAGCCAATCACAGACGTGCCTGCCGATCCGGCCCATTTACGACTACCTCCAAATGGAGCCGGGAGGAGATGCCGCGGGAGTGAAAGTATCTGGGCTGTAAGTATCGATCTAAACATTTTATAGAATAAATATATCGGCGGTTGTGGATGGGCAGGGGGTGTTTACCATATGCTAAAAATGTATTTTCAGGCTGGACATGCCCTTTAAGTTTATCATAAGGCCTAGTAACATTCTTTACGCTTACTGTAATGTCTGAGGGTTGAATTTCCCAGTGCACTGGACACAGCACAACTATTTCACATTTTGAATGAGATTTTCTTGTGTAAATTAGGTCTGGTCATGCAGTTTTCCTCTAATGTGTATGAGGCCTTCCTGGTGCCTGATGAATCTGAATGTTCGGACAGATATTCCCTCTGCAATCAGTTTAGTCACGAGGATGAACTGGTGAAGGGCGTCTTGCTGGCTGGTCTGTATCCAAACCTTATCCAGGTAGGTCAGTGCTAAACATGTTTAATATTTGACTTGTTATTTAAATGAACTCTGTAAATCCCTGGGAGGTAGGAATGAGTTTTCCTACCTCCTGTTATTCACTCTCAAACCATGTTGTCTGCTGTAAAAAGCAGGTTGTGACCTAATGTTAGTAAGTCTGGGGATTTGAATCTGTGACCTCATGGGTTGTTTGTTTCTAAAATGAATGCTTTAGGCTGCCTAGCCACCAGAGCGTATGCAAAGACACGGGATATTTAGAAACTTTTTTTCATTTGTTAGAAGCAGTAAATCATGTGACTATTTTTTATTGATTACGGACTGGAAAATAATCCGCAGGGTAAAGATCATCTTTCAAAGTCTTATCAGTTCCATATTGGTGTGGAGAAACCTGTATAGAACATTCTCTGTGCATAGAGACAGTCAAACTGGAGTCGTGGTGCTCAAAAGGCTCTTTAAAGAATACACATGATGTGTATTAGCAACAACATGGAAACCTTAGGAACCTATAGAATCTATTTCTCACATGTAATAAATGCCACTTGTTAGAGAAGAATCTTACACTGTTTGTTCTGTTCTGGGGAGAAGTTTTTATACTGGGATGAAAAAATAAAAGTTTAGTTCCTTTCACTGGGGATCAATATATATAGATACCAAGGTGTTTAAACTCATCCACAACTGGAGTTTTACTTCTAGGGGATGGTGGAATTAGATTATTAGCATCCAGTAGAAATATACAGAATTTAAACCCAGTTTCTATACAGCCTGTGCGAGTCTGCAAGATACATTAGATACAGATATAGTTGTACTAAAGTGCTGTTTCTGTGGAGCCCATTATCCAGCCAATCGGTGGCAGATTTGGGATCCTCAATATTCTGGCAGTACCATTTCCCTACAGGGTATTTAGTACTGGATTTAAGACCCAGTGTTTGTAGTTTAACATCCATAAAAGTTGACCTACATTTCTGCAGTTCCAAGTTAAGGTCAGGAGACGCATGAATCTTCATTTTTAAACAATAAATCCCCGTTGAAGGATCCTGGAGGCAGGCAGCCGGCTGGCACAGGTAGGTTTAAACATCAAACTTTATTAGAATACATTAAAAGCATGGTCAAGACCCTTAGCCCTTGAGGAAGTGGCGTAAGTCCACGAAACACATAGGGCTGAGTTTCTAAGTTCCCATCTTGTTTGTGTGCCCCATGCTGAGCCCGTCTTGACCATGCTAATTAACATATTCTAATAAAGTTTGATATTTTAATCTACCTGTGCCTCCAGGATCCTTCAAGGGACCACAAGCTATAAGTTATCTGTATACACCGGTTGGGAGATGGTGGCATTGAGGTGTGTGCGCACCAAGGGATTCCAGAACACGATTGGTTGTTTGGTCAATAAATCCCTGTCAATGTGCATGAAACGTAGGATAAGATCCCAGATCTCTGGCATTCAAGAGTCCTGACATTAGTGGCCTGGCTCCAGGAATAGGGGCTTGTGTAGCAATCATGTGAGCATGTTAAATGGTGAACTGATCCTGATCCCCAAAATGTATCCGCCGCCAGCCATCAAGAAATCATACGGGAAATCCCATAAACCACAAGTTCTATCACCTAGACTGGTTCAGTAAGGAGCTCCTGCTGTAGCTGTGTTTTAGGATTGCCCATTGTTTGTACCGTGTCTTATATGTGCAATATATGTCCCTCTGCCTCCCAAACTCTTCCATGCAGAGTCTGCATGTCCTGCCTGCAATTGAGAGGTTTGACCGGACCTTTTCAATCCGTGTGGTAAGGGTCCATTTAGTTTCTAGTGTCTGCCTTTGGCTATCCCGTGAGAGGTACTGAGCAGACTGGGAGTCACCCATAGTATCAGAGGAAGCTGCTCTCACCAGCTGTAGCTGAGTGGTGAGAGGTTCAGGTGTCATGGCGGCCTCCATCCCATCTTCTGTCTGGCTTTGAGAGCATGGCATCAGAACCACCAATAGTTACTGAATGTAGGTAAGTGTATCTGGTGCTGTAGGGTAGCTCAATTATAGCACTGGAAATGAGGTGCCTTACAACGACTCGTCCTACTCCATGTGCTGCTTGGCAAAGGCATTAAAGCTGAAACCTACTGCTGTACGCTCTGCACTGTACAATAAATATGTACCCCCATTGTGTAATTGTCCTGTGTCCCCCTTCTACCTCTAGGTCAAGCGAGGATATGTGAACAAAGGAAAATTCAAGCCCAACAGCCTCCTGTATAAGACGAGAGAAAGTGCCGTTCTCCTTCACAAGGCCACCATTAACAGGTAAGGACTGATTGGCCTGTGATGGCTGAAGGCTTTCCTATCCAGTTCATGTCTACTAGAACCCATCATCAGAGATCTTGGTTAGACTAACAAGTACTTACAATTTTGTCAGTTCTGTGTAACACAACGTTGCTACTCTGACAGACACCATAGAACCTGTTTAACTGTTTTTATCTTTTTTTAGGGAGGAGAAATCGTTTTCTAGCCCCTGGCTCACCTACTTCACAGCTATGAAGTCCAATGGCTTTGTGTTTGTGCGGGACAGCTCTATGGTCCATCCTTTGGCTGTCTTGCTAATGGCTGACAGCTCTGTGCATATGAAGAGTAAGTATGTGGTTTATCATCCATGATAACTGATGATTACTTGTTCAATTGTATAGTCCAACCTACTCGGCATTACCCACATTTCCTGTCTAATGGTTCATCCAGAGGAAGGCAAAAAAATAAAAGTATGGGGGGGGGGGGGGAATTCCTTCCTGAGTCCAAAAGACAATCTTAAATTTCCCTGAATCAACTCCAACTTGTTTTTTAAAACTCCCTATTGCTTAAACTTTCCAATGATCCCGCCATGACCACGTCCAATGGAAGACCATTCCATAGTTTTACTGTTCTCAGTGAAAAGCCCCTTCTGAACTGTTCTTCCAGTTTTAAGGGATGTCCATGTCGTCTGACATTTTTTATTGGTGATTTATTTTATGGCCCATTATTGTATTTATACACTGGGATCATATCGCCATGTGAGAGCCTTTTCTCTAGTGTACATAATTGTAACTATAATTGTATAGTCCTCCTCCCGACCAGGTTGCAGCCCATTCCACTCGGGCTTAGGGGGGCTTCATGGGTGTCAGGCAAAGGGGCATCAGTGGACCAGATTTGTAGGATAGCAACCTGGTCTTCTATTAACACTTTCAAGAAACGGTTTCACAGGCTTCATGTGGTGGCTTCTTCAGAAGCTGCTCTGGGGCGATCTGTTCTTCAGGCTGCGGAAGTATAGATTTAGTTTCTGCCCTCCTTGATTGATCAGTGGGACTTTGGGACATTCCCTGCATGTCCTGGGTCCCCCTGAATGGCTGAAGGAGAAAAGCGAATATAGCACTAACCTGAAGCCATCGGGGACTCAGACACGATTCTCCCATTTTTCCGCTGTGGAACAAAACTGAGGGAGGCTTGTGGTGCACAGGTATATGGGAAGTGTCCTCTCCTGGGATGTACAAAGGATTCTAAAACTGCACTGCATATTCCAAACGAGGCCACCTTTCTATACAAGACAAACATCCTTGTGCTGCTTATACTATAAATGGCTCTGTGTTAAGTGAATCCCTGTTGGAAAGGGATCTTGGAGTTTTGGTGGATAGTGGAAGGCAGCAAAATATTAAGTCCATCACCTTACATTTCTCAACATGGAATCTCATGTGCCACTTAGCAGCCCAATGTGACAATCTATCTAGATCCCCCTGCAACAATTGCACATCCTCTGACGTTTTTAATGGTTGACAAAGTTTTGTGTCGTCAGCAAACACAGAAACCTTGCTGACAATACCCACTTCCAAATCATTAATAAATAGATTAAATAGAAATGGCCCCAACACAGAACCCTGTGGCACCCCACTTAGCACTTTAGTCCATAATGATGAAGCCCCATTAACAACTACTCTCTGCATCCTATTCATTAACCAATTTTCTATCCATGTAGAAATGTGACTCTCCAGACCAACAGACCTCAGCTTATACATTAGTCGCCTATGGGGGACTGTATCAAAAGCCTTAAGCTAGGTACACACAGTACAGATTTCTGAAGATCTGCATACACACAGTCCCGAGCGTTCTCCTTATACACATCATAGGGAAAGCAATCGGGACTCTGAGTTCCCTCGGCTGCGGCCAACTCCCCTATAGGGATTTTACCACGGCCAAGGGAAATTTTCCCTCTTTTTCTCAGCCGCACGCACTTTTGGAAAAGTAAGGTACACACAGTACCAATAAAGCCCTGATATTGTCGGATCCAATGGTATCGGGGCTTATTGGTACTGTGAATACCCAGCTTTAGCAAAATCCAAGTAAACTACATCTACTGCTATGTCAGAGTCTAAATTTCTACTTACTTCCTCATAAAAGCCAAGCAAGTTAGTTTGACAAGATCTATTCCTCCTAAATCCATGCTGGTTACTACTTATAATGTCAGTCCTTGAAACATACTCTAGAACATGATCCCTTATTAAACTTTCCAGGATCTTCCCCACCACTGAAGTTAAACTTACAGGCCTGTAATTACCCGGCTCTGAATGACTACCCTTTTTGAATATTGGAATAACATCAGCCTTTTTCCAATCCAGAGGCACACCACCGGACATGAGGGAATCAGCAACACTAAGAAACAATGGCCTAGATAAAACTGAACTTAGCTCCCTAAGTACCCGAGGATGTATTTTATCCGGTCCAGGAGATTTATTAATATTAACCTTATTTAGTTCTTTCTGTACCATATCCTCGGTTAACCAAAGTGCATCCTTTATACTATTATTGCTACTATACTCTATGCTATATGACTTTGATCTTCCATACGGTTTGCTTTATCGCCTTCCTCTGTAACTCTTATCCCCATTATTTAATGGCCCCACATTTTCAGTTCTCATCTAACATGACTGTGCATGATGTGACATTTATATGGCCATGGAATCCCTTGGTAAATTCTCATATCCCTATGTATTATAATAGCAGTTGTATTATTTGCTATGTTAGGTTGCTGATGTCTCTGAGGATTAATACCCAGAAATAGGATAGTATACATCCACACAGAGTGACACTAGTGACCACCAACAGGGACTCTCATAAAAGGCAGGTACTGATAGAAAGAAAAAGAGAAATGTGTCTCCTAAGAAGGTAAAGAGTTAGGACCCAGCAGAAGAAAGCAAACCTGGAAGTGGTGGCTGGGCTTTAAATAATTTGGCCAAGTTGAGCTAATTGCTTTGACTTATCCAGAGAGAAGGGCAGGCCTTGTAAGTCTCAATACAATGGTAACATAAAATGTAAGCAATTTAATTGGATGTGCACTAGGCTTCTATTTTTTGCATGTATCTAATTTAAACCCGATGGCTTTGCAAGGATTCTCATTATCTACAGATCTTTGGATAAATAGTCCAATATAATTACATTGTTCATAAGGCGTGAATGTAAGGAGTAAATATAAAGCTTTGTCATTTGTTCTTTGCAGATCATGATCAGCAGATGGTGGTCAGCTTGTCAGACTCCGACCTCTTGAAGCTGGAAAGTGATCGTCGCACTATAGAGTTGCTTAGTGATTTCCGCCAGGCCTTGTCACTTATGGTGGAGAGGAGCCTGCGCTATGAACTGCCCGAGATCCCTCCTTACATGCAGGAAGAGCACAAGCAACTCTTGTCTGTGCTAATAGACCTATTGAACAGCACCGCACACTGCTTCAGAGATGCGCCGGAGATGATGCTGGAAGAGTGATTTGCACTGAGGATCACATTTGATAGAGCGGAGATATAACCTGGTTGAACATTCTACTTTTTGGCACTTTTTTGGCACTAATATTTATTTTAAAATACAGTGACTTTTAAATACTATTGCGGGGAAGGAGGGAATGTAATAAATAATAAAATGTTCTTTTTTTTTCTCTTAAGGGTCTTTCTTTCTAGAGGCTCCTATTGGAGCAGTTGATGGTCTGATTGGGATCCAGGCTATCACCCTGTGTTCTTAATTTATTACTTAAATATAAAGGGAGAGACTATTATTACCTTGGTATATGCTTCTGGAGGCCTCATGGAAACTGATTCATTAAGAAACCTGTACTGAGCCTGGGCATGCTCAGAAGAGGCTGACAAGGGATTAACATTCAGTTATTGGCTGTGATGTCAACTGTCAAATCCATAACTGACAGTTACTAACTGGAAGAACCAGGAAGTAGAAACAGGGACAACATGACATTGTGCAGGATTTCAGGTTAGATTTATATATTTCACATTTCAAACTATTACCGTTTAGGGTTTTGGGGGGTGATTTACCTGTATGTAAGTTTTCATTTCGGGGCTGGACTTGCCCTTTAAGTGTAGTTGATCTAACGGATTGTCACAGATACATTAATACATTCTGTGTATGAAACAATGTTTGCTTTATTTATTTATTTTGCTTTTATTTTTATCTGCGATATGTTAATGTGCGATAGGGAATGTTATTAGTTTCCGACTGTGTAAATCTACTGAGCGTTAAAAATTGGCTGAACAGATTTTAATGCGGTTTGGCTTGTTTTAAAGCTAGAATAATGGACAATAACATATTAAATTATGGTTTTGGGGTGTGACATTCCCTTATGAACAGGAAGCTGAACAGTGACCATTAAATGCTTACAGATTCGCAAGTTACCATAATTTACATTAAATTTTGCTTGTCATTGTTGGCCGACCATTTCAATCATACATGTGTGGGGCTCTTATTGGTGTAGTCTTTAATGCATTCCACCAGATCAATGACCCACCACACACGTACGATTGTTAGCCTTTACTTCCTTTAGAGGCACTTTATATTATTGTTTATATGTAGAAGCACAAAAATAAACATTCAGGCCTCTGTGAAAGATTCGTCTGGTTACAGTGAAAAAATAAATGTAATATCTACACAATCCATGTAAAAAGGCAGGAATAATGGCGGACAAGTTGGGTGTCTCTCAATAGCTGGTGTGTGTGGATTAAGGAATGGAATCTCAATGGTGGAGCAGTTTGTAGGAGTCTATGGGGATACCCCTGGGATATCGAGTGGAAGCTGGGAAATTTCAGGTGTAACGGAGGCCTCCTTCCCATCTTGTGCCATGCAAATCAGGAACAAGCATTCTTTTTACAGTACCAAAGTTGCTCCCATCAAGTTGCTACATTGACACACACTATACAATCTATTTAACTTGTTTTTACTCTATATTTATTACTTTAGAGAGGTTTTGGGCCCTAGCTCAATTACTTCAGTTATGAAGTCTTACGGCTCTGTGTGTGGGACAGCTCTATGGTCCATCTGCTGTCTTGCTAATGACTGACCACTCTGTGCATATGAAAAGTAAGTATGTGGTTTGTCTATATCCCATCTCTCACTATGGAGGAATGGGAGGACTTCGCAGAATCACATCTTAAAGCCTCAAAGGCAGCCAATAATAAACTGATACAGTTTAATATAATACATCAGACGTATTTGACTCCCCCGCCGTCTCTCTCACATGTCCCCAAGCGCATCCTCTGAGTGCCCTAAATGCCATACGACACAAACAGACTTTTGGCATTTAATTTGGCTTTGTTCTTTGGTGTCACGTTTTTGGGTTAACATTGTACAGACTGTGTCCGTGATAATGCACAGGCCGGTTCCCCCGGAGCCCAAACTATGCCTTCTTGGTCTGCCCGAAATGGATTACTGGTCCAAAGCGCAACTGGCACTCCTCCGGGAATTGCTGTTTTATGCCAGACGTACAATAGTCTTGGAGTGGATGTCAGTCAGAGCCCCCAAACTTCGAACATGGAAAGAAATGGTCACCCAGGCAACCCCATTCATTAAATTAATATATAAACACAGGGGAAATGAAAAAACCTTTACTAAAATATGGGAACCATGGTACGACTTCATAGGTAACGGGCCGGATCCATAGCAGATAGCATAACATTGAACCCGTCATATATAGGAAAATGCTATACGCAGGCTGTGGTCGCTGAGGCACTAGATGTGATCCGGCCACGGAGGGAGAACGACACTCCCCTCCGGTTTATATATATATGCAATGTAATAGAAACGACAAACAAATAATGTTTAATGTTTATTGAATACAAATTGATGTACAATTCAAGTGTGATAAAATGATACATTGATTTATATATATCCGTCAATAAAAAAAAAAGTATGTGGTTTGTCATCCATCCTAATTATTATATGTAACATGGATCTATATATGATGGGGCCTTAGGCACTTATATGGCCATGGTGTCCCTTGTAAGGATTCAGTATCTACAGATCTATGGAGAAATAGTCCAATATAATAACTGTTCATAAAGCCTGAACGTAAGGAGTAAATATAAAGCTTTGTCATTTGTTCTTTACAGATCATGGTCAGCAGATGGTGGTCAGTTTGTCAGACTCTGACCTCGCCACGCTATAGAGTGATTTCCGGGCCTTGTCACGTGTGGTGGAACAGAGCCTGCGCTATGCCAGAGATCCCTCCTTACATGCAGGAGGAGCACAAGCAAGTCTTGTCTGTGCTAGTGGATTGAATAGCATAACATACTGCTTCAGAAATGCGGCGTCATTATTCTACACTAACGTTATTTTACACTAGATCCTTTAAAAATAAACATGAAGCCATTTTATAGTATTGTGGAACCTCATTCTCTCATTGGAAGTCAAACAGACCAGATCTATCAAAGCGGTAGTGTACATTTTGTAAGGCCAAAAAGATTTGAAGAGTACAAATGAGGGCACCTCCTTAGCTATGGGATCAGGCTGTTCATTTTGTGGGTTCTTCTGGATGCTTAGCCGAGCAGTGCCGGAGAAGACTCCACAATTTAATAAGCAGCATCAAGCGGAGGCTTAATGATCAATTCAGTCACCAGCAAGGGATGTAGGGGAAAGGGATTCCTGCTCGTGAGGTCCATGTGTGCTACTTCAGATAAAGACCTCAGAGAGCGTTAAAAGAAGTCTAAGAGATTTCATGTCCCTGAGCACATCCTACAGGATTACCTGTACCAGGTAGGAGCCGATGCTTTTAATCAGAATGAAACCTTTATGCATAATACTGTCCAGTTTAGGTTCTAGGTAATTCACTGTTTCAGGATTCGCTGCTTCAAAAGTTACTGTATTTTGGGAAGACTTTCTCCAGGCTAACTGATCTATACTGATTTCCTTCCTCTCCTTTATGTCCTTTGGAAGCTGCTCAAACATCCAACCAATCGGAGACAGAAGATTCAACACCATTAACAGAATCAACTACTGACCCATATTAAGGCGGCAGCAGGAAGACTCTTCCTGTTGATAACCAGCATGAGACCATAGTATCTACTATTGAGCGCCATCCTGTGGTGGTAATTGCAGGGGATACTGGTTGTGGAAAGACAACGCGCATCCCACAGTTTATCTTAGAGGGTTGGCGGAGAGACGCACTCTTTCAAGTTTATATTTTTATTGTGCACTACGTTTCAGATGCACCTGAGGAAGGGGAAAACACTGAAATAGCGCACGCCGCATGTCACAATAAAATTACAAACTTGAAAGAGTGCGTCTCTCAAGGTCCAAGGTATGCACAGACAGCGGTTAGCAGTTTGTGGGAAACAGCACTATCGTTATTTAAACATAAAGGAGTGAGAGGAGAACCAGAATATACAATATCTTAGGGGATGTCATACTTCACAGTGCAACAGGTTAACAACCCATTAGCTATTTCTTTGTTGAAGAACGCACTCTAGAAGGCTTTAATTCATGCACAACGTTTCGGGGAGTGTCTCCTTCCTCAGATGCACCTGAGGAAAAATGTAGGTTACCAGGTCAGGCTGGAGAGTATGCTACCTCCCGATGAAGAAGAAAAAGGAAAGAGGGAGGGGGGGGGGAGAAACTGCAAATTTCCTACTAAAATAGGCTTAGTTTCCTGAAATCAACAAATAAATGATCTGCGTTTACTTTACCGATATCACCTGGGACATTGGGAAGCTTGGAGAGACAAAGTTTTTGCTTATTTATAGTTTTAGGGTAAAAAAAAAAAAAAGGTGTGTGTATTTAAGATTTTTTTGTGGTGCATTTCCCCTTTTTTTGGGGATCATTCCCAAAGATGATCATCAAATCATCTTAGGGAATGATACCACTTGGAATACGGGCATAAATGCCCGTTTTCCCATTCGAAATCCGATCGGAAAAATCACTTCCCGGAAATCATTTTCCAGGAAGTGATTTTTTCATTCATTGCCAAAGATCATAATTTGGTGATCAGAAGTGATCACCAAATTTTGATCTCTGTCCCCATTTTTTTTTAAGTTCGTCGCTAGAAGCAAGACTTGAAAAATCCTATTTGTGAATGAACTTTGAGTTCCATTCACAAAATGTATAGAAAAGCTGGCAGCTTGACAGCTTTTCTATACTAGGTACTGCAGCCATAATCTAAATGCAGTACCTCCACTAGACCACTAGGTGTCAGTCTTGCACCACTCTATGGGAAGACCCCTGTAAGGAGGAAGTTCTGTAGTCACCGGGGTCCTCCTTTCAGTCTTTGAAGAGCTCCTCCTCACTTCCTCCTCGTGGGACCGGCTGACTCAGGAAAAGTAGATATCTCCTGATCCCCCCCTCGAATTTGCACCAAACTGAGGGGGGTCGAGGGGGCTAGGGGGGCAGTTGAATGTCTGCCCCCCTCGCCCTAGCGGGGGGGGGGAAAAATTTTTGGGAGGGGGGAAGCCACAATCGTATATTCACATCTGTGCATTTTACATTCACTGCACAGATCGTGAATATACGATCTGTGGCAGGGAAAGGGTTAAGGTCTGTGAACATCTTATTTTATACCCAACTGCCTTGCAAGGGTTCTTAGTTTCTACAGATCATTGAAATAGTCCATATAATGACACTTAAAGAGACTGTGGTCCAAGAATGACTTTGGTAAATTGTAGGAATTGCTCCCTGAGTTTTGCAATTTATTTCTATTGTTTATTTTGCATAGTTTTGAAGATATTTACATTTTTTGTGTGATGGAAGCAGCATCACCAGGTCCCTGCACTTTCTTTCTGAAACCTGTCAATCTGCCTGTTCTCCTCCCCTTTGCAGCCCCCCTGGTCCCTCTCACTCATGGACCCCATGGTCCCTCCAGCTGCAGGCCCTCCCCTCGCTGCCCAAGCCCCCCCCCACTCATGGGTGCCTAAGCCCCACCCACTCCAGGTGCTGTGGGCCACTCACCCCCCTACCCCCCCCCCCCCCCCAAACTCTGTGGAAATTGCCTTTCAGCAGCAGAGTGAGAACTCAGCCTGAAAATACTTTTCACATAGTAGAGATAGCTGTAGATTCCTTTACCTTCTCTGCAGCTCCTTCACATAGCAAGAGGAGGAGGGACTTCCTGTCTCCCTCACAAACTGAGGGAGTCTGAGCTGTGCTTGCCGGCGGCACTGTGCAGGAGAAGCCTTAGGAATGTCACAAGTCAGCCTCCCACCCATTAACTTTCTGTCATCATTCGTTATACTTGTGCTGCGGATCACGTGAGAGTAGGGATAATAAATATGAGAATTATGGTATTAATACATATACTGTAGTTCTGGTTGGTACAGGGAACTATATAATATTGAGAATTATGATATATAATATACTGTAGTTCTGGTTGGTACAGGGGTACTATATAATATTGAGAAATACTGGTATTAATCATATACTGTAGTTCTGGTGGTACAGGGAACTATAAATATTGAGGAATTACTGGTATTATATACATATACTGTAGTTCTGGTTGGTACAGGGATACTATAAATATTGAGAATTACTGGTATTAATACATATACTGTAGTTCTGGTTTGTACAGGGAACTATATAATATTGAAATTACGGTATTAATACATATACTTGTAGTTCTGGTTGGTACAGGGATACTATAAACATTGAGAATTACTGGTATTAATACATATACTGTAGTTTCTGGTTGGTACAGGGATACTATATATATTGAGAATTACTGGTATTAATACATATGTTACTATGTGTAACTGGATACAGGACATTATGGGGGGGGGTTATAAAGGTTGGACTAGATGGACGTATGTCTTTATACAACCTCCAATACTATGTTAATATGTAACTGTTATACAGACATTATGGGTAGGGTATAAAGGTTGGACTAGATGGACTATGTCTTATTCACCTTCCAATACTATGTTACTATAACATGTTATACAGACATTATGGGTAGGGTAAAGGTTGGACTAGATGGACGTATGTCTTTATACAACCTCCAATACTATGTACTATGTAACGTATACAGACTTATGGTAGGGTATAAAGGTTGGACTAGATGGACGTATGTCTTATACAACCTCCAATACTATGTTACTATGTAACTGTTATACAGACATTATGGGTGGTAGGTATAAAGGTTGGACTAGATGGACGTAGTCTTTTACAACCTCCAGTACTATGTACTATGTAACTGTTATACAGACATTATGGTAGGGTATAAAGGTTGGACTAGATGGACGTATGTCTTTATACAACCTCCAATACTATGTTACTATGTAACTGTTATACAGACATTATGGGTAGGGTATAAAGGTTGGACTAGATGGACGTATGTCTTATACAACCTCCAATACTATGTTACTATGTAAATGTATACAGACATTATGGTTAGGGTATAAAGGTTGGACTAGATGGACGTATGTCTTTAACAACCTCCAATACTATGTTACTATGTAACTGTTATACAGACATATGGGTAGGGTATAAAGGTTGGACTAGATGGACGATACAACCTCAATACAAGTTACAGTAACTGTTATACAGACATTATGGGTTGGTTAAGAGGTGGACATAGATGGACGTAGTCTTTATACAACACTCCAATACTATGTTGCTATGTAACTGTTATACAGACATATGGGGGAGGGTATAAAGGTTGGACTAGATGGATGTATGTCTTATACAAACTCCAATACTATGTTACTATGTAACTGTTATACAGACATTATGGGGTAGGGTATAAAGGTTGGACTAGACGGACGATGTCTCTTATACAACCTCCAAACTATGTTACTATGTAACTGTTATACAGACATTATGGGTAGGATATAAAGGTTGACTAGATGGACGTATGTCTTTATACAACCTCCAATACTATGTTACTGTGTAACTGGTTATACAGACATATGGGTAGGGTTATAAGGTTGGACTTAGATGGACGTATGTCTTTATACAACTCCAATACTATGTTACTATGTAACTGTTATACAGACATTATGGGTAGGGTATAAAGGTTGGACTAGATGGACGTATGTCTTTATACAACCTCCAATACATGTACTATGTAACGGTATACAGACATTATGGGTAGGGTATAAAGGTTGACTAGATGGACGTATGTCTTATACAACCTCCAAACTATGTTACTATGTAATGTTATACAGACATATGGGTAGGGTATTAAAGGTTGGACGTGGATGGATGGTATGTCTTTATATAACCTCCAATACTATGTTACTATGTAACTGTTATACAGACATATGGGTAGGGTATAAAGGTTGGACTAGATGACGTATAGTCTTTATACAACCTCCAATACTATGTTACTATGTAACTGTTATACAGACATATGGGTAGTGTATAAAGGTTGGACTGGAGGATGTATGTCTTTATATAACCTCCAATACATGTTACTATGACTGTTATACAGACATTAGGGTAGGGTATAAAGGTTGGACTAGATGGACGATACAACCCAATACTATATTACTAAGAGTTTAATTCTCCTTTAGATAGGGACGCTATTGAGAAATACATTACACAGAACTTTTACATATTACAGGGCTATGACAGTTAGCAGAAAGACTTACTGGGTTATTCAATAAAAGTTCTTATCGGTTAAAATGGTGCTAATTTTGCCCTAACCAATCAGATGTTAGCTTTCAAATGTTAAATAAGATCTGATTGGTTGGGGCAAAATTAGCACCTTTTAACCGATAAGGAACTTTCTATTGAATCTCTGTTAGTGTCTTAGAGTGAAAATAGGTTTACATGTCCTTTATAAAGAATGATTACACAATTCCAAAGGTTGGACTGGATGGATGTATGTCTTTATATAACCTCCAATACTATGTTACTATGTAACTGTTATACAGACATTATGGGTAGGGTATAAAGGTTGGACTAGATGGACGATACAACCTCCAATACTATATTACTAAGAGTTTCATTCTCCTTTAGATAGGGACGCTATTGAGAAATACATTACACAGAACTTTTATTGAATAACCCAGTAAGTCTTTCTGCTAACTGTCATACCAGCCTGAAACACGTAGGACATACCTGCAAACACGTTCCTTGGCTTTGGCGATGTTTTAAAACGATGTGCAAATAAAAGATGTTTTTATCAAAAGAAGTCTGATTGCAGGTATATGAAGCAACCAATAATGAGCGGTAATCATTTGTGTTGTACACTGTATTATTAAAGGGGAATGTGGTCTCCAAAACAAGTTGAGTTGAAAGAAAACACAATTTTCCTACCTTTAAAACGAGCCATCAACCACCTCTCACGTGTCCAGCAGCCAAGATATAAAGAAATGAATGACCAGAAAGTTAATGGGTGGGAGGCTGACTTGTGACATTTCCTAAGGCTTCTCCTGCACAGTGCGCCGGCAAGCAAGCACAGCTCAGGACTCCCTCAGTTTGTGAGGGAGACAGGAAGTCCCTCTCTCTTGCTATGTGAAGGAGCTGCAGAGAAGGTAAGGAATCTACAGCCCGTATCTCTACTTGTGAAAAAGTATTTTCAGGCTGAGTTCTCACTCTGCTTGAAAGCAATTTCCCACAGAGTTTTGGGGGGGGGGGGGGGGGTAGGGGGGGTGAGGGCCCACAGCACCTTTGAGGTGGGTGGGGCTTAGGCACCCATGAGTGGGGGGGGGCTTGGGCAAAGCGAGGGGAGGGCCTGCAGCTGGTAGGGACCATGGGGTCATGAGTGAGAGGGACCAGGGGGGCGGATGCAAAGGGGAGGAGAAACAGGCGATGACAGGTTTCAGAAAGAAAGTGCAGGGACCGGTGGGTGATGCTGGCTCCATCACACAAAAAATGTAAATATCTCAAAAACTATGCAAAATAAACAATAGAATAAATTGACAAAACTAAGGAGAGCAATTCCTAAATTTACCTAAAGTCATCTTGGACCCACAGTCTCTTTAAGTGTCATTATATGGACTATTTCAAATGATTGTAGAAAACTAAGAACCCTTGCAAGGGCAGTTGGGTAATTAAAAAAGATGTTCACAGACATTAACCCTTTCCCGCCACAGATCGTATATTCACGATCTGTGCAGTGAAGTAAAATGCCACAGATAGTGAATATACGATATGTGGCTTCCCCCCTCCCAAAAATTTTCCCCCCCCGCAGGGGCGAGAGGGGGGCAGACTTCAACTGCCCCCCTAGCCCCCTCGACCCACCCTAGTTTGGTTTGTTGCAAATTCGAGGGGGGGGACAGGAGAATCATACCTTTTCCTGAGTCCAGCCGGTCCACGAGGAGGAAGTGAGGAGGAGCTCTTCAAAGACTGAAAGGAGACCCGGTGACTCACAGAACTTCCTCTTACAGGGGGGCTTCCTAGAGTGGTGCAAGATGACACCTAGTGGTCTAGTGGAGGTACTGCATTTAGATTATGCTGCAGTTACCTAGTATAGAAAAGCTGTCAAGCTGCCAGCCTTTTCTATACATTTGTGAATGGAACTCAAAGTTCATTCACAATAGGATTTTCAAGTTTGCTTCTGCGACGACATTAAAAAAAAATGGGGACAGAGATCAAAATTGGTGATCACTCTGATCACAAATTAGATCTTTGGCATGAATGAAAAAACTCCTGGAAAATGATTCCGGGAAGTGATTTTTCCGATCGGATTTCGAAGGGAAAACGGGCATTATGCCCGGATTCAACGTGTGTATCATTCCCTAAGATGATTTGATGATCATTTTGGAATGATCCCAAAAAAAGGGGAGGAAATAGCACCACAAAAAAATCTTAAAGTATACACACACTTTTTTTTTTTTTTACCCTAAAAAAAAAAACTATTTAAAATAAGCAAAAATTGTCTCTCAAGCTTCCCAAGTCCCAGGTTGATATCGGAAAGTAAACGCCATCATTATTGTTGATTTCAAGGGAAACTAAGCTATTTTTAGTAGGAAATTTGCAGTTTCTCCCCCCCCCCTCCCTCTTTCCTTTTTCTTCTTCATCTACATTACACTTCAGGCTGGGCATGGACACTTCCTCCTAATAAAGCCTAAAGGAAGGTGTAAATATAAAACTTTGTCATTTGTACTTTGCAGATGGTGGTCAGCTTGTCAGACTCTGACACCTCTTGAAGCTGGAAAGTGATCGTCGCCTATAGAGATGCTCAGTGATTTCCGCCAGGCCTTGTCACTTATAGTGAAGAGGAGTCTGCACTAAGAACTGCCTAGATCCCTCCTTACATGCAGGATGAGCACAAGCAAGTCCTGTCTGTGCTAATAGACTTATGAACGCACAACGTACTGGTTGGAGATGATGATGGAAGAGTTATTTGCACTAAGAATCACATTTGTGCAAAAATATACTGCACAAATATACTGGTTGGACATTCTACTTTTAGCACTTAAAAAATATTTATTTTAAAATAGGGACTTGTAAATATTATTGTGGGGAAGGGATGTGATGGCAATAATAAACATTATTTTTAAATGAAGTTTACTTTCTTTGTATATGATCACTTTGCACCAATACACAACTAAAACTCTCTGGTGCATTGTTTACCAATAGGTAATTTTCAGAAGATATCAGGGAGATTCAAAAACAGTTCTTATGGTTAAAAATTGTGCTAATTTTGCCCAACCAATCAGATCTTAGCTTTCAAATGTTAATAAGATCTGAATGGTTGGGGCAAATAAGCACCATTTTTAACTATAAGAACTTTTATTGAATCTGCCTGAAGTTTCATCTTCCGGTTAGGAAAGGTTTCTTTGGTGAGAAAGGTGAAACTGGCTTCCAGCAGATGTGGTAATGGCAAGATCATTGAATAGCTTTAAAAGTGGGTTAGATAAGTTTCTAAACTAAAAATATTAGAATTACTGGTATAATACATATATTTTAGTTCTGGTTGGTACAGGAATACTATAGAATATTAAGAATTACTGGTATAATACTATACTGTAGTTCTGGTTGGTACAGGAATACTATAGATATTAAGAATTACTAGTATTAATACATATACTGTAGTTCTGGTTGGTACGGGGAGACTATATAATATTGAGAATTCTGGTATTAATACTATACTGTAGTTCTGGTTGGTACAGGAATCTATAGAATATTAAGAATTACTAGTATTAATACATATACTGTAGTTCTGGTTGGTACGGGGATACTATTAATTGAGAATTACTGGTATTAATACATATACTGTAGTTCTGGTTGGTACAGGAATACTATAGAATATTAAGAATTACTAGTATTAATACATATACTATAGATCTGGTGGGTACAGGGATATTGTATAATATTGAGAACTACAGTATATATATTAATACCGTATTCTCAATATTATATATACTGTAGTTCTGGTTGGTACAGGGATATTATATAATATTGAGAATAACTGGTATATATACTGTAGTTCTGGTTGGTACAGGATACTATATATATTGAAATTACTGGTATTAATCATACTGTAGTTCTGGTTGGTACAGGATATATATAATATTGAGAATTACTGGTATTAATACATAACTGTAGTTCTGTGTTGGTACGAGGGATACTATATAATATTGAGAATTACTGGTATTAATATCATTACTGTAGTTCTGGTTGGTACAGGGATACTATATATATTGAGAATTACTGGTATTCATACATATACTTTACTTCGGTTGGTACGGGATACTATATAATATTGAGAATTACTGGTATTCATACATATACTGTAGTTTCTGGTGGTACGGGGATACTATATAAATATGAGAATTACTGGTATTCATACATATACTGTAGTTCTGGTTGGTACGGGGATACTATATATATTGAGAATTACTGGTTTCATACATATACTGTAGTTCTGGTTGGGTACGGGATACTATATAATATTGAGAATTACTGGTATTAAACATATACTGTATTCTGGTTGGTACAGGGATACTATAATATTGAGAATTACTGTATTATACATATACTGTTATTCTGGTTGGTACAGGGTACTATATAATATTGAGAATACTGGTATTCATACTATACTGTAGTTCTGGTTGGTACGGGATACTATATATTTGAGAATTACTGGTTTAATACATATACTGTAGTTCTGGTTGGTAACGGGGATACAATATTGAGAATTACTGGTATTAATATTATTCTGGTTGTCAGGGATCCTTTCCCATTGCCATTTGGAATCAGGAAGGAATACCCCCTCCCCTCTTTTTAGGTTCCTCTAGATCAACTGTTAGTGGCTTTAAAGGTGGACACATGCCTTTATTCAACATCAATAATTATGTTAATAGATCCTTTATAAATCAAAGGTATTTTTGCACTTTCATTTTTGGCATACTTTTTTTTTCATGGAATGAAGTTGTGTACCAGATGCAGACACATACTACTCACAGGCATTACTGTTTGAGGCTCAAGCAGGAGAGTGCACGGAACTCACAGGCATTACTGTTTGAGGCTCAAGCGAGAGTGCAGGAACTCACAGGCATTACTGTTTGAGGCTCAAGCAGGAGAGTGCACAGAACTCACAGCATTACTGTTTGAGGCTCATGCAGGAGAAAGCAGAGGAAATCTCAGAGGGGCGGAGCTTAACATTCACAAACCAGTAACAAGATGTCAGCATTCCCAAGGCTGGGAAAAAAAAATATGGCAACGGTATTTTAAAGCTGCAGCTACCAAATGAACATAACTTGATTTTTCAGTTCCTTATCCTTTAAAGTAATGGAAGACTTATCCAAAGTAATTTTAATATTTCAATAGACCATAATAAGCTCTATCCTAAAGGATGGGTAGAGTGGTCCATATTAGATATGCTAAGTTGGCCAAAATTATGCAGTATTGTGAGATGATGTAAAATCATCTAAGGGGGGAGGTGTCGGAGCCCGAATTTAAAGATTGCCACATTTTGAGGTCCCTCTGGGGAAATATATGGTGGGTAAGGGTCAATATCCCACAAATTAGAAATACCAATGATGTGTAACTTACAGTAAATTGAGAAATGTGACGTATATTCCATGATTAATATGTAATGACATGTATGCTATGCCTTGAAATATAATCCAATCATGTATCAGCACCAAATGTAAGCTGGCCCAGAAATGTTGTAATGTCCTGAAAGTTGCCTATATAAACCTAACCTAACTGAAAGCAGAACTGTTCTGAAGCTTGCTAGATTATCTTATTCTTGTGTGAGTATTATTTCCAATAAACATTATCTTATTTGAGCACATTTGGAAAATGTGTGCCTGAGTATTATTTGGGCATTATCCCCACTGGGAACAGTAAGTGGTGCGTACACTGACAATTCACCAGTTTTTGTTTTAAGGGTGAACAGGTCTGATTCAGATCAGACCACTAACTTATTATATAAACCTAATAAAGAATTCTACATGGCTACATATCGGCACTTACCGATCTATTATTAAGCAGCTTCTTCTGCTCCAAAAATAAACCTCATTTATAACCACTCCAACTGCTAGGTTAAATCAAGCTAAATCTTTCATCACAGTATACCCATAACCTAATATTGGACCTGTTGACCAAAATGATCCAAATTTACTGTTTGACTGATTAACAATGAACTAAACAAAGGAGAAAAATACCCAACCATAACTATTTCATGTCAAAAAAATACAAGCAAGCAGACAGATTCAACTTCCCCCCCAAAAACCCTTAAGATGAAAACCTCATGATTTTGATGCAAAATAAAATGTACACAAAAGCTATGATTATGCTCTGTATATCGTATACTCGATATAAATGGAGATATTTTACCTTTAAAAGCATCCTGAAAGTCTCCCCTCGGTTTATACTCGGGTCTGTGCTGATCTGGATGCTGCTGGACAAAAAACTATGCCCTGGGAAAACAAAAGCTGTACCCATAACACAGAGAATCCTTTTGATTTCAGTGGGTTAGGCAATTGTTGTCTTGTTCACTCAGATCAGCCCAGACTGCAAGGAAAAAAAAAACAAATCTAAGTGTTCAGCTGCACAGAAAGTTATGCAGGGCACGGCGGTGTATGGGACTTTCTATGGGGCGGTGTATGGGACTTTCTATAGGACTGTCTGTGGAACTATGGGGCTGCCTATGCAAGAAAGTCAACCCTTGGTTTATACTCGAGTCAATCAGTTTTCCTAGTTATCAGTATCATCTAGTATATAATGTACTAATATAATCCCGCTTCCTAACAAATTCACACAAGTGCTGCCCATACACTTATATCGTGTCGTTAGATTTGAGTTCAAATCTAATATCTAAGAAAAATGGTTTATTTACCTCCTGATGTTACAGTTCATTTGCAATGAAAAGGATTGAGCCAGGCAGCTGTCCAAATTCAGAAGGGGAGTTTCCTAGTGTATGGCTGCATAATATGTCAACGAACTAAGAGATGAAATCCTGAAGAGGGTATAATCCAAATACTAATAACAGACAGTTTTCCCATTTAGCCAATAACGCACAAAGATGAAAGTGCACTCTGTCCCAGCAGGTGGGTGCAGACACCTTGAATATCCTGCGTTGGGAACCGGAAAATCCAATAAAGTACAACACAGAGGGTCGCACCCCAAAGTAGTATTAGTTTATTGTGAACCACACATCACACACGTAACAACGTTTCGGTGGATAACCCCTGAAACTTTGAGTAACGTGTTTGATGTGTGGTTCACACATAAATTAAATAATACTTTGGGGTGCGACCCTCTGTGTTATACTTTATTGGATTTTCCCATTATAACAATCTGGCATGATATAAAAAAATAAATAAACCGAGAACTTGTTAGACCATTAAACTCTAATTTAGTTACATTTTAAAGACATTTTATTAGAAATCATGCAAACTTTTTTTTTTTTAACATATAAAAAAATACAAGTGCAATAAGACTGTTGGTTGGTGCAACCCTGAGGCAGCAAAATATTATCTTCCAACCAGAACAAAATGTCAGAACATCAGGTCAACCCCCATTCTATTCATGGGCTCCAATCTCTCACGACAGATCGAAACCTTTGATTCTAAACACTTCTTGTAGTTTTGCCTTAATCTTTGTCAGAACACCTAAAGAGCCATTTATTTACATGATCGACATTCTTTTAGTGTCTGTCACACAATATAAAATGTTAGTTCAACCACTACAAATAGAAGAAGATTGAACACATTTATTTTTAACTTCACCTTCAAGAAAAAAAAAACCTTTTACACTTTCTTAAATCCCATTTCGACTTAACCTTGGCTAAACTCAGAGAAAACACTTACATTAAAACATTCTCTTGCGACTTACATTGCCAGGATGAGATGTAAAATTATCCTGCTGAAACATTAAAATCATCCCTCCCCCCTATTCTTTGTGAGGGACCCTCTATCTTTCCTAGAGTTAACACCATGAACCCCTAAGTCCAGTACAATGGACGATGGTGAAGCCTCTATTGTCTGCAAGAATGGTGTGGATTTATGAATTGGTTGCCACTTCTTTCTCTCGGACTAAGAGAAAAGATGAATAAAATTCATTTTATTGTATCGTAGCATTGTTATCTTTTGTTATACTTGCACACTAATGAGAGCCTCACTCAACTTGACCGAATCCTCCTACCATTTGCTTTCCAAAGTAACCTACCAAATTAAATTAACGCACATTAAAAAATCCACACAGTCACAATGCTTGATATGTTGATTAGAAGCTGACACTGCACAAGCAGTTAAAGCTCAGTACTAAGGGAGGATATAAAGGGAACCTTTGTCAAATGGTAGCACAGGTTTTCAACACTACCACAACAAGTACAGGTTCTACAAGTCTACAGGCAAGACGCCTATGTATATATGTGTTGTGTGTGTAATATTTATATATACACATTTAATTATTAATATTAAATAATATCACTAGAACGTTAAGACAACAATGGGGCATGGTGTCAGAGCAATTTTAATAATATAGTTGTACTAGTTTCTTAACCAGCGCCTTTGCTTTATGATAGGACCAAATTGTCTGTATTTAGGGGTCTGAAAATGCTTTTTCCCCCTCCCCAGCCACCTCCTTGTAATTCATCATAACATTAGAAGTGGTCATCAAACTGGATTTAGTTCATTAAATACATTTTAGACAATTGGCGAGGATACAACATTTAAGTTAGGAAACATAAGAAAATAATTAGAGAAGACACCAGCAGCTAAATACAAATAACTATTAAACAATTGTTTTTCCTATCCTTATAGAGAAAAAATAAACTGTGCTCCAACAGCAAGCCAGAACCAAGGTTAAGAAAACTAGACTTGGCCGCTTTTACAAAGTGCAGAAATAATATCAGATGGGAGCACAAGCCTTGCTGGGAAGGGAAGCAGCAGATGAATCCTCGAGAGGACTTTATGGAAGCAACATGAAGATTCTGCAGCGACTGAGATAAATCAGGACCCGCGCAGTCTGAAGTGCTAAGCCACCGCAAGATGGGATTTGTTAGATGGATAAGTGCTGCCTGATAGGCTGGAGGACACAGGGGTTCCTGGAGACATCTTCTCTGTTGTGGTCCATCTTAAGGTAGCAGACTCACAGGACACCACAGTGGCATGCTTCAATCTGCAGTAAAACAGTGTGGCAGAATTTCGGAGTGGGTGGAAACACAAGTGGAAGGGAGACAAGACACACGTTTTCCAGGAGGGAATTGGACAATGTAGGGAATGGATGACGACACCACAAATTCATCGTTAGATGCCTGGAAAAAAAAGGCACTTGCTTTACAGCTGAAACAAGTAAACAAGTAAATCCTTACTTTTGCTGTATTAGCACTATTTGCACAATTTTTAGTGACTACGCTATCTCTACACTGTGTCACTTTATTTTGTATAATCTTAATGTGGGAGGAGATTGAGCTCATACTTAAGTGCATTACTGTTGAGACGGAGGTAATATCCATCATTGTGGAGTGATGAACTTCAGAGGCTTGAAATCGTAAAAGCTACGGGGAGTTACCTCGCCAAAGCAGGATGAGTAGCCACCGTGTATCTTGAGTCTCAATACAGCTGTACATCCCAGGATCCATTTCTTGCCTGTATTTGCACATAGGCTTCATGTTATTTGAACTTTAATTTTACAGTGACATTTTACCTCCCGGCAACCAATCACCTTAGTCAAAGAACATGGAGCCGTGGACCACTCTTAAAGACCTTTTAATATAGTATTTATGTACTGGGGACGCCCAGTGCTCTATATTTAGTAGTGTGATTTTGTCCTTATGGGGATGGGGGATTGTATATTTTTGTGTGGGGTGATATGTCTGTTCGTGGCCAATAAATTCATTGAATACCAGTGTGAGATTGCTTGTAGGGATACTTGGGAAGCCTTTCTTCCTACTCTGGTTTTGTAGTATTTTTTCATTTGATCCCTTGCACCACCTGAAGTAATTTTCAGGTAAAACATATCCATATACACGGTAGTGCATTTAATATTAGGTATATTTTTACAAGCAAAAACCTACCAGTCTCTTGAATAATGCTTGTGAAGGTTCTCATTCATTCAGTCATGGTAATTCTGTTGTATTCAATTAGATCAACTGGACTTGAAGTTTAGTTCTTGAAGACGTTTCGCTAGTCATCCGACTGAATCTCAATTCAAATGACTTGTACAAGAATCTGTGGCAATTATGTACCCTGGAAAATCTCAATTAGCATATCACAGCCAGGTGTTAAGGGCGTGATTGGATAGTGGCTAAGAGGTGTTTATAGGAAACGCCCAGGGTAAGGTGTTTAAAACAGCATTGTACATGGCAGACAGATGGTGTTGAACCCCCCACCTCTATTTAGGCTTGGTTTCTTTATTTTCACATATGGCCTCGACACCTCTCTTGAACCAGTCACGTTCCTTTTCCAATATGTTACATTACAATCTTCAAAGGAATGTCCTTTATCCTTAAGATGCAGGTACACGCTGAGTCTTGACCCGACTCAGAGCATTGGCTCTTCTGTGCTGGGCCTATACGTTGATGCAGTTGCTGTTTGGTCTCCCCCATACAAATCGAGAATTCTTCACTGCACTGCACTGCGTATATGATGCCTTTTTCTTGTGTTTCGGTATGGGTCTTTCTGATGTACCAATTGCTGCGCTCAGTGTGTTGTTCGGTTAAAGCAGACAGGGATACGGTGTTTTTTTGAAATTCTTCTTAATTCTCGGAGACCCCTGCTACATATGGGATGACCATGTCTTCCTCCTGTCTTGCTTTTCCCTTCACTGTTGTTATACGTTTTCTTTCTTTCCTTCTACTTCTTTAGACAAAGGCCCAGTCTGGATATCCACAAGTTTTAAGGGCTCCTCTGAGAGGTTTCATTTCTTTAGCCTTCACCTCTGTGCTAGTGGGGATGTGCTCAGCTCTGTGACACCCAGCTTGTGATCTAAAGGGTGGTGGGAGTCAAACATCAAATACTGATCTGTGTGTGTTGGTTTTCTGTAAACCTCTACTTCCAGTTTACCATTCTCCTTGACTTCTACCAACAGTCCAAAAAGCCAGTTTGTTGTTTTGTACCTCTTCCCTTGTGAATTTAATGTTTTGGTCCACCGCATTAATGTGTTCTTGAAACTTGTACTTCCTTCTGGTGGATTTTAACCCAGGTGTCATCAACATATCTGAACCAGTGGCTGGGCGCTATGCCCTTAAAGGTATTAAGCGCCTGTTTTTTTACTCTACCTCCTCCATGTAAAGGTTGGCCACAATGGTGAAACTGGAGATCCCATAGCACATCCGTGTTTTGCTTATAGAACTTATCCCTGTATTTGAAATAGGTGGTATTCAGGCACAAGTCCAGTAAGGAACACACCTGTTCTGGGTTGAGATAAGTTCTCTGGTAAGAGTGCTGTCTTGGCCTAGCCGTTTTCTCACCAGGGATCATTCTGAATTGAGAAAGCCGTCGGATGACCAGCGAAACGTCTTCAAGAACTAAACTTCAAGTCCAGTTGATCTAAATAAATACAACAATACTCTTGAATTAATGTTTGTATGGAAATTTCAGTCAGGTAAATTAGAGACCAGCTTTTACTTTTTTCTTAAAAGTACCAGAGCGAATAACTTATCCAGTTGAAACTGCATGATAGCGAGTTAAAATTACCCCTCCCCTTTAACAACTCAAAACAAACATATGTAGGGGTGTGTGAAGTAATGTGCTTCATGAAAAATGTCGTATCTGCTGCATATTTTTTAACATTAACAAAACATTAGAAATTGGGGGTGGGGTTGATTAGTGCACATGAAATAATATATCATACAATGACAATATATGAGGTGTTATTTAAATATAAGGAATTAAAATCTGAATACTGACTAAACAGGGTTTACAGAGATTCTTTGGCACTAAGACCACTAGAGGTCCGTAAACACGTACGTGCCATGGACAAGGGCCTATTCACCCGTCCTGCCTCGTCCGTGGCGTTGGACGCGTGTACGAGGCTTAAGCAAATGCCCTTACTTGTTTCGGTATGAGAGTATTCAAGCTTTCCCTTTGACTGTCTCCCTCTGCTGGCTTCTCTCGTCCAATCCATTTTCCTTTCTTTCATGCCTTGGGTCCATCTGTAGGTGTACTATGTCTCCATTCTCAGAAGGTTGACCTGTTCACTGTCGTCTTGACTTTCTTCCTTCTGTAACATAATTCAAAAGAACAGAAATAAAAGATTTTGTTAACCGGTCTTTGTGTTTTATATTAACAGTTTATCAGAACTTTAAGTGTTTCAAAGGCATCTATACTGAAAAATTTAGATTTTTTGATTTGACCCCTATTTTTTTTTTTTTTTAGATCTAAAGCATTTTGCATTTCACCGGTCATCAAGTTATCATAAACTTAAATGGAATGGTGACAGCATTTTGATAGTTGGTTTGCTTGATTTCACAGAAGTCAGGTCAGATGGAAGTGTGACTGGTTAGAAAAAGGGAGGAGGGTATTTACTCAACAAGTGCTGTATTGAAACATGCAGCAAAACACACCTCTTACATATATTCAATATTTCCATGATGTAAAGGCTGAGCTCTTAGGCTTGGGCACACACAACAGTTATTTTTGGTTGTACCAACCATATTCCATATATTGGTCGGTCGGCCTGAAATATCTGCTTTTATTTCTCACTCTTCCCATGTATGTAAAGCATGGCTGATCGCCATTTTGAGTGATCCGATAAATTGGATCGCTCAATGGGGTCTTTCAGATTTATGGGTCAAGAGAAACATTTTCAGACGACCCCATCTCCAGTCCCCACCTCTGGGGAAAGATCAGAGCCTCATGGTGGGGAAGTTCGAGTGGATTTAGATAGAGTGCACAGAACGTACTGTAAATCCAATCTGAATAACACTGCCCAGGTATGGCTAACTATAGTCTGTATTGTCTATATTTAGAATTATCTTGCTTTTATATTCTATTTGTTCCAGGGGGCAGGGAATTTATAAGGAACTAAGTGAATTTCCAGGCTTTTTAATGTTTAAAGGAAAGATTAAATTCTTTCCCCTACCCTTCTCCAAATGAGACACCCAGGATGAGGACCTAAACACTAGTCACCAACCTGGGTTTACCTTTAACTCTTGCACCACGCTGCTTTGAATTTATACATACGTGCTTTGAATACATGGCCCATCGTATAGCACACTTTACTAAAAGTGCCTGTTCCCACTGGCCATGCACAGGGGTGGAAGTTGTGTACTTACTTGACATTAGCCTGTTGGTTCTCCTTTGGCATCTCCTGCTGTTTGGAATTCCCCAGTATTTGTTTCTCCTCCTAATAAAAGCAGAACACACAGGCGTTAGTCCATTTCAAGAACTGTTGATGTGAGACAGGAGCTTAACATTCCTCTTTTCCCCATACCACACGCCTGTCTTACGACCATATGCAAATAATGCATGTCAAACAAGCTTAGTGGCATACAAATTTCTGTTATGCTTTATTGAACAACAAAAAAAAAATCTGTTATGCTGGGTATACATTACTTAAATTCTCTTTGCAACTTTCTGACAATTGCCTTGTGTATATACCTGGTTTGTGCTTAATAGTGGCTTTTGAGCCACATTTGGAAGAAACTTTTGACACATCAAATCTTCTTATTAATGATCTGGACCTGAAATAAAGAGGACTGTTTATTTTGATCTCCTTTAAACTTTATAATATTCTCTTAAAGACATGTCCACCCCTCCACATATGCAGATTTTTGACCCCTCCCCCAACCAAAGACATTCCTGAAGCCAGATCTTTTTACTAATGATCCACCCCCTCGTGCAGCTCCTCTTAAAGCTAGCACATGCCTAGAGAAGGTAACTTGGGGAGCAGCAGTCTGTCATGGGCCGTGATATCCAAGGTAAGTTGTGTTCTCCCGCACCACCCTTAATCTTCAAGATTATATTGGCTGGTACTGCCCATCTTGTCATGACCAATGACCAAACTTCACAATAAAAAACAAAGCGATGGTGCACTCCCACTTAAACAAACTTGTGTGCTTTATTCACATGTGTAATGTTTCGATATCATGTGATATCTTCATCAGACAACATCACGCAAATTTGTTCAATTCTAGATTGCACTATTGCTTTGTTTTTTTTACGGGACGTGATATTCGTTGTCATGGCCATGAAAGTTCTGTAACCAAAGAACAGGAAGATGGCAGAAAGGGGCGACGTACATGGGGAGGAAGATCTGGAACGTCCTGCTGGTGGGTGTACTGCAGATTGGGGTTTGGAGGGGGAGGAAGCCAAGACTAAATTTTCATTTGGGTGGACATCCTCTTCAAAAGTTACACTCGGCATATCAAAATATATAAATCTTGCTTATTGGAAATGGCCATATTAAAAGACCTGCGTAAGAGTCAGCTCCCTCCTGTGTGGACGTTGTGGAAGGTTTGAGCCGCTATAAAGATAAATACCTCTTCAATCGAGAAGATAAATAACTCTCCAATATTTTGAAGCCACAAGAATTACCCCAAATTACAACAGTTCAGTCTAAAACTGTGTTCGGAAACCGAATTGGTTTTATTAATATTTTTATTTTTAGAGCTTGAAGTGCAGTACACAGGGCTATGTATAGAGTTACTACCACTAAAAAAAATGGCTACAACAACCAATAGCACATTGTCGATTTATTATACATACTTTGGATTTTGAATGGATCTGTCAGTATTATGAAGGTTAGCATGACTCACTGTGATGGCTTAAAGGGCAATGGTTAATCACCGCCCAAACTACAGAAATCTCACAGACGTAGGTCTAATCTTGTTATGCAGAAAATAATGCTCTCCCTTCCCTCTGCCTCTCAAAATGTTTCTGCCCCTCCAAGCATTCAAATGGTAGATGAGGCAGCTAGGAAATAGCATTCCGTCACTGGTTGTTTGATGTATCTGTTAAATCCATGACTAAATCCTCGTACACATGTCCAATCTTGGCACCGACCCATGAGCCCTTCATGCAAAAGATGAATGCCATTTCACCCAATAATCGCACGGGGGGGTTACAGAATGCATACACACGGTGCGATTCACCATAAACAGACGTTGTCGTTGTCGGTGCTAAGATAGACATGCGTACAAGCCTTACAGCTCTAACTGGAAGAATCAGGAATCAGACGAGAGAGAGGTAACCGAACATCAGGGAGCAGTTAAGGTTAGGACTTGCATCTCTCAGATTTGTACCTATGGCAATTTTTAGGGTTTACATATTTCATAGATTATATACAAATAAATATAAGTTTTTTTGCTTGTCAGTCATTTTCTATTAGAGACAAAGCAATACATAAATTGCACATACTATCGGTATTATTGCAATTGGTGTGGCAAAAAAACCCCAAAACCCTACTTTAATTGTGCTATGACTCTATACATTTCCCTTATGGTCTGGTAAATATGACAGCAATTAGTAGTAACTATAAAGTAAATCTGTGCAAGGAAAGAGGAAAGAGTTAAGAAGTGAAGTTGGTAGTGCAGGAAAAGAGAGAGCACCCAAGCTGACAGAGCCATGATCAGGTTCAGTATCTTTTCTACTCACGTTGGCACTGGGCAGGTTTTTTTTGGGTGCCGGATGCCTGTGGGCGGGTACTGCCAGCTGCTGGTTTTGCTGCATTTGTACTAAAAAACGATACCATTTTAGTGGTTTTCTGCTTTAAAGCTTCAAAGAAAGTCGATATAGCTTACAGGCCATTTTTATTTATTGTAACTACCTATGTGAAACCAGCACCCCAAACACCCACAAAATGTCTAACACATCCAATGAACGGCCTATGGACAGAAATCAATTTTCCTCCCCTTTATGCAATGCTTAAATGGAATCCAATTAAATTAGAATATGTATCCATTGTGTGTAGTACTGTTTAAGAACACTGTTCTGACAGTGATCCTATAGGGAAACTATACTTGCGCATAGCCGATGGCACTCTGCTGCTCCTCCCCCAGTAACTGCATGAGTATGTATCCCTTTAAAACACACTTTAATTATTCAATTGTTAAAATCATTAGAAAATGTGTATACTTGTATAAAATTGCAGAGTTCTGTGTCTTGCGTACAGATTACAATCCTCAGAAGCTTCTTTTTTAATGCCTTATACGATTTTTTTAGCATAAGTAGCCTACAACATCTAGAACATAAGCCAATCAAAATATCTTTATAATTGTAAGGAGTTTTTAATGGGTCAAAACTCGTCCTGCTCAACAGACTGCTCACCAAATTCCAGTAGTTTCGTAAATTGAAGGTGATCACCAAGCTAGAAATTGCTAACACATTTCTATGCTCACTAAATACTACACTCTATACTAGATAATTTCTAAAGGGCTACATCAAAGAATTGAAAGTCCCCATAGATTTCTAGCGTTTAAAGGGCATGTCCACCCTTAAGTTCTACATTGCATTTACCAGTATTTTAGGTGTATTTCTCTCTAGCTGTTGTCATTCCCTTTTTTTCCCTTAAGGCATGTCCACACCCCAAAACTATAATCCCCCCAACTACTGCGCCCACCATGTAGTGTAGTTTAATCCTTACCTAACATCCCAGCTCCATAGGTTCTCCTGTAGTCCCCCCCCCAAGTCCCCAAAACAAACTGCCCACCAGGAGGCTAGCAGAGTCCATATAGGACTCTGCTTCCTACCTGGCCTCCGGGAGAAGTTTGGCATGTGTACTGCAGCCCTTCTCCCACTCCCCCTCCTCCGGATTCCCTCCCCCTAGCGTTATCCATTTAATATAGCCTTCCTCCTGGTCCCCCAGCCCCAACCGCATATTTTTATTTTAGAAAAGCTCCCCAAACTCTTACTTACCCCCCTCTTTCCTCCTCCGCCCGCGCTCCCCGCCTCTTCTTGCGAAATGCAACAGAGGGGCGGGACCGGCAGCCGCGTCTGAATTGGCTGAGCGGCAGCCAATCACGGACCCGGCTGCCGGCAGCTCACTTCAGCGGAGGAAAGAGGAGAGGTAAGGAGAGTTTGGGGACTTTCTTAAAAAAAATTATGCGTGGGGCTGGGGGGCCCGGAGGAAGCTATATTAAATGGATTCGCTAGGGGGAGGGAATCCGGAGAGGGAGGAGTGGGAGAAGGCGCGCAGTACACATGCCAAACTTCTCCCGGAGGCAGGTAGGAAGCGAGTCCTATATGGACTCTGCTAGCCTCCTGGTGGGCAGTTTTTGGGACTTTGGGGGGGGGGACTACAGGAGAACCTTATGGAGCTGGGATGTAGGTAAGGATTAAACTACACTACATGGTGGGGCCAGTAGTTGGGGGGATTATAGTTTTGGGGGTGGACATGCCCTTTAAGGAAAAAAGGGACTGACAACAGCTAGAGAGAAACTACACCTAAAAATACTGGTAAATGCATATGTAGAACTTAAAGTATGGAATATTTTTTTTTTTTAAACTATAGCTGGGTACACTGATCACACAGATTTTTTAAAAATGACAGACAGGATCTGTAAGATCCTGTCTGTCATTTTTCAAAGATCAAGATAACACACAGTCCCGAGAGTTCTCCCTATGCCACACATGTACACAGCATAGGAGACGTTCGGGACGGTGCTTTTCCTCCACCATGGGCGACGTTCCGTGGCCTCCACTCCTCGGGAAAGCCTCACACACACGTGCTGATAAAGCCCTGATACAGGTTTGGATCCACGGTATTGGGGCTTTATTGGTACTGTGTGTACCTACCTTATGTAAGGGTTGGGACACGCCAACTGATTACATGCCAGAAACCAGACCAAAGAAAAAAAACATTCTGCTTTATGTTTTATTCACCGCTACTCAAGGTCCAACAACCAGTTATAAATGGGTGTCAATCATTAAATAGGTTTCACACCCAAAGTCACCATTTTTTAGTAAAGGACTGGTTTCCACTCTGGCATTCTAAGCTTGCCCCTCCCTCCATACAGTCAATCAAGGCTGTGACTGCTGACACTACAGCCAATGATCGACTGCGTTTCATCTGCTGCGCCTCTGCACTTGCTCAAGCTTATAAAAACTCACTGAGCAGTGGAAAGACACAATCACTTTGCCAGAAGAACAGAATCTCATTAAATATCTTGTTCCAAATGCATGTAATAAACCGGTAAAAAATACCAGTTGGGGCTGCGGGTGTATAACTGACAAGTCACCAGTTTTTTGTTTTAAGTGTAGACATGCTCTTTAATTGGGAAAAAACCCATAAGGACACTATACAGTAATTACTGAAGCATAAAATCCCTTAAATAGGACTGTGACTATGGCTATATATTGGCTGAATTCACAATCACAACAGAGACTGCTCATTTGGCAGTGTTGGGTATCCCAGAAAAACCCGAAGTGGCACCAGCTCCATAAACCTGAATTGAGCAGACATCACCTAGGAGACATAAAAAGGATATAGCATCAATATTCATTTTTAAGGTACGTTTTGTTCTCAAAAAAAATACAGCAGCTAGGTTGCTTATTGTATGGGGAATGTATTCATTTCATTTGACTACAATTAGACTTTAGTTTCTCCTTTAAAAGTATCTTGTATTTTATTTAGGGTTATTGGGTGAAGATGGCAATAAGCCAACTAAAAGGATGACACTCACTGCTATTAAATAATTACATTTAACTTGCTTACTGTGCAAAGACAATAAGAAATGGTCTCTACAGGACAATCTGATGTCAGGTGCAGCTGAGCCAGCTTCTAACATACACAGGAAGTCAGAGGCCACCACTATAGCCTTCTAAGCGCCCTGGAAATATAATCCCATGCGCTCTGATTAACTGACACAGCGAACCTATATGACTCACCTCCAACTGGCCCACATAGTGTGCGCTTTTTACACACTTTGGACTGCATGTTAAAACGCACTGGTGTGGCCTAGCTCTAAACAAGTACTTGCTGGGATTCAGTCAAATGCAAAGTAGGTTTCGTTCCCTTGTGAGGGAGCCTTAAATGCAACTGAGCAAGGCTATTTATATATATTATATATATATGAATTGTCTGAATCCAATTAAATTTCTGTTTTTTTCTGTACATACAAAAAAAAAAAAAAAATATTTGCTTAAAACAGCAGTTAAAAGAGATGTAGTATGTATGGCGCTTAAAGGGCAAATATACTGGAAAGATGGACATTGAAATTTGCATTCTTCCCAGAGAGGCCAAAAAAATAAGCAGTGAGTTGTCAAAATACTTTCGTGCATCGCCTGAGAGCTCTCCCATCGATGCTCTACAATTTGCACCATGGCCCCTCACCACCGCTCCCCTCTACCCCTCTCCTATATTTAAAGTTAGAAAAATAGTCACACATGTGCTAGCAATGACTGTAACCGCTCATGAACTCTTAAAACCTGAAAAGAGTTTTAAGTCAATTTTTCCAGTATAGTTGCCTTTAATTTCCCTTGTATGCAGCCCTCCTGGAAAGGTTGCCACCCGCCTCTTAAAACTGTAAAAACTTGCACATCCAATACCCAAAAGTAACTGGGGAGGATCACACACTTCAGGCTATACTAGTTTTAGAGGTTAAGAGCCTTTTTCTATCGAGGCTTCCATGTAGCCATCTTCTTTAAGTTATAATGGAGGTGGACGTGCCCTGTAAAACAACATTACACACATCCTCTAATTTACCGCCTTTTAAACAGCCCTTATATGCAAGTGACTAATTTAAAATTAATGGATGGTCTCTATGGCTGAAAACTGGGACATCCTGCATGTATTTGAATACTTTACCAATACGTTAATTTGTCAATTATATCAGCTAATTTAAAGGCTTTATCTCAAAACCCATACAAGGTCACTACTTGGTACACCAAGGCAAGGCACTCTTTAAGCCATTGCGCAGCGCTGGATTTGCGCTTTTTTAAGAATCTGGGGTTTAATAGTTTATCTTAAAAGGCCAGTCATGGTAATTACACTTTTCCCCTCCTCCTAATGATTTGCAAACCACATTAACAGCAAACATTTTTTTAACAACACGTGTTTAGTGGTATCTACCTTAAAGGACAAACCCACCCTCATAAGAGAATCTTTTAGAAAGTATGGCTCTTTAAAATATATTGATATATCATAGTTTGTGCCATGAATTCATTACTGTATGTCTGCTATGCTTCTGGAGGTCTCATCGGAAACTGAGCAATTAGAAACCTGTACTGAGCCTGTCCTGAGCCTGAGCATGCTCAAAAGGCATACAGGGGGATTAACATTCAGTCATTGGCTCACTGTCAAATCCATACGGACAGTTACTAACTGAAAGAACCAGAAACAGGAAACAGGACATTGTGTCAGGAATTCAGGTTGGATTTATATATTCAATTTCAAACTATTACTGTTTAGGGATTTGGGGGTAATTTAGCTGTATGTAAGTTTTCGTTTTAGGGCTGGACTTGCCCTTTAAACGTGTTAATTTACATAACTGAAAAAAAACCTTTAACCTATTCTCTCCTTTTAAATCCTGTGGTGAGTACATGAAACCGCTTGGTCCTTACCCCTCGTTTTCCTATATTGCTGGTAATACTAACACTGTTGATTGCCAGCCCAGTCTGCTCTGCACACTGCTTGTGTCTGGGGCCTGACCAATCGAAAGAGGAGCTCTGTAAGGAGATGGACCAGAATGGTGGATCACATGGGGTTACGAGTTTTGTTGATCTCAATTACAATTAAATTATATTTTGATTTTTTTTTAATCTTCTAATTAAACCTGCCTTTCCTCACCAGAACCACAAAATAAAGAATCTGAACCTCTAACCTGGAATCCATTTGTAGCAGTAAAACTTGATAACTCTGTTTTTGCTCTTGTTCATAAGGATTTTTGTGACACCTCAAGCAACGTATAAACATCAGCATACAATTTAAAACTTTGGCAATGAAGGAAAGCGTATTATTGCATAGTTATCTACTACAATAGCTGCCCTGCTCTAGAGAAAATATAGCCTATTCCTGTCTTTCTGAAGCACCCACTGCAGATGCAGAAATTGCACAATTAGCACACACCACATCAAAGAGGAAAGACCCGCCCTAAAACCCATACTTACATTCCACCACCGGGACATGCTTAATATTGTCCTTGGAGCCACACTTTGACTGAACATGGCTGTAGTTCACCCTTTTGGAGACTATTGGACCTGGATTACGGGATGGAGAGGAAAAAAAAAAAACAATACAGAAAGTGGAGAGGCACGTTTAGAAATTCACATGGCAGGACATACTGTTTGGCAGATGGTTTTAAAACAGAAAACATGTAACAGGTTTAGGGTTTGTTTCGTTGAACGAGCATAGCGGAGAAGTAGTTAATGTGAAGCGGCATGGCACGAAAGCAGAAACCAAGCGGTTAAAGTTGCATCTCCAGCATCTTAACAAAAATTCCTAAAGGCAGAAGGACCCCCCAAATTAGTTTTACCCTTTCCAAGATGCTTCTAAACTTACTCAAAGAACACAATCCTTACTACCACTCTGCAGTTTCTGGGTAACAGCCCTCAGTCAAAGCCAGGATGCACTTATGGCCAATGGCTGCCATTATTAAAGCTGTCCTACTTTTGTGTTGTGCAAGCTTGTAACCAGCTCATAACAGCAGCAGAGGAGGGGAGAAATGCCGGTGAGGGATCAGATTCAGTAAGATTAAAGGATCTTTGGAAAAAGGTTTCCATACCGAAACTACATTTGGGGGTGGGACATAACTTACATAAGAAATTGTGTTGAGCGGGGTCCCTTTAAGGACGTTAAATCAGTGATGTAAAAATTCGCTACAACCTTGTGCTTGACAGTACTACTGGCAAAACAACAGCCCGGACTGGATCAGTGGAGGAGGTTAGGTCCCAACATCTATAAGCTATACCCATAAGTACATTTTAAATTTCTTTTAAGTGTTGTCAAAACAAAGTTTAATACTGAAATGCACATTAACTGATCATTAGTAAGAATTTTTTGATCAAACACAAAATAAAATGTCCCCATCCCATACAAAACATCTCCTGTAAATTATATACTTCATATAAATGTAGTCAGTGGTTACATTACTGTAATATTCCAACATTCTTCTTCTCTATAATATTCTATTTTCTAAATCTAAAGTTGTACTTTGGAATTTTTCATATAGGAATAAAGATCTGGAACAGGGGGTTCCATTTTTAGAAGTATTGAAGCCTCAAATTGATTCCCAATTATTGACAACATGGTGGATTCTTTATCTATAACTTGACCTAGAGTGAGGTGGAAGGGGAGAGTCGCTAACCCATGTAGGTGTTTTTTTTTTTTTTTTTTTGAGTAGTTTAGATTTTACACATTGTTACATAATAAGATACTGGAATAATGGTGGAATAATGAGGTGACACACTACTCAGAGGCCATGCTAATAAGAATTCCATGTAGCAAAGTAGAACACAAACTATTATCCCAAAAGGATGAACACAAGAAATGTACTAAAATGATTCAACTCGTTTCTCTATATGTGTCTGGTTCATATTTTACTTTCCAATCAGTCTTTTTTCTCTTTCCAAGGGCAGAGTACATTTGGAATAGTCCCATCTCACCTTGCAGACTGTTCACATCAATATTTGCATGTCTGCATTTGACAGCATATCAGTAATAAAGTTAATCTTGTAAAAATAATGATGCATCTTACACATATATAGCTTTGCTGCTATATGTACAGATTCCTTCCCGGTAATGGGATTTGTATTTGAACAACGAAAACCCAAGTGGCAGCCACATGCAAGTAATCATCCTGTCCTATTGTTAAGCAATGTAGTTAGGCTTTGTATATTTATCCCACATATGTATAATGATGGGTTAAAGGGACACAGACTCGCAACACAACAACCGCTACCTGTGCCTCCCCCAGTCTTCCCTCCCCTTTGTTTACAAAGAGTCTGTGTGACTGGAGGGAGGAACTAATAAACTGACAGGTCACAGCACTAGATGTTGGCTGCACCATTATGTATGCGCCCTGAGGACCGCGCAGATTGTCAATCTTCATTAAAACATGGCACAAATCACTACTAGTTGATTGGTAATGTTGGCTTAAAGATAGGTCCAAAAATCTGAGTTTCGTTCTCAATATCCAAATAAAGTGTTATTTATTTTCAATCACCCCAAACCTCCCATATACTTACAAGGCGATTTAAAAAGTATGTAAAGAATTCTTAATTATGATTTTTTTAGAAAAGCCACTGTGCTGCAGACACAAAACTTACTAAAATGAAGAAAGGATCTCAGTTTTACCATTTGAATTACATGACCCTATTGTGCTAGTAGCTAATATAAGTTATTAAGCCAGCCATAAAAAATTCAACAAGATACAACCGACCAACCCAATTTAACTGTAACATCTGGGAATGACAGAAATTTCTCCATGCAAAAAGAAGACATCACTTTCAGCCGACAGCATGGCCTACAAAATTCAGGACGTCACAGCCAATAATATCTTAAATCAAGCTTCATTAGAAAGACACTACACACAACTACAAAAAACACACACTTCCCTCTGCATTACTTTTCAATTCTGTTAATTTATAGTGAAGATTCCAAACATGGTGCGGATGTGCATTTTCCCAAAGTAATATAATGCTTAACTTAGCGCCATGTGGATAGCGTGAATTTCTTGCTCGCATAATCGTGGTTCTTGGATCCATTTGAAAGGGGGGGCCCAAACTTTGGAATTTAACCATGTCGTTTCCCTGAGTACCACTTTGCTTAACTGCCGACATGTTTGATTGTTAAAGGAAACCTGTGGTTTCCAATGGTTAAATTGAAACCAGCAGCACTTTCATTCGCGTAACAGCCAGACATGCACATCTAAAGTAGCAAAAGACGAGTAGTTTACGTGGCCACATTGCATTACTTGTACTCCACAAACAGGTTTGTTTTTATTTTTACGTTTTTCTTACAAAATCGGGCCATTACTTGGTTGCTGATTAACTTGCTTGCACCTTTAATCTAATGGCACAATATGCCACATCGATGATACACCACATGAAAGAGACAGTTCCTAACAATCGTGCAATGGGGTCAAAACTAATTAATTCTATACAGGAACGAACACCGGACAGGGGCTTCTGTTGTTCCTTCACAAGTTACTCCAGACCTGCCCACACACTAAGAACAGAAAAAGTTTGGTGCTTAAGCTGCCAAACCTTTGTTTCTTTCATTAAAGGGTTGGTCCCTTGCACCATCTAAATGCCTTGCATTGTGTTTCTCACTTAAAAAAATGTACTCAGGGGGCGCTGGTGTGTAAAGGCTCGTCACAAGACTAAGATTTACATGGGGGAATCCAACGATGACACGGTGCAAAGCCCAACGTGCTTGGGGTTGTGTATCAGGGGTAAAGGTTAAATCATACATGGTGTACGAGCTGAATGAGAAGCTATGTATGTTTGAAAGGGATAAAAGCCATGCAGCTTAACAGCTATATCTCGGAATACTGAAAATTTATCTGCATATTGGAATTATTAGAACAGCGTATATACGTCTGTAGCAATTATCACCAAATATAACTATCCAGCTAAAACCCACATAATACAGAAACAGAAAAGAAAATCATCTAAACAAAACTATCGAGCAAGGAAAGCCAGGAACGGTTTGCAGGTATGTCCTACGTGTTTCAGGCTGGGCCCTAAGTCATGGACACTTCCTCCTAATAAAGCCTAAAAGGAAGGTGTAAATATATCTATTAAATACCAGTAATTCTCAATATATATATACTTTAGTCTGGTTGGTACAGGGATATTATATAATTGAGAATTACTGGTATTATATACTGTAGTTCTGGTTGGTACAGGGATACATATAATATTGAGAATTACTGGTATTAATACATATACTGTAGTTCTGTTGGTACAGGGATACTATATAATATTGAGAATTACTGGTATTAATACATATAACTGTAGTCTGGTTGGTACAGGGATACTATAAATATTGAGAATACTGGATAATAACATATACTGTACTTTGGTGGACAGGATATATAATATTGAGAATACTGGTATTCATACTATACGTTAGTTCTGGTGGTACGGGGATACTATATATATTGGAATTACTGGTATTAATACAATACGTAGTTCTGGTTGGTACGGGGATACTATATAATATGAGAATTACTGGTTTAATACATATACTGTAGTTCTGGTTGGTACGGGGATACTATATAATATTGAGAATTACTGGTACCGGGATACTATATAATATTGAGATTACTGGTATATAAATATACTGTAGTTCTGGTTGGTACCGGGATACTATAATAATTGAGAATTACTGGTATTATACATATACTGTAGTTCGGTTGGTACAGGGATACTATATAATATTGAGAATTACTGGTATTAATACATATACTGTAGTTCTGGTGGTACAGGGATACTATATAATATGAGAATTACTGGTATTCATACATATCGTAGTTCTGGTTGGTACGGGAACTATATAATGAGATTACTGGTATAATACCATATAGTAGTTCTGGTTGGTACGGGAGTACATATTGAGATTACTGGTATTAATATATATTCTGGTTGATCCAGGGATCCTCCCATTCACTGGAACAGAAGGAAATTCCCTCCCTCCCCTCTTTTAGGTTCCTCTAGATCAACTGTTAGTAGGCTTTAAGGGTGGACACATGCTTATCAACATCAATAATTATGTAATAGATCCTTAAAATCAAAGGTATTTTTGCACTTTCATTTTTGGCACTTTTTTTTTTTTTATGGAATGAAGTTGATGTACCAGATGCAGACACATACTACTCATTCTTATCCATTTTTTTTTTACTACCCATTTTTATCCAAATTGATCATGTATTAAAAACCAAACATTTTGTTTATTTTTATACATACTTGTTTGTGATAATTTTCTCTTCTTACTCTATGTATAAAGGTGTCCATACATTAGCTGCAAGCACACCTTATTTCAAATAATTTATACATTTTCTTGCTTAAAGTGTATGTAAACTGGAAAATTCGTTTTTTTTTAAATTGCCCTTTAGTGGAAACTATAATTCATCTCCTGTGAGCCTCAAACAGTAATGCTTGTGAGTTCCGTGCAACCCCACGTGCATAGAACTCAAGGCATTACTGTTTGAGACTCAAACGGGAGAGTGCACGGAACTCACAGGCATTACTGTTTGAGGCTCAAGCAGGAGAGTGCACGGAAACTCACGGGCATTACTGTTTGAGGCTCAAGCAGGAGAGTGCACGGAACTCACGGGCATTACTGTTTGAGGCTCAAGCAAAAAAAAATTGTGCTAATTTTGCCCCAACCAATCAGATCTTAGCTTTCAAATGTTAAATAAGATCTGAATGGTTGGGGCAAAATAAGCACCATTTTTAACGATAAGAACTTTTATTGAATCTGCCTGAAGTTTCATCTTCCGGTTAGGAAAGGTTTCTTTATGGTGAGAAAGGTGAAACTGGCTTCCAGCAGATGTGGTAATGGCAAGATCATTGAATAGCTTTAAAAGTGGGTTAGATAAGTTTCTAAAACTAAAAATATTAAGAATTACTGGTATTAATACATAAACTGTAGTTCTGGTTGGTACGGGGATACTATATAATATTGAGAATTACTGGTATTAATACATATACTGTAGTTCTAGTTGGTACAGGAATACTATAGAATATTAAGAATTACTAGTATTAATACATATACTGTAGTTCTGGTTGGTACAGGGATATTATATAATATTGAGAATTACTGGTATTAATACATATACTATAGATCTGGTTGGTACAGGGATATTGTATAATATTGAGAACTACAGTATATATATATTAATACCAGTAATTCTCAATATTATATATACTGTAGTTCTGGTTGGTACAGGGATATTATATAATATTGAGAATTACTGGTATTAATACATATACTGTAGTTCTGGTTGGTACAGGGATACTATATAATATTGAGAATTACTGGTATTAATACATATACTGTAGTTCTGGTGGTACGGGGATACTATATAATATTGAGAATTACTGGTATAATCATATACTGTACTTCTGGTTGGTACAGGGGGATACTAATAATATTGAGAATTACTGGTATTAATACATATACTGTACTTCTGGTTGGTACAGGGATACTATATAATATTGAGAATTACTGGTATTAATACATATACTGTAGTTCTGGTTGGTACGGGGATACAATATTGAGAATTACTGGTATTAATATATATTCTGGTTGATCCAGGGATCCTTTCCCATTGCCATTTGGAATCAGGAAGGAATATTCCCCTCCCCTCTTTTTAGGTTCCTCTAGATCAACTGTTAGTAAGCTTTAAAGGGTGGACACATGCCTTTATTCAACATCAATAATTATGTTAATAGATCCTTTATAAATCAAAGGTATTTTTGCACTTTCATTTTTGGCATACTTTTTTTTTTTCATGGAATGAAGTTGATGTACCAGATGCAGACACATACTACTCACAGGCATTACTGTTTGAGGCTCAAGCAGGAGAGTGCACGGAACTCACAGGCATTACTGTTTGAGGCTCAAGCAGGAGAGTGCAGGGAACTCACAGGCATTACTGTTTGAGGCTCAAGCAGGAGAGTGCACGGAACTCACAAGCATTACTGTTTGAGGCTCATGCAGGAGAAAGCAGAGGAAATCTCAGAGGGGCGGAGCTTAACATTCAGCAAACCAGTAACAAGATGTCAGCAACTTCCAAGGCATAGGGAAAAAAAAAATATGGCAACGGTATTTTTAAAGCTGCAGCTACCAAATGAACATAACTTGATTTTACAGTTCACTTATCCTTTAAAGTAATGGAAGAACTTATTAAAATTACTTTGGTTTATATTTCAAATAGACCCATAATAAGCTCTGATCCTAAAGGATGGGTAAGAGTGGTCCATATTAGATATTGCTAAGGTTGGCCCAAAATTATGCAAGTATTGTGAGATGATGTAAAATCATCTAAGGGGGGAGTGTCGGAGCCGAATTTAAAGATTGCCACCATTTTGAGGTCCCCTCTGGGGAAATATATGGTGGGTAGAGGGTCTAATATCCCACAAATTAAGAAATACCAAATGATGTGTAACTTACAGTAAATTGAGAAATGTGACGTATATTCCATGATTAATATGTAATGACATGTATGCTATGCCTTGAAATATAATCCAATCATGTATCAGCACCAAATGTAAGCTGGCCCAGAAATGTTGTAATGTCCTGAAAGTTGCCTATATAAACCTAAGCCCTAAGCTGAAAAAGCAGAACTGTTCTGAAGCTTGCTAGATTATCTTTATTCTGTGTGAGTATTATTTCCAATAAACATTATCTTATTTGAGCACAATTTGGAAAATGTGTGCCTGAGTATTATTTGGGGCATTATCCCCACTGGGAACAGTAAGTGGTGCGTACACTGACAATTCACCAGTTTTTGTTTTAAGGGTGAACAGGTCTGATTCAGATCAGACCACTAACTTTTATTTATATAAACCTAATAAGAGAATTCTACATGGCTACATATCGGCACTTACCGTAATCATATTATTAAGCAGCTTCTTCTGCTCCAAAAATTAAACCTCATTTATAACCACTGCCAACTGCTAGGTTAAATCAAGCTAAATCTTTCATCACAGTATACCCATAACCTAATATTGGGACCTGTATGACCAAAATGATCCAAAGTTTACTGTTTGACTGATTAACAATGAACTAAAGCAAAGGAAAAAATACCCAACCATATACTATTTCATGTCAAAAAATACAAGCAAGCAGACAAGATTTCCAACCTTCCCCCCCAAAAAACCCTTAAGATGAAAACCTCATGATTTTGATGCAAAATAAAATGTACACAAAAGGCTATGGATATGCTCTGTATATCGTATATACTCGAGTATAAATGGAGATATTTTACCTTTAAAAGCATCCTGAAAGTCTCCCCTCGGTTTATACTCGGGTCTGTGCTGATCTGGATGCTGCTGGACAAAAACACATAGCCCTGGGAAAACAAAAGCTGTACCCTATAACACAGAGAATCCTTTTGATTTCAGTGGGTTAGGCAATTGTTGTCTTGTTCACTCAGATCAGCCCAGACTGCAAGGGAAAAAAAACAAATCTAAGTGTTCAGGCTGCACAGAAAGGTATGCAGGGCACATCTGTGTATGGGACTTTCTATGGGGCGGTGTATGGGACTTTCTATGGGGCGGTGTATGGGACTTTCTATAGGACTGTCTGTGGAACTATGGGGCTGCCTATGCAAGAAAGTCAACCCTTGGTTTATACTCGAGTCAATCAGTTTTCCTAGTTTATCAGTATACTCTTGTATATAATGTACTAATATAATCCCGCTTCCTAACAAATTCACACAAGTGCTGCCCATACACTTATATCGTGTCAGTTAGATTTGAGTTCAAATCTAATATCTAAGAAAAATGGTTTATTTACCTCCTGATGTTACAGTTCATTTTGCAATGAAAAGGATTGAGCCAGGCAGCTGTCCAAATGTCAGAAGGGGAGTTTCCTAGTGTATGGCTAGCATAATATGTCAACGAACTAAGAGATGAAATCCTGAAGAGGGTATAATCCAAATACTAAGTAACAGACAGTTTTCCCATTTAGCCAATAACGCACAAAGATGAAAGTGCACTCTGTCCCAGCAGGTGGGTGCAGACACCTTGAATAGTCCTCCGTTGGGAACCGGAAAATCCAATAAAGTACAACACAGAGGGTCGCACCCCAAAGTAGTATTTAGTTTATTGTGAACCACACATCACACGTAACAACGTTTCGGTGGATAACCCCTGAAACTTTGAGTAACGTGTGATGTGTGGTTCACAATAAATTAAATAATACTTTGGGGTGCGACCCTCTGTGTTATACTTTATTGGATTTTCCCATTATAACAAATCTGGCATGATATAAAAAAATAAATAAAACCGAGAACTTGTTAGACCATTAAACTCTAATTTAGTTACATTTTAAAGACATTTTATTAGAAATCATGCAAACTTTTTTTTTTTTAACATATAAAAAAATACAAGTGCAATAAGAGCTGTTGGTTGGTGCAAACCGTGAGGCAGCAAAATATTATCTTCCAACCAGGGAACAAAATGTCAGAACATCAGGTCAACCCCCACATTCTATTCATGGGCTCCAATCTCTCACGACAGATCGAAACCTTTGATTCTAAACACTTCTTGTAGTTTTGCCTTAATCTTTGTCAGAACACCTAAAGAGCCATTTATTTACATGATCGACATTCTTTTAGTGTCTGTCACACAATATAAAATGTTAGTTCAAACCACTACAAATAGAAGAAGATTGAACACATTTATTTTTAACTTCACCTTCAAGAAAAAAAAAACCTTTATTACACTTTCTTAAATCCCATTTCGACTTAACCTTGGCTAAACTCAGAGAAACAAACTTACATTAAAACATTCTCTTTGCGACTTACATTGCCAGGATGAGATGTAAAATTATCCTGCTGAAACATTAAAATCATCCCTCCCCCCTATTCTTTGTGAGGGACCCTCTATCTTTCCTAGAGTTAACATCCATGAACCCCTAAGTCCAGTACAATGGACGAATGGTGAAGCCTCTATTGTCTGCAAGAATGGTGTGGATTTATGAATTGGTTGTCCACTTCTTTCTCTCGGACTAGGATTCATTTTATTGTATCGTAGCATTGATTATCTTTTGTTATACTTGCACACTAATGAGAGCCTCACTCAACTTGACCGAATCCTCCTACCATTTGCTTTCCAAAGATTAACCTACCAAATTAAATTAACGCACATTAAAAAAAATCCCACACAGTCACAATGCTTGATATGTTGATTAGAAGCTGACACTGCACAAGCAGTTAAAGCTCAGTACTAAGGGAGGAATAGATAAAGGGAACCTTTGTCAAATGGTAGGCACAGGTTATTCAACACTACCACAACAAGTACAGGTTCTACAAGTCTACAGGCAAGACGGCCTATGTATATATGTGTTGTGTGTGTAGAATATTTATATATACACATTTAATTATTAATATTAAATAATATCACTAGGAACGTTAAGACAACAATGGGGCATGGTGTCAGAGCAATTTTAAATAATATAGTTAGTACTAGTTTCTTAACCGCGCCTTTGGCTTTATGATAGGACCAAATTGTCTGTATTTAGGGGTCTGAAAATGCTTTTTCCCCCTCCCCAGCCACCTCCTTGTAATTCATCATAACATTAGAATGGTCATCAAACTGGATTTAGTTCATTAAATACATTTTCTAGACAATTGGGCGAGGATACAACATTTAAGGTAGGAAACATAAGAAAAATAATTAGAGAAGACACCAGCAGCTAAAATACAAATAACTATTAAACAATTGTTTTTCCTATCCTTATAGAGAAAAAAAATAAACTGTGCTCCAACAGCAAAGCCAGAACCAAGGTTAAGAAAACTAGACTTGGCCGGCTTTTACAAAGTGCAGAAATAATATCAGATGGGAGCACAAGCCTTGCTGGGAAGGGAAGCAGCAGATGAATCCTCGAGAGGACTTTATGGAAGCAACATGAAGATTCTGCAGCGACTGAGATAAATCAGGACCCGCGCAGTCTGAAGTGCTAAGCCACGCAAGATGGGATTTGTGGGATGGATAAGTGCTGCCTGATAGGCTGGAGGACACAGGGGGTTCCAGTGGAGACATCTTCTCTGTTGTGGTCCATCTTAAGGTAGCAGACTCACAGGACACCACAGTGGCATGCTTCAATCTGCAGTAAAACAGTGTGGCAGAATTTCGGAGGTGGGTGGAAACACAAGTGGAAGGGAGACAAGACACACGTTTTACAGGGAGGAAATTGGACAATGTAGGGAATGGATGACGACACCACAAATTCATCGTTAGATGCCTGGAAAAAAAAGGCACTTGCTTTACAGCTGAAACAAGTAAACAAGTAAATCCTTACTTTTGCTGTATTAGCACTATTTGCACAATTTTTAGTGACTACGCTATCTCTACACTGTGTCACTTTATTTTGTATAATCTTAATGTGGGAGGAGATTGAGCTCATACTTTAAGTGCATTACTGTTGAGACGGAAGGTAATACCATCATTGTGGAGTGATGAACTTCAGAGGCTTGAAGATCGTAAAAGCTACGGGGAGTTACCTCGCCAAAGCAGGATGAGTAGCCACCGTGTATCTTGAGTCTCAATACAGCTGTACATCCCAGGATCCATTTCTTGCCTGTATTTGCACATAGGCTTCATGTTATTTTGAACTTTAATTTTACAGTGACATTTTACCTCCCGGCAACCAATCACCTTAGTCAAAGAACATGGAGCCGTGGACCACTCTATAAAGACCTTTTAATATAGTATTTATGTACTGGGGACGCCCAGTGCTCTATATTTAGTAGTGTGATTTTGTCCTTTATGGGGGATGGGGGATTGTATATTTTTGTGTGGGGTGATATGTCTGTTCTGTGCCAATAAATTCATTGAATACCAAGTGTGAGATTGCTTGTAGGGATACTTGGGAAGCCTTTCTTCCTACTCTGGTTTTTGTTAGTATTTCATTTTGATCCCTTGCACCACCTGAATGTAATTTTCAGGTAAAACATATCCTATATAACACGGTAGTGCATTTAATATTAGGTATATTTTTACAAGCAAAAACCTACCAGTCTCTTGAATTAATGCTTGTGAAGGTTCTCATTCATTCAGGTCATGGTATATCTGTTGTATTCAATTAGATCAACTGGACTTGAAGTTTAGTTCTTGAAGACGTTTCGCTAGTCATCCGACTGAATCTCAATTCAGAATGACTTGTACAAGAATCTGTGGCAATTATGTACCCTGGAAAATCTCAATTAGCATATCACAGCCAGGTGTTAAGGGCGTGATTGGATAGTGGCTAAGAGGTGTTATAGGAACGCCCAGGGTAAGGTGTTAAAACAGCATTGTACATGGCAGACAGATGGTGTTGAACCCCCCACCTCTATTTAGGCTTGGTTTCTTTATTTTCACATAAATGGCCTCGACACCTCTCTTGAACCAGTCACGTTCCTTTTCCAATATGTTAACATTACAATCTTCAAAGGTATGTCCTTTATCCTTAAGATGCAGGTACACGGCTGAGTCTTGACCCGACTCAGAGCATTGGCTCTTCTGTGCTGGGCCTATACGTTGATGCAGTTGCTGTTTGGTCTCCCCCACATACAAATCAGAGAATTCTTCACTGCACTGCACTGCGTATATGATGCCGCTTTTCTTGTGTTTCGGTATTGGGTCTTTCTGATGTACCAATTGCTGCCTCAGTGTGTTGTTCGGTTTAAAGCAGACAGGGATACGGTGTTTTTTGAAAATTCTTCTTAATTTCTCGGAGACCCCTGCTACATATGGGATGACCATGTTCTTTCTCCTGTCTTGCTTTTCCCCTTCACTGTTGTTATACGTGTTCTTTTCTTTCCTTCTACTTCTTTAGACAAAGGCCCAGTCTGGATATCCACAAGTTTTAAGGGCTCCTCTGAGAGGTTTCATTTCTTTAGCCTTCACCTCTGTGCTAGTGGGGATGTGCTCAGCTCTGTGACACCCAGCTTGTGATCTAAAGGGTGGTGGGAGTCAAACATCAAATACTGATCTGTGTGTGTTGGTTTTCTGTAAACCTCTACTTCCAGTTTACCATTCTCCTTGACTTCTACCAAGCAGTCCAAGAAAGCCAGTTTGTTGTTTTGTATCTCTTCCCTTGTAAATTTGATGTTTTGGTCCACCGCATTGATGTGTTCTGTGAAAGCTTGTACTTCCTTCTGGTGGATTTTAACCCAGGTGTCATCCACATATCTGAACCAGTGGCTGGGTGCTATGCCCTTAAAAGGTATTAAGCGCCTGTTTTTTCTACCTCCTCCATGTAAAGGTTGGCCACAATGGGTGAAACTGGAGATCCCATAGCACATCCGTGTTTTTGCTTATAGAACTTATCCCTGTATTTGAAATAGGTGGTATTCAGGCACAAGTCCAGTAAGGAACACACCTGTTCTGGGTTGAGATAAGTTCTGCTGGTAAGAGTGCTGTCTTGGCCTAGCCGTTTTCTCACCATGGGATCATTCTGAATTGAGAAAGCCAGTCGGATGACCAGCGAAACGTCTTCAAGAACTAAACTTCAAGTCCAGTTGATCTAAATAAATACAACAGATACTCTTGAATTAATGTTCGTATGGAAATTTCAGTCAGGTAAATTAGAGACCAGCTTTTACTTTTTTCTTAAAAGTACCAGAGCGAATAACTTATCCAGTTGAAACTGCATGATAGCGCAGTTAGAAATTACCCCTCCCCTTTAACAACTCCGAAAACAAACATATGTAGGGGTGTGTGAAGTTAATGTGCTTCATGAAAAATGTATCTGCTGCATATTTTTTAACATTACAAAACCATTAAGAAATTGGGGGTGGGGTTGATTAAGTGCACATGAAATATATTATCATACAATGACAATATATGAGGTGTATTTAAATATTAAGGAATTAAAATCTGAATACTGGACTAAGAACAGGGTTTACAGAGATTCTTTGGCACTAAGACCACTAGAGGTCCGTAAACACGTACGATGCCATGGACAAGGGCCTATTCACCCGTCCTGCCTCGTCCGTGGCGTTGGACGCGTGTACGAGGCTTAAGCAAATGCCCTTACTTGTTTCTGGTATGAGAGTATTCAAGCTTTCCCTTTGACTGTCTCCCTCTGCTGGGCTTCTCTCGTCCAATCCATTTTCCTTTCTTTCATGCCTTGGGTCATCTGTAGGTGTTACTATGTCTCCATTCTCAGAAGGTTGGACCTGTTCACTGTCGTCTTGACTTTCTTCCTTCTGTAACAATATCAAAAGAACAGAAATAAAAAGATTTTGTTAACCAGGTCTTTGTGTTTTATATTTTAAACAGTTTATCAGAACTTTAAGTGTTCAAAGGGCATCTATACTGAAAAAAATTTAGATTTTTGTTGATTTGACCCCTATTTTTTTTTTTTTTTAGATCTAAAGCATTTTGCATTTCAGCGGTCAATCAAGTTATCATAAACTTAAATGGAATGGTGACAGCATTTTGATAGTTGGTTTGCTTGATTTCACAGAAAGTCAGGTCAGATGGAAGTGTGACTGGTTAGAAAAAGGGAGGAGGGTATTTACTCAACAAGTGCTGTATTGAAGACATGCAGCAAAACACACCTCTTACATATATTCAATATTTCCATGATGTAAAGGCTGAGCTCTTAGGCTTGGGCACACACAAGCAGTTATTTTGGTGTACCAACCATATTTTCCATATATTGGTCGGTCGGCCTGAAATATCTGCTTTTATTTCTCACTCTTCCCATGTATGTAAAGCATGGCTGATCGACATTTTGAGTGATCCGATAAATTGGATCGCTCAATGGGGTCTTTCAGATTTATAGGGGTCAAGAGAAACATTTTCAGACGACCCCATCTTCAGTCCCCACCTCTGGGGAAAGATCAGAGCCTCATGGTGGGGGAAGTTCGAGTGGATTTTAGATAGAGTGCAACGAACGTACTGTAAATCCAATCTGAATAACAGCTGCCCAGGTATGGCTAACTATAGTCTGTATTGTCTATATTTAGAATTATCTTGCTTTTATATTCTATTTGGTTCCAGGGGGCAGGGAATTTATAAGGAACTATAGTGAAAGTTACCAGGCTTTTTAATGTTTAAAGGAAAGATTAAATTCTTTCCCCTACCCTTCTCCAAATGAGACTACCCAGGATGAGGACCTAAAACACTAGGTCACCACACCTGGGTTTACCTTGTAACTCTTGCACCGCTGCTTTGAATTTACAATACTTGCTTTGAATACATGGCCCATCGGTAAGCACACTTTACTAAAAGTGCCTGTTCCCACTGGCCATGCACAGGGGTGGAAGTTGTGTACTTACTTTGACATTAGCCTGTTGGTTCTCCTTTGGCATCTCCTGCTGTTTGGAATTCCCAGTATTTGTTTCTCCTCCTAATAAAAGCAGAACACACAGGCGTTAGTCCATTTCAAGAACTGTTGATGTGAGACAGGAGCTTAACATTCCTCTTTTCCCCATACCACGCCTGTCTTACGACCATATGCAAATAATGCATGTCAAACAAGCTTAGTGGCATACAAAATTTCTGTTATGCTTTATTGAACAACAAAAAAAAAATCTGTTATGCTGGGTATACATTACTTAAAGTCTCTTTGCAGACGTTCTGACAATTGCCTTGTGTATATACCTGGTTTGTGCTTAATAGTGGCTTTTGAGCCACATTTGGAAGAAACTTTTGACACATCAATCTTCTTATTAATGATCTGGACCTGAAATAAAGAGGACTGTTTATTTTGAATTCTCCTTTAAACGTTATACATATTCTCTTAAAGAACATGTCCACCCCTCCCACATATGCAGATTTTTATGACCCCTCCCCCAAACCCAAAGACATTCCTGAAGCCAGATCTTTTTACTAATGATCACACCCCTCATGTGCAGCTCCTCTTAAAGCTAGCACATGCCTAGAGAAGGTAACTTGGGGAGCAGCAGTCTGTCATGGGCCGTGATATCCAAGGTAAGTATGTGTTCTCCCGCACCACCCTTAATCTTCAAGATATATATTGGCTGGGTACTGCCCATCGTGTCATGACCAATGACCAAACTTCACAATAAAAAACAAAGCGATGGTGCACTCCCGACTTAAACAAACTTGTGTGCTTTATTCACACGTGTAATGTTTCGATATCATGTGATATCTTCATCAGACAACATCACGCAAATTTGTTCAATTCTAGAGTGCACTATTGCTTTGTTTTTTTACTGGGACGTGATATTCGTTGTCATGGCCATGAAAGTTCTGTAACCAAAGAACAGGAAGATGGCAGAAAGGGGCGACGTACATGGGGAGGAAGATCTGGAACGTCCTGCTGGTGGGTAAGTATTGCAGATTTGGGGTTTGGAGGGGGGAGGAAGCCAAGACTAAATTTTCATTTGGGGTGGACATGCTCTTCAAAGTTACACTCGGCATATCAAATATATAAATCTTGCTTATTGGAAATGGCCATATTAAAAAGACTGCGTAAGAGTCAGCTCCCTCCTGTGTGGACAGTTGTGGAAGGTCGAGCCAGCTATAAAGATAAATAACTCTTCAATCGAGAAGATAAATAACTCTTCCAATATTTTTGAAGCCACAAGAATTACCCACAAAATTACAACAGTTCTAGTCTAAAACTGTGTTCGGAAACCGAATTGGATTTTATTAATATTTTTATTTTAGAGCTTGAAGTGCAGTACACAGGGCTATGTATAGAGTTACTACCACTAAAAAAATGGCTACAACAAAACAATAGCACATTGTCGATTTATTATACATACTTTGGATTTTGAATGGATCTGTCAGTATGATATGAAGGTTAGCATGACTACATGTGATGGCTTAAAGGGCAATGGTTAATCACCGCCCAAACTACAGAAATCTAACAGACGTAGGTCTAATCTGTTATGCAGAAAAATAATGCTCTCCCCTTCCCTCTGCCTCTCAAAATGTTTCTGCCTCCAAGCATTCAAATGGTGAGATGAGGCAGCTAGGGAAATAGCATTCCGTCACTGGTTGTGATGTCATCTGTTAAATCCATGACTAAATCCTCGTACACATGTCCAATCTTGGCACCGAACCATGAGCACCTTCATGCAAAAGATGAATGGCCATTTCAACCAATAATCGCACGGGGGGGTTACAGAATGCATACACACGTGCGATTATCACCATAAACAGACGTTTGTCGTTGTCGGTGCCAAGATAGGACATGCGTACAAGCCTTTACAGCTGCTAACTGGAAGAATCAGGAATCAGAGAGAGAGAGGTAACCGAACATCAGGGAGCATTTAAGGTTAGACTTGCATCTCTCAGATTTGTACCTATGGCAAGTTTTAGGGTTTACATATATATCCATAGATTATATACAAATAAATATAAGTTTTTGCTTGTCAGTCAATATTTCTATTAGAGACAAAGCAATACATAAATTGCACATACTATCGGTATTAATGCATTGGTGTGCAAAAAAACCCCAAAACCCTCCTTTTATTGTGCTAGTGACTCTATACATTTCCCTTATGGTCTGGTAAATATGACAGCAATTAGTAGTAACTATTAAAGTAAATCTGTGCAAGGAAAGAGGAAAGAGTTAAGAAGTGAAAGTTGGTAGCGCAGGAAAGAGAGAGGCACCCAAAGCTGACAGAGCCATGATCAGGTTCAGTATCTTTTCTACTCACGTTGGCACTGGCAGGTTTTTGGGTGCCGGATGCCTGTGGGCGGGTACTGCCAGCTGCTGGTTTTGCTGCATTTGTAGCCTAAAAACGATACGCATTTTAGTGGTTTTCTGCTTTTAAAGCATATCAAAGAAAGCTGCATATAGCTACAGGCCATTTTATTTATTGTAACTACCTATGTGAAACCAGCAGCCACAAACACCCACAAAATGTCTAACAACATCCAAGAACGGCCTATGGACAGAAATCAGAATTTTCCTCCCCTTTATGCAATGCTTAAATGGAATCCAATTAAATTAGAATATGTATCCATTGTGTGTAGTACTGTTTAAGAACAGCTGTTCTGACAGTGATCCTATAAGGGAAACTATACTTGCGCAATAGCCGATGGCACTCTGGCTCCTCCCCCAGTAACTGCATGAGTATAGTATCCCTTTAAAACACACTTTAATTATTCAATTGTTAAATCATTAGAAAATGTGTAATACATTTGTATAAAATTGCAGAGTTCTGTGTCTTGCGTACAGATTACATCCTCAGAAGCTTCTTTTTATACCTTATACTGATTTTTTAGCATAAGTAGCCTACAACATCTAGACCATAAAGCCAATCAAAATATCTTTATAATTGTAAGGAGTTTTTAATGGGTCAAAACTCGATCCTGCTCAACAGACTGCTCACCAAATTCCAGTAGTTTCGTAAATTGAAGGTGATCGACCAAGCTAGAAAATTGCTAACACATTTCTATGCTCACTAAATACTACACTCTATACTAGGTATAATTTCTAAAGGGCATCTACATCAAAGAATTGAAAGTCCCCATAGATTTCTAGCGTTTAAAGGGCATGTCCACCCTTAAGTCTACATTGCATTACCAGTATTTTTAGGTGTAGTTTCTCTCTACTGTTGTCAGTCCCTTTTTTCCTTAAGGGCATGTCCACCCCCAAAACTATAATCCCCCCAACTACTGGCCCCACATGTAGTGTAGTTTAATCCTTACCTAACATCCCAGCTCCATAAGGTTCTCCTGAGTCCCCCCCCAAAGTCCCAAAACTGCCCACCAGGAGGCTAGCAGAGTCCATTAGGACTCTGCTTCCTACCTGGCCTCCGGGAGAAGTTTGGCATGTACTGCAGCCCTTCTCCCACTCCCTCCCTCTCCGGATTCCCTCCCCCTAGCGTTAATCCCATTTAATATAGCCTTCCTCCTGGTCCCCCACCCCAACCGCATAATTTTTTTTTAAAAGCTCCCCAAACTCTTACTTACCTCCCCTCTTTCCTCCGCCGCGCTCCCGGCCCTCTGCTTGCGAGAAATGCAAGCAGAGGGGCGGGACCGGCAGCCGCGTCTGAGATTGGCTGAGCGGCAGCCAATCACGGACGCGGCTGCCGGCAGCTCACTCAGCGAGGAAAGAGGAGAGGTAAGAGAGTTTGGGGAGCTTTCTTAAAATAAAAATTATGCAGTTGGGGCTGGGGGGCCCGAGGAAGGCTATATTAAATGGATTAACCTAGGGGGAGGGATCCGGAGAGGGAGGAGTGGAGAAGGGCTGCAGTACACAGTGCCAAACTTCTCCCGGAGGCCAGGTAGGAAGCAAGTCCTATATGGACTCTGCTAGCCTCCTGGTGGGCAGTTTTTGGGACTTTGGGGGGGGGGACTACAGGAGAACCTTATGGAGCTGGGATGTTGGTAAGGATTAAACTACACTACATGGTGGGGCCAGTAGTTGGGGGGATTATAGTTTTGGGGTGGACATGCCCTTTAAGGAAAAGGGACTGACAACAGCTAGAGAGAAACTACACCTAAAAATACTGGTAAATGCAATGTGGAACTTAAAGTTTGGAAATATTTTTTTTTTTTAAATCTATAGCTGGGTACACTGATCACAGATTTTTTAAAAATGACAGACAGGATCTGTAAGATCCTGTCTGTCATTTTTCAAAGATCAAGATACACACAGTCCAGAGAGTTCTCCCTATGCACAGCATGTACACAGCATAGGGAGGACGTTCGGGACGGTGCTTTTCCCTCCACCATGGGCGACGTTCAGTGGCCTCCACTCGTTCGGGAAAGCTGCCACACACAGTGCTGATAAAGCCCTGATACAGGTTGGATCCGACGGTATTGGGGCTTTATTGGTACTGTGTGTACCTACCTTATGTAAGGGTTGGGACACGCCAACTGATTACATGCCAGAAACCAGACCAAAGAAAAAAAACATTCTGCTTTATGGTTATTCACCGCTACTCAAGGTCAAACACCAGTTATTAAATGGGTGTCAATCATTAAATAGGTTTCACACCCAAAAGTCACCATTTTTTAGTAAAGGACTGGTTTCCACTCTGGCATTCTAAGCTTGCCCCTCCCTCCATACAGTCAATCAAGGCTGTGACTGCTGACATCACAGCCAATGATCGACTGCTGTTTCATCTGCTGCCGCCTCTGCACTTGCTCAAGCTTATAAAAAGCTCACTGAGCAGTGGAAAGACACAGATCACTTTGCCAGAAAGGAACAGAAATCATCATTAAATATCTCGTTCCAAATGCATGTAATAAACCGGTAAAAAATACCAGTTGGGGCTGCGGGTGTATAACTGACAAGTCACCAGTTTTTTGTTTTAAGTGTAGACATGCTCTTTAATTGGGGAAAAGACCCATAAGGACACTATACAGTAATTACTGAAGCATAAAATCCCTTAAATAGGACTGTGACTATGGCTATATATTGGCTGAATAGTACAAATCACAACAGAGACTGCTCATTTGGCAGTGTTGGGTATCCCAGAAAACCCGGAAGTGGCACCAGCTCCATAAACCTGAATTGAGCAGACATCACCATAGGAGACATAAAAAGGAGTAGCATCAATATTCATTTTTAAGGTACGTTTTGTTCTCAAAAAAAATACAGCAGCTAGGTTGCTTTATTGTATGGGGAATGTATTCATTTCATTTGAACTACAATTAGACTTTAGTTCTCCTTTAAAAGTATCTTTGTATTTTTATTTAGGGTTATTGGGTGAAGAATGCAATAAGCCAACTAAAAGGATGACACTCACTGCTATTTAAATAATTACATTTAACTTGCTTACTGTGCAAAGACAATAAGAAATGGTCTCTACAGGACCATCTGATGATCAGGTGCAGCTGAGCCAAGCTTCTAACATACACAGGAAGTCAGAGGCCACACTATAGCGCTTCTAAGCGCCCTGGAAATATAATCCCATGCGCTCTGATTAACTGATCACAGCGAACCTAGTATGAACTCACCTCCAACTGGCCCACACTAGTGTGCGCTTTTTACACACGATTGGACTGCATGTTAAAACGCACTGGTGTGGCCTAGCTCTAAACAAGTACTTGGCTGGGATTCAGTCAAATGCAAAGTAGGTTTCGATTAACCTTGTGAGGGAGCCTTAAATGCAACTGAGCAAGGCTATTTATATATATATATATATATATGAATTGTCTGAATACCAAATTAGAGATTTCTGTTTTTTTCTGTATACATTTAAAAAAAAAAAAAAAAAAAAAAAAAGATTTGCTTAAAACAGCAGTTAAAAGAGATGTAAGGTATGTATTGCGGCTTAAAGGGCAAATATACTGGAAAGATGGACATTGAAATTTGCTTCTTCCCAGAGAGGCCAAAAAAATAAGCAGTGAGTTGTCAAAATACTTTTCGTGCATCGCCTGAGAGCTCTCCCATCGCTGCTCTACAATTGCACCATGGCTACCTCTACCACCTCTCCTATATTTAAAGTTAGAAAAGATAGTCACACATGTGCATAGCAATGAGCTCATGAACTTTAAAACCTGAAAAGAGTTTTAAAGTCAATTTTTCCAGTATAGTTGCCTTTAAGTTTTCCCTTGTATGCAGCCCTCCTGGAAAGGTTGCCACCTCCTCTTAAAACTGTAAAAACTTGCACATCCAATACCCAAAAGTAACTGGGGGAGGATCACAACTTCAGGCTACATACTAGTTTTAGAGGTTAAGAGCCTTTTTTCTATCGAGGCTTCCATGTAGCCATCTTCTTTAAGTTAATAATGGAGGTGGACGTGCCCTGTAAAACAACATTACACACATCCTCTAATTTACAGCCTTTTAAACAGCCCTTATATAGCAAGTGACTAATTAAAATTAATGGATGGGTCTCTATGGCTGAAAACTGGGACATCCTGCATGTATTTGAATACATTTACCCAATACGTTAATTTTTCAAATATATGCAGCTAATTTAAAAGGCTTTATCTCAAAACCCATACAAGGTACACAGTACTTGGTACACCACAGGCAATGCACTTCTTTTAGCCATTTGCGCAGCGCTGGATTTGCGCTTTTTTAAGAATCTGGGGTTTAATAGTTTATCTATAAAAGGCCAGTCATGGTATTACACATTTCCCCTCCTCCTAATGATTGCAAACCACATTAACAGCAAACACTTTTTAAAACAACGTGGTTTAGTGTATCTACCTTAAAGGACAACTCCACCCTCATAAGAGAATCTTTTAGAAAGTATGGCCTCTTTAAAATATGTTGATATATCATAGTTTGTGCCATGAATTCATTACTGTATGTCTGCTATGCTTCTGGAGGTCTCATGGAAACAGTACAGGTTTCTAAATTGCTCAGAGCCTGTCCTGAGCCTGAGCATGCTCAGAAGAGGCAGACAGGGGATTAACACTCAGTCATTGGCTCAACTGTCAAATCCATAACTGACAGTTACTAACTGAAAGAACCAGAAACAGGGGAAACAGGACATTGTGCAGGAATTCAGGTTGGATTTATAGATTTCAGATTTCAAACTATTACTGTTTAGGGATTTGGGGGGTAATTTAGCTGTATGTAAGTTTTCGTTTTAGGGCTGGACTTGCCCTTTAAACGTGTTAATTTACATAACTGGAAAAAAAACCTTTTAACCTATTCCTCTCCTTTTAAAAGTACCTGTGGTGAGTACATGAAACCGCTTGGTCCTTACCCCTCGGTTTTCCATATATTGCTGGTAATACTAACACTTTGATTGCCAGCCCAGTCTGCTCTGCACACTGCTTGTGTCTGGGGCCTGACCAATCGGAAGAGGAGCTCTGTAAGGAGATGGACCAGAATGGTGATCACAGTGGGGGTTACGAGTTTTGTTGGATCTCAATTACAATTAAATTATATTTTGATTTTTTTTAAATCTTCTAATTAAAACCCTGCCTTTCCCTCACCAGAACCCACAAAATAAGGAATCTGAACCTCTAACCTGGAATCCATTTTGTAGCAGTAAAAACTTGATAACTCTGTTTTGCTACTTGTTCATAAGGATTTTTTGGACACCTCAAGCAACGTATAAACATCAGCATACAATTTAAAACTTGTGCAATGAAGGAAAGCTGTATTATTGCATAGTATCTACTACATAGCTTCCCTGCTTCTAGAGAAAATATAGCCTATTCCTGCTTTCTGAAGCACCCACTGCAGATGCAGAAATTGCACAATTAGCACACACACAAGCAGTAGAAAGAGGAAAGACCGCCCTAAAACCCATACTTACATTCCCACCACCAGGGACATGCTTAATATTGTCCTTGGAGCCACACTTTGACTGAACATGGCTGTAGTTCACCCTTTTGGAGACTATCTGGACCTGGATTACGGGATGGAGAGGAAAAAACAAAACAATACAGAGAAGTGGAGAGGCACTGTTAGAAATATCACATGGCAGGACATACTGTGTGGCAGATGGTTGTTAAAACAGAAAACAATGTAAACAGGTTTGAGGGTTTGATTTCGTGAAAGGAGCATAAGCGGAGAGGATTAGTGTAATGTGAAGCAGGCATGGCACGAAGAAGCAGAAACAAAGCAGGTTAAAGTGCATCTCCAGCATCTTAACAAAAATTCCTAAATAGCAGAAGGACCCCCCAAAAGTAGTTTACCCTTTCCAAAGATGCTTCTAAACTTACTCAAAGAACACAATCCCTTACTACCACTCTGCAGTTTCTGGGTAACAGCCCTCAGTCAAAGCCATGATGCAGACTTATGGCCAATGGCTGCCATTATTAAAGCTGCCTACTTTGTTGTTGTGCAAGCTTGTAACCAGCTCATAACAGCAGCAGAGGAGGTAGAGAAATGCCGGTGAGGGATCAGATTCAGTAAGATTAGAAGGATCTTTGGAAAAGGTTACCATACCGGAAACTACATTTGGGGGTGGGACCATAACTTACATAAGAAATTGTGTTGAGCGGGTGTCCCTTTAAGGACAGTTAAATCAGTGATGTAAAAATTCGCTCAACCTTGTGCATTGACAAGTACTGGCATAAACAAACAGCCTGGACTGGATCAGTGGAGGAGGTTAGGTCCCAACATCTATAGCTATACCCATAAAGTAACATTATTTAATTTCTTTTAAGTGTTGCAAAAACAAAAGTTTAATACTGAAATGCACATTAAGCTGATCATTAGTAAGAATATTTTTGAATCAAACACAAAATAAAATGTCCCCATACCATACAAAAACAATCTCCTGTAAATTATATACTTCATATAAATGTAGTCAGTGTTACATGACTGTATATTCCAACATTCTTCTTCTCTATAATATTCTATTTTCTAAATCTAAAGTTGTACTTTGGAATTTTCATATAGGAAATAAAGATCTGGAACAGGGGGTTCCATTTTTAGAAGTATTGAAGACTCAAATTGATTCCCAATTATTGAACAACATGGTAGGATTCTTTATCTATAACTTTGACCTAGAGTGAGGTGGAAGGGAGAGTCGCTAACCCCTGTAGGTGTTTTTTTTTTTTTTTTTTGAGTAAGTTTAGATTTTACACATTGTTAAACATAATAAATGATACATGGAATAATGAGGTGGAATAATGAGGTGACACTACTCAGGAGGCCATGCTAATAAGAATTCCATGTTAGCAAAGTAGAACACAAACTATTATCCCAAAAGGATGAACACAAAGAATGTACTAAAATGATTCAACTCGTTTCTCTATATGTGATCTGGTTCATATTTTACTTTCCAATCAGGTCTTTTTCTCTTTCCAAGGGCAGAGTATATTTGGAATAGTCCCATCTCACCTTGCAGACTGTTCACATCAATATTTGCATGTCTGCATTTTACAGCAGTATACAGTAATAAAGTTAAATCTTGTAAAAATAATGATGCAATCTTACACATATATAAGCTTTGCTGCTATATGTACAGATTCTTCCCAGGTAATGGGATTTGTATTTGAGAAACAACGAAAACCCAAGTGGCAGCCACATGCAAGTAATCATCCTGTCCTATTTGTTAAGCAATGTAGTTAGGCTTTGTATATTTATCCGCACATATGTATAAATGATGGGTTAAAGGGACACAGACTCGCACAACAACAGACCGCTACCTGGTGCCTCCCCCAGTCTTCCCTCCCCTTTGTTTACAAAGAGTCTGTGATTGACTGGAGGGAGGAACTAATAAACTGACAGGTCACACTGAAGTGTTGGCTGCACCATTATGTATGGCCCAATGAGGACCGCAAGATTGGTCAATCTTCATTAGAACATGCACAAATCACTACTATTGATTGGTAATCTGTTGGCTTAAAAGATAGGTACAAAAAGATCTGAGTTTCGTTCTCAAATATACAAATAAAGTGTTATTTATTTTCAATCACTCCCATATACTTACAAGCGAATTTAAAGTATGTAAAGAATTATTAAATTTATGATTTTTTTAGAAAAAGCCACTGTGCTGCAGAACACAAAACTTACTAAAATGAAGAAAGGATCTCAGTTTTACCATTTGATTACATGGACCCTATTGTGCTAGAGCTAATATAAGTTATTAAGCCAGCCAATAAAAAATTCAAAAGAGATACAAAACGACCAACCCAATTTTACTGGTAACATCTGGGAATGACCATGAATTTCTCCCATGCAAAAGAAAGCAATCACTTCAGCCACAGCATGCTACAAAATTCAGGACGTCAAGCCAATAATATCTTTAAATCAAGCATTAGAAAGACATACCACACACATACAAAAACACACCAACACTTCCCTCTGCATACTTTTCATTCTGTTAATTTATAGTGAAGATTCCAAACATGGTGTCGGATGTGGCATTTTCCAAAGTATATAATGCTTTAACTTAGCGCCATTTGGAGTGAATTTCTTGCTCGCATAATCGTGGTTCTTGGATCCATTTGAAAGGGGGGGCCCAAACTTTGGAATTTTAACAATGTCGTTTCCCTGAGTACCCACTTTGCTTAACTGCCGACATGTTTTGATTTGTTAAAAGGAAACCCTGTGGTTCCAATGTTAAATCTGAAACCAGCAGACACTTTCAGCGTAACAGCCAGACATGCACATCTAAATAGCAAATGCAGAAGTCTGTAAGTGGCCATCATGGCATTTACTTGTACTCACAAACACGGGTTTTTGTTTTTACGTTTTTTCTTACAAAATCAGGGCCATTTACTTGGTTGCTGATTAACTTGCTTGCACCTTTATATCTAATGGCACAATATTACCACATCTGATGTACACCACATGAAAGAGACAGTTCCATAACAATCAGTGCAATGGGGTCAACTAATTATTCTATACAGGAACGAAACAGGACAGGGCTTCTGTTGTTCCTTCACAATTTACCCAGTGCCCACACACTAAGAACAGAAAGTTTTGCTTAAGCTGCCAAACCTTTGTTTCTTTTCATTAAGGGTTGGTCACATTGCACCCTCTAAATGCCTGCGTTTGTTTCTCACTAAAAAATGTACTCAGGGGCCTGGGTGTAAAGGCTCGTACAAATGTAAGATTTTACATGGTGGATCACCGATTGACACTGTGAGCACGTGCTTGGGGTTTGTGTATCAGGGGTAAAATCATACATGTGTACGAGGCTTGAATAGATGAGAAGTATGTATCTTTTGAAAGGGATAAAAGCAATGCAGCTTTCCAGCTATCTCGGAATACTGAAAATTTATCTGCATATTGGAATTATTAGAACAGCTTATATACAGGTCTTAGCAATTATTCACAATAATAACCTATCCAGCTAAAACCCACATATAAAAAGAAACAGAAAAGAAAATATCTAAACAAAACTATCGAGCAAGAAAATTACCGTCGCTGTAGATCAAGCAAAGAAGGGAATGTTATGATTTACAGAAAGGTAAAAACCGTAGTTGGGGGGAAAATGTACAGAAATTACAGAGGCAAAGGAAAGTGATGGGGGAAAGGTAGTCAAGTCCGAACAAGGTATATAGACTCACTTTCCCATTGCTCTGCTTTTGTGATGTCTCTTTTGTGTCTGTGGATTTAGCTGCAGCTGTTTTAGGGACAGCAGAAAGAACAGTTTTCCTGGCTGTGCTGGCTGGCACAGGCTTTTTCTCAACTGTAGCCTGGGGAGAAAAATATGTACAGTATTTTGTAAAACACAAGATTTTAAGTGGAATGGATACTAAGGAAAGTTTGAGTATCAAACTATCAATTACCAATATGGAGGATACACACACAATTAACTGCCTGTTGTGCACGTAAGGAAGGCAAGTTATGTTTATTTGATTCAAAACAATCTAGAAGGGTTGTATTCTTATAGATTCCAGCTATGTTTTTTTTGCCGTTTTACCTCTATTAGAGTACTATAACACTATTTACTAAGAGCTGTAAGTGCCCCCTTTGTGGCTATTCAATATCACGCTTAGGATAAATCCTGATTGGGTCTTACCCAATGTTGGCTCAAACCAAAATTCTGTTGCACAATACAGCCATTTACAGCTAGACATGGGATCTTTTGAGAAAGCCCAGATACATCTAAATCGTGCGCCAACATGCAACTGGTACATTTAACTTCCAGATATTTGATTGCTGTGGTTTAGCTGAGCTTAGCATGGCTTCCTCCAGTATTCACAATGGATAAATAAACAGTGAGCAAAATAAGAGGATGAAAATGAATGAAGTTCACCACATGTTGTTGTAAACTTTAATATGTTGGAGAGAAGATGTAGCCTTACCTTTCCTCCACCTGGTTGGTGTTTTAGGTTGTCTGTGGAACCAATCTTTGAGCGGACATTCTTCAAGTCAGGAACAGTGGCTGGGCGAGGCTGCTTTGGAGCAGCACCTGCCTTAGAAGCTGGAGCAGCAGTTCTCAGTGGAGCAGTGCTTGGCTTAGTTAGTGTAGCAGATTTGGCTGTTGACACCTTCTTTACATCTGCAGCAGCTGTTTTAGGAACAGCAGGTCTAGTGGTTTTGGGCCGACTGGTGGCAGCTCCAGGGCTGGTAGGAGCTTGCCCAGTGGTCTTTGTCAAGTCAGTTGGAACAGATTTCGGACGGCTCAAATCTAATGAACAAAGAATAAAAATAGTAATCAGCAAACCTATTGGAAACAAACTGGCTAAGTTACACTTGATAAAGGCTCTTGGGCTGAAACGTGTTTCTGTGTTTGTCACTTAATAAATGGGATTACCCCTGATGACTGGATATCTCTACATTAATTGTGTTGAAATGACTTAAGGCTCGTATGCACGTGCGATGTGCGTCCCGAGCCATGACGCACATGACCCCCGACAGCTACACGCGACTAACGGCCGTTTCGGGTGAGAATCGTCCATGTGTATGCGTTCGGTCGGGGGTCATTCGTTGATCTGCCCGGTGGATCGACGAACGACCCCCGACCAAACGCATACACAAGGACGATTCTCGCCCGAAACGATCGTTCGGTGCATGTATCCGTCTGTATCAGGGGTCGTGGTTCGGGCACATATTGAGGGTGTGTACAAACCTTAAGTTACAGTCACAATGAATTACTGTCAAGACAAAATGTAAAAATGGCTGTCTCCACTTTTAAAAAGCATTATAGAGAATATCACATTCTTTAAAAAAGCCAAACTGAGCATCGTGAAAATGTTACATTGCATTAAAGGGCATGTTCACCCCACAAATTAAACATTATATATAAGTAAATCACCCCCAAAACTACAATAGTTACAAAGTCGACAGATGTAGGGATAATCAGTTATGCAGTAAAATTAAGCTCTCCCCCTTCCCTCTGCCTCTCAAAAGGTTTCGGTCTCTTATTCAAGCTCACCAAGCTTTTACATGCTCAGGAGGCAGCTAGGGGAATAGTGTTTAGTCACTGGCTGTGATGTCATCTGTTACATCCATGACAGACAGCTGCTAACTGGAAGAACAAGGAAGCAGAAAGAGGTAACAGAACATAAGATAAGACTTGAAATTTTGAGGGTTAATTTACCCATTTACAATTTTTCATTTGAGGGGTGAACTTAAAAAAGAGCTTATCAAATAAAATTAACATTATCTGCATACTGTCTACATAGTTATCACACTGCTGTGTTGTTGAATGAAAAACAACTGATCGCATTCTTGCACCTTCAGCCTGTGTTCATTCATCTCCCAGTATTTCCTGTGTGTCTTCTCTATTGTAGTGTGGGTGTTGTGGTTTTTAAACATCTGGAGGACTCCAATATATGAGGACAGCTTCTAAATAGGAATCACTTAAAAATGTAATAGTGTGGACTAAATAGATGAATTGATTATTTATTGCACTCTTTATCACTCTTTGATGTTTATAGGAAGTGTATAGGGAGTGTAGGTCAGAATAACTGAATCCTACTTACCCGTAGGAGATTTAGTGCTTATGGGTTTCTTTGCTTCTGCCGGTTTCACACCATTCTTTATAGCTGCAGAAAAATAAACAAGAAAAAAAAATTATGGATGATTCTTTTGCTCCCTGTCAAAAGCAGAGAGAGCATGTCTGAACCAGTGACTTGAGGTGATGGAGGGGTTAAAAGTATTTGGAGAGCATGGCTTTACCTATTTTTATTTCCTATTATAATTCACTTATGTTGGACATACATTAGTTAACTTACCACCCGACGTTCAAGCAACTGACTAGGCCTTAATTTTGATAGCATTAGGTGATTAAACAGGAAATTTTGTTAAAAAACTGGCAGTAAACACGCCATACTGATGGCGATGTTATTGGGTGCCAGTGTACGGCCAGCCTTACAAAGACAGGTGATTCAGTTTTAACTGTGGTATCCATTAGAGAAAAGCATTTGGGGATAAACTTTTCCTTTAAAATGCTAATACTCACTATTACAAAGGCCAATTTACTGATGCTGACATTCATCATCTTTCCATTCAAGTCTTTTAGACTGTTGTAGCTGATTTAGCGGATTTTTTTTTTGCTTTTAGGGTGAATCACACAAAGCATGTGAGCTCACTGAGCTAGAGGAAAGGGCAGTAACTGAAGGACACTCAGTACTGTAAGTTTTTAGCACGCATCTTTGATTATGGATTACATAGTAAGACAAGAGGTATAATGTTTAAAGGGTATCTATACTTCCAAAAATCGAATTTTCAAAAAGGATACCTTTAAATAGTGTAAAGGTCCACTACTCCCAACAGATTTGAAATCCAAGCTGAGAAATCTTCATTTTTATTAACAGCACGTACAGGGAAAGACCTGTCACTTAAATGCCAATTTGTTTCTTTCCAGTGACCTCTTACTAGGATCTTTCTCCAAGTCTGCAAATGATCCTTGGCTGCCATTCAGCTCACTTAGGCTGGGTACACACGGAAGATTTATTATCTCTCTATCAATCTATCATGGTGTTTGGTAGTATAAATGCACAGACACCAGTCAGAGGGGGAGAGGTACTAGCCAGGTCTGTTGCAGAAGTGTCACAGGAGGTCACTTACAGGAGCCCTCCCCCACCCATACTTGCTTGTTAGAAAAAAGGGAGAAGTGTGACAGCAGCAGCACCCTCCCCCACCCACGATCAGCAGTGTCAGGAAGATATGTTAATGAGCTGTATAATGTGGGGTTGTTAAGGCTCAGCAGAAAGTGTCGGCTGGATTTACAAGGGAGTGGGGTGGGGCAGTTAGGAGCAGTTACTATACATTGAGAATTCACTAAAACAGGCACAGACACACATGTAAGTAACATCATTTTTACGACTTCAACATTGTACTTTCAGATTATACAAAGTTGTTTGAGGGAGTGTAGTGACCCTTTAAAACCAGCGGTTTATGCGCTTTAGGGTGAAAGTCTCCTTTAAGGAAATAAAAACAATCCAGTACCTTGAAATGAAGTCTTATTTAAGGTTGTATACTTGCCACTGAAATGTCAAACCAGACAGCATATCCAAAGCCCCATCGGCAGTATTTCTCCAAGTTATAAATGCACAGTTTTAGAATTCCACCCTGACCATTCCTAAACCTACAGTAACTTTTCCCATAATTAGTACATGACCAGCCCACCCCCTAATGTATCTATTGGCTGTTTGTGTCTGCCAACAGGCTGCATGTGACCAATAACAGGCTGTATGTGGCTCACCCCTAACATTTCTATCACATTTTGTTCTCCTTATAGAAGATTTCTTAAAAACATGGGTATCGTTATGTTATCCAAATAGCCTAATTACAGAAAACTAAATATACCAATACCTGAGGAATAGCTTCCTTTCAATAATTCTAAAAATTAACCATATAGAAAAATGATCAAATAGGTTACGCTGGCTAAACACCTAATGATGTCACAATGGCGCAACAGTTCGGGAAGGATCAACAAATGGGATTATCTGAAAATTGTCTGACTGGTCAGAACCTGCTGCTTAAAAAGAAAGAAGAAAAAAAAAAAAAGAAGAAGGGGGGGGAATACCTCACCTATAGGGCGCTTTGGTGTAAGTGTAGATTTGGGCACAGTGCCCCCTGCTGAGGATGCAGCTGCTGCAGTGGTATTGACCTTGGAAGCTAAAGGAGCAGCTTTAACAGCAGCAGCACGAGGTGTCGTAGGAGTTTGCTTTAAAGGTGCAGTCTTCTTGTCGGGGCTCTTCACAGGGCTTTTCAAATCAAGGTTCTGCAAATAACACAGCAAAAATGCAAATTAAAATAAAACATTTAATATCCAAAATAGCAGTCACTACTGCAGAAACAATAGACTAGTTACAGACTTGCTATTCACTCAAAGGAATAGAATCCCACAAGTCAAAAGTGGTCTTTCACTTTAATTTATGAGAAAGTAATAGGCATATTCATATTAACATAATAAAAATACTATAAGACTAAAACAGATTCCTCCCTTTTCTTATACCTAAAAAATAGCAATGGTTTACAAATGGTTCACAATGCAGACAGTCAAAAGTTATAGTGCTGAAAATGTTTGTTTCCTGCTTCTACTATATTTATGACAGCAGAACCATCTGCACTACCCCCCTCCCAATGTGCAAACCTCTCCATTTTAAACTTACTGATGGGAAACAAAGTCCTACGTGACTGATGGCCTACTGTGTCATCCATTCCCATACCCACATTGCTCTACTGTGGGAAAAGAGATACAGATTAAGAAAAACAAAAAATGCCAAAATGCCACTGTCCCAAGGTTTAAAAGATGAAGGATAGCAGATTAGGCATACAAATGTCAAATAGTGGGGGAAGGAAGTGATCACTAAGCAAAGATCCATCAATCAACGGACGCCATGCAGAACACCCACATTTTCGGCATTTTAACTTCAGATTTCTTGCCTGCAAGCTTGTTTTGTAGACGGAACTTTTAAACAAACAATAACAAGTTTCATTGGTATACAGACAGTCATCATAAGGACAGAATCAGAGCACCATACTGGCATTTAAGATTTGAAATTTACCCAACAGTCAATACTTCCTGCAAGACTAAAGAACAATTCTGGTGGATACTATGTTTTTTGTCAGGTATTTGTAATAAAGAAAATCAGAGTAAAAAAAAAAATATGACAATACCAAATTAGGAGTACTGGAAAAACAATTATGTTTCTTTCATATGGTAACCACAGATTCATCAATTTTGTATAGAATATGGAATGTGCAAAAGCCTGGTCAAGCTGGTAAAGCCAGGAAATCTGTTCAACCACCGGGTTAGCAAGTCTGCACATGTGCAAAAGGGAAGGTACTGCTGATGATGCTAAGCCTTAAGACCCATATATTCTTTTCCTCTATGAACCTTTCTTGAAAATTGGAACTTATATATAAACAAGAAAGAAATCAATGGAGCAGCAGGAGTTTCTCTGCCTTCTCTCTATCAAAAACCTGCTTCATACATGCAGCTAAATATAGAGGGATGGTAGTCTCCACATCTTTCTCTCATATTAAAGTGTATGTTCACCCCCCCCAAACAAAAATTTTTATATGTTGCAGGAAATGCCTGAAAAACTTACCGGCCTTCGTTCCCTTGCTGCCTTCTGACTGTCTTCCATGTCTTTTCCGTGCACGGAAAAGGCGTGGAAGACAGGAAGAAGGCAGCAAGGGAACGTAGGCTGATAAGTACATTTGGCGACAGCTTTAAGTGATTTAGCCTTCAATCTATCTTCACTTTTTTGGAAAAAATAAGGGTTAGTTGGGTTTTCAATAATGCGGTTCTTTTTAAGAGGCTACAGCAGCACTAATCTATTTTTGTAGTACAATTTTCAATATATAAACTGAGCTCTGAAGCAAAATAATGTCATTTACCAGAAAACTCATGGTGTGGGTACAGTAAGGTCTAGAGGGTGCAAGTTTTACAAATTTATCTAAGTCACTCTTCAAATGTATTATTTATAATAAGGCTATGTACATAAAGTCCATTTAGATTATTGGGAACATTCACACAATGGATCCAACTTTCTAAATCAGTAGGTTAGCAACCTGTTTAGCTCATTATTTAGCCATCAGGACATATGACTTAACGATCACTGGGGAGCCACTACACGAGATTGTCAGCTGACAGACACCAAACAAAGGACACACAACATTCTTACCTTCGGCTTAGTGTCTTTTGAATCTTTGGGTGTAGCACTGGTGATTTTCCCAGCACTACCCAAAGGGCGTTTTGGGGTTGTGGTTGTAGCAGGACTAGCTGGCTTTTTTTGTTGGGTTGGTGTGGCAGAAACTGGTTTCCTAGGACTTTGTGCATTAGGGGTACCAGCTGGTTTGGTTTTGCTTGCTGGCGTCTTGATGGGTGTTGTAGCTGAAGCCTTAACACGAGTTAGATACAAGCGAAAAATATGCAATAAAAAATAATAAACAAACTAAAACATAAAAAGGCAAAAACAAAATGAAAAGCAAAACAAAACCAGGTAAAAATAAACGAAGCTCTTAAATGCAAAACTAAAATAAGTTGGGTTTGCTAAATATAGCAGCGTTGTTAAAGGGTAACTGTGGTCTCAAATTCTTCCAAACTAGTAAGAATTCTATAAAAAGCCTTCCACTGTACCTTTTAAAATAAAACCTAAATCACATCTCTAGATTTTTTCCCCAGGTACTTCCTGATTTCACCAGCATTAAGTCTTATCCGAGCATGCTTCTCCCCTGGGGCAGAGGTCAGGTGATGTCACTCAACCTACTGGAAGCAGGAAGTTTGAATATTCACCCCATTGTAATGTCTTACAGGCTCCAGCCAGAGATGCGATTGTCAGCTCATTTTAAAAGAAATACTGCAGGCTTTCATTAAACCCTAACTTGGCTTGAGCCCACAGTTGCCCTTTAAGCATTTGAAAGTAATCTGCAATGAAGCTGTATGTTTACTGTAATGCTATGACCAGTGGTTATTTTTTTTTTTAATCATTTTAACAATGGAGCCCAAAAAACATTAGGAAGAATTGAGAGAAAAACCCAGGCTCAAATGATGAATAAACTGGGAAAATAACCACAGTTTTGTGCAATTTGAAGAGCTTAAACATAATTACAACGCTAAGAAATAAAATAACCACACATATGTTAGCTAGACTTCTTGTCTATAATCCTCTGTGGCTGCAAACTGTGCACAAACTTAAATATCAAGGAAAGAGCCAAAATCACACGGAATTGCTTTCATAACAAAAGTGTAAAATTAAAGGTAATGTCCACCCCCAAAATAAAATTTCAAATGCAGCCAATTACCCCCCAAAACCTAAACCTTGCTAGGTTAAAATTCTTCCAGATGCTCATCAACATACTTACCAGCACCTGATCCCTCGCCAGCTCTTACCGACTTACTAATAGCAGACGTCAATGAGAAATGTGACACCGACGTCACAGCCAATCACTAGTGGCCTTTACTACTTAAGTCTCTTCTAATGATGCTAGTACGCAGCAAAGACACATAGCAGCAGCAGAAGTAAGCGAGTGATCGAGTGCTTGAAAGTATATTTAGGAGCATCTGGGAGAATTTATAACATAGCCTAGGGTTCTGGGGGGTAGAATTTAAAATTTTAGTGTGAGGGGTCGACATGCTCTTTAAATGGTAGCCACTCCAGGACTATGCAGAGCAGATTTAAAACTTATACATTTTCATCTTAGAGAAAAAATATAATCCATTTATCATTATAGGAGAGAGTATTTTTAATCCAATATATCTATAGCTATATGTCTACATGAAAGAAGTTCTGCAAAAAAAAACCCAAAAAATCATCAGATGTTTACAAAGATTCGCTTTGTCTAATTTTTTTTTTTTTTGGAATACTTACAAACCTGAGGCCAATAGGCAGTAATACATAAATTAGGTGATAGGCAAATAACCTTTAATGTTAAGATATCTTACCATGATTTTTCCATACCCTAGACATACAATATTAAATTTGTTTGTGAATAGGTAGCCAACATGTTACTATACCTTTATTTTTTTTTCAGGACTTGGTGGGAGTTCCTTGTTTGGTGGGCTTGTTATATCTTTATCTGTAGCAACGTCAGAAGAAACTGGTGCTTCTGCTTTCACCGAATGAATAAAAAATATGAAGAAAAAAAAAAACTTAGCTTTAAAACAATAACTAAGCAACATAAAATGTGCAATAAAAGTTAGTTTAATCCCAGCATTAATGCACTCATGCATTTCCAAACAGAAGCACTGACAGTCACTGAGCATGTGGGCTATTTAAGGTTGTTCAAAAAGATTTCCTCTACATTTTGGTCATGGTTCTTGCAGGCAGTGGTGCCGGTTTATTTTAGTTTCTTTCTTTAAAAATGATGGATTGCTGGTCCTGTCTGACCTACCCCCCCAGCAGCAACCTATCAGAAGATAGCAAACTGCAGTAACCCAGTAAAAAGCCTGCACCTATCACTGCACCAGCCCCTTAATACTGAAATAGAAGAGTACAATTCAAATCAATTTAAAGGCAGTGGGACAGACACATTGTATAAAGATTTTAAAGGGCACCTCCACCCTCATTACAAACTTAATATATTACAGTGCATGCCCTCCCACCCCAACCACTATATTCTGACTTTAAAAATCGATTTCAATCTCTTACAGCTCTTCGCTCCAGCACCATTCTGGTCCGGCTGCCCTGCCCGCCGCAACTAGAAGCAGGGGGCCGGACAGGCAGCCAATCACAGCCGTGGCTGCCATCAATGCAGAACGGTGCTGGAGCAAGGAGCTGTAAGTAGAGATTGGAATTGATTTTCAGAATAGAGCGGTTGGGGGTGGGAGGGCATGCACTGCAATATAGCTGAAGGTTTTTATGCTGCATGCCAGCCAGGGAGGGATCGGAAGGGAGGGAGGGGGAAAAGGACTCCACTCCGCATGCCAGCAGCAACAAAGAAGACACAACAGAGGCAGAAACCTTTTGGACAGGAAGACAGCTCCTACCCTTCAGTTTCCTGGAATTAGAAGAGGCACTACAGGAGAACCATAAGGAGCAGGGATGTATGATAAGGAATTTTTGAAATTGTTCAGCGAGGCCAGTAGTTGGTGAAATTTAAGTTTGGGGGGAGGAGATGCACTTTAATCCAGAGCGTGGCCTTCAATGGTCCCATTTAAACAAATGTTTATTTTTGCCACTAAAGTGATAAAGAAACTCTCCTGTTCAAAGTTGGTTTACAGTCACTGCTCTTTCAAGCCAAGTGAAATCCTGTAGCAAACAGCTAAATAAAGCTGGGTCCCTAAAATGTCAAAAAAACTTCAGCTAGTTCTAAAGCTAAAGCAACAATTACAATTCAGTGACCTTATCTTATGCAGCGTCTGTATTTTAAATATCGCACACAGGCTGCATACAGATACATCTGCACAGAAAAAGTAGAAATCTTAACTGCATGCTTTTAGGAATTTATGACTATTTAAAATGACTAATAAGTTATAATCCACATTCTGCAGCAGGTTATAGTTTAGTTCTCATAGTAAATAAAACAGTTTTACATTTAATCCCAAACTTACTGTCCCAGCAGGGGAAGTTGCTTGATGACGTAGTGAAAAAGCAGTAAAAAAAACCAAAAAACCTATTTCCTGGCGAGCTCACCCCCCTTTACTAGTGAGAGAACTAGCAGGAATTACCCTAAAGATAAAGATCTAAATTCTTTCTACATAGAACACGTCCCTAATATTGACATTCAGAAGGAAGTCCATGCAACTTTACGAGCCATTGGCCTTTTAACTTGTTAACATTTATCTACTTTTTCTATTGTTGGATTTAACGAAAATCTGGAAACAGAGCAACTGTCACCACACTGTGACCTAATCTGCTTGATGGAAGATAACACAACAATCGTTTTAACACCCACATAAAACAAATACAAAATACTTCTTGTTGTACACACCTAAAGGTTCGTACACACGTCTGATATGTGCAGCGAGCAATGACCCCTGATGCAGATAAATTCAAAAGGCCGTTTTGGACGAGAATCGCGTGTGTATTTGTTCGGTCGGTGGGCGTTATCCGATCCGCCTGGCAGGTCACTCGGTCTGAAATATCTGCTGGTGTATACCCAGCCTAAGAACAACTTGGACACTAGTGTCTGCTCAAAATACCATTTACAGTTCGACAGTCAAATACTGTTCAAAACCTGTGATACACATACATACAAAAACAGCTGATCTATCCAATATCTAGAGATTCTAGCATAACGACATCCTGCCTGGCCCATTTATTTTGTGATGGCAATACAGAAGGGGTCAGCCAGTTCCTTCAGTGTCGTGGTAACATCAGATGGTAAATTTCTAACATGCAGGCACCATTAGCTATTCTATCTCCCTGGAAATTATAGATCAACCTGGTAGCTACTTCAATTTGTCAGTTTAGTATCCCTTCAAGTTCCCCTGCACCACCAGTCCACTGTGATCTCCTAGGTTTTCTAAAGAGGTGTGCTCTGGATAGTCCAGAGAGAAGAGGAGGCATGCATTTTTAATGAAGTACTAACTGGAACAACAAACGAATGCAAGCTTGTTTTGGGAAAGAAAACGAATGTATCTGTGGGTTGATTTTTCTTTTTAAAGGGTATCTGTGGTCTCCAAACAAGTTGATTTTAAATGAAAGGCCAGGTTCCTACCTTTAAAATAAACCATCAACCAAATCCCAAGATATGAAGAAATCACTGATCAGAAAGTTAGGGGGTGGGAGGTTCTGAATCTGTGGACACAAATACTAATTCCTCCTTCTAATCTGCAGTTGGCACATGCTCAATGCAGGAGAAAGCAGAAGAAACCAGGAAGAGTTTGGAGTTACAGTAACTGAAGGAGGAATGAAGTAACTGAGGGAGGGCAGAACAGAACAGCACTGCCAAAAGCAAGGCGCATGTAAGGTGTGTAAATTTGTCTTTTTTTTTTTTTCTTAAATGCTTCCCACTCGCTGGGCCCCATGGCCCCTCCAACTCATGAGCCACTGTTGCCCCTCCCCTTTCAGGCCCCCCTTGCAGCACCATTTGGACACTCCCTTTGCAGCCCCTCCCCCCACTGGCACCTTAGACCTATACCCATTCCCCCTGCAGAAAACAGTAAACACAGCATTTTTAGGTAGAGGCAGAATCAGACAGAAAGTTGAAGATTGCTGGGTGTCAAATGATAATAAAATTAAAAAAATCAATAGAAGACAGATCATAAAATATTTAGTCTTTAAAGGATGTGTAAACTGGGAATTCATTTTTTTAATTGCCCATAACAGGGAAACTAGTACGTAAACTGCACAGTTGGAAATTCCCAATGCTGCCTCATAGGGATTACTGAACATGCTTGCCCTCACAGAGTCAGATAGTCAGGCAAGGGACTAAGCTTGAGCAAAACAAGTACAGGATCGAAGTCATGCAGCAACACAAACACATCAGAGTAAGTGCTGCTTAGGCTGGGTAGACAGACATTTTCAGCTGACCGACAGATAGTGCCCAGTATCGGTCTGCCGAAAATATTGGATCAAGGCCGATCGTGTGGTTCCCTAATAGCAAACCTGGTCAGGGCAAATAATTTCCCCGTGTGTACCTAGCCTTACATAGATTCATTTATAGATTGAAACGAGGCATTGTCCTTTTTTTAGTGTACATTTCCTTTAAAAGGGTCTATAGAGGTAGTTTAACACCCAGGTGTTGGATGTGCATGGGAACCCTATTTTGATATATTTTTGGTATACACAATGTGTAGGCATCTATGGCTGGCTTTATTAAATGATTACAGCAATTCTAAAATCATAATGCCTTAAAGCACACATCCATATATATGTATATATAGATAATACTGTAATTTTGTTCATTTGGAAAAGTACAATAGTTGAACATTTTAGTATTACTGGTCTGTATTTCCCAGAATTACTTACTTTAACAAAATTGCCAGAAAACACAAAATCAAGTTAAACACCCCCTAGAGGGTGCCAGGGAACAAAAGCACAGGGTTACAACCATTGTATATCCAGCTGGACATTCCGCCCACATCGGTGGACTTCCTGACAAAACAATCCTAAATGGAGTTTAAATCCACTTTAACAGAAAATTTGCTTTACATAATTCTGTAAATAAAGTTCATACAACCTAAAGTCAAACTCTACATCAACCTGACACACACACACACTGCTCTTTTATGTTATGTTCTATGTATGAACTTCTCTTTGTACATTCAGCAGCCACAATGGCATAACAGTCTCTGCTTTGTCAGTGTTACATAAGAAAACACACATAACAAAAAAAAATAAACATACCACTGAAAGAGATGTGTAGTGGTTGCACATTGATTTCTCCCATTCCATTTCCCCTTTGCAGATTGCCACATATGGTCTCTTTATATTCCACATTCTTTTCTGTGTCCTTAGTACAGGGAAGGAAATCAGCTGATGGTTGAGAGATATTTTTCTGGCAAACATCCTTAATGTCAGAGTTGCTAGTTTCAGAAATCTGCTCTAACTGTGTTACATGTAACTCTGGGGTTAGCAAATCATTTTTGGTATAGGATAGATCCTTGTTAGTTTTCCCATTCTTTGTATTAGGTTGCTCTATAGCTAAAGAAGTGAGCCCTGTACGTTCAGCGCTGAAGTCGTAGTCTGCTGTCTGTTCTGCCACAGTCATAGATCTTTTCATAGCATTTGCATTTTTCTTTTGGAGACAGGCTGGAGTGAAGTTAGAGTTACTAGGGGGTGTAAGAGCGGAAACATTATCTTTTCCTGCATCTCTCACCTCTGGATACTTATCAGCTATGTCAACAGCTACAGGGACAGCTAGGTGGGAGCATTCTGACATTGCACGCCTTATCGCCTTCCTTTGGTAAGATGACCTGTTTAGAAATGGACAGTCTTCCTGGTTTCCAAGTTCATCATCTCTGTCTAAGAGAAAACCATCTTCATCTAAGTCAATCACAGTCCCTGCATTCTCTTGCCTAGCATCCAACTGAGCCAGTTCCACCTTTGTACTCGGTGGGTCTGCAATGTTACTTGGCTTAAAAGAGCTTTCATTCTGAACACAATTGGTTATTACTACTCCAGAAAGAGAGGAACTAAAGGGGTCTTCAATATTACTAATGGAGTTAGTAGGAAGAACGGCATTAAAATGTGGGTTCCAAGCACTGGTCTTCTCATCTGATGCACCCCTTTCCTGAATACCATCAAAACCGCACAGTATTTGCCCTTCATGCCAGTTTAATTCAGAACTGGTTTTATTTGCTACTTTTTCTTGGTCGGTGATTGCTCCGGTATGATGAAGGCCATCAAGCAGTCTCGGAGATCCTGTTTTCTCTTTGCACACATCTGCACCTTTAGGAATGAACGATTCCTTGAATTGAGGAAAAGACTCTGATGTAAAGGGCATGCCTTCAAGGTGATCATCAGTCTTGGAATGGTACAAAACATCATGTACATCAGATTCCTTGTCCTTCGATGCGATCTGCAAATTTTTGTCGGACTTGGCTTCAAAAAAGCACAGCTTATCTTCATCTGTGAAACCAGCACTTTTAACAAGCCCATCCTTTATTTGCCCTCCTGCGTTGACATTCAACCCAATTTCATTCAGCTTGCCTTCTGTCCTCTGCCATTCATATTCAGCTTTGGTAAATTCTTTTTGTGGCTCCTTGCACTGGAAGGCCTCAGGAAAGCCATCGGGATCCATAGCTTTGCACAGCTGATTGTAATCTGTGACAGAGTGTGGCTGCTGATTTGAGAAAGACATTTCTTCTCTCTGCTTACACTGTGAACAAAGCGAGAGAGCGAGAGCGAGAGAGAGAGCCTGCCTGAATCTGTGACATCACATTTGGTCCTCTGTGTTCATGTAAAGAAAATCATCCACCACATTCTCCCACCCTCCGTTTCCTCTCTACCAATGCACTCGCAGATACCACACACTGCTGTAATGAGACACACCAACCCATTCAATACCATACGCGAGACTGTAAATATTACTGGAGTCATGTAGTTTAGCAACAAAAGAATAAAAATGTAAGATCTAAATAAATCTGTATAATTACCAAATACTTCCCTTTAGTCTCAGAGGGGAGAAAGCCCTTTTTATTAAAACATTAATGTGCCATTGGCTAAATGGACAGGGATGGGCAGGATTCAGCAGGGGCAACTTTCAGCTACAGATATAGTGGCACTGAAATTGTAGAAATCATTTAAGTCCGTTGTCAAGGCTAGGTTTCATTGCAAGTTTCACATAAAAGACAACAAAAGTGAAATGAAACCACTTTGTTGCAGTTTTATAATTTGCCATTTAAGCACAGCTACTATATGAACTTAGCTCTACAAAGCAGCTGCTTTCTTTTACAAAAGGTGTTGCTATTGAATAAGCAGTGCGTGAATATGAAGTCTTTCTGCTTTAAGATCTACGCAACCGAATGTCACCTTGCTGATCTGTGACAATACAGTGGGCGGCTTGAGCATGCAGGAGCCTTCAACCCCCCCCCCTCCCCCCCACAGACTTAAGATAGATATTTTCATGTTTAAATTTAAACTCAAATCTCTGCGTAGTTCTTAGCCCAGTCTGTAATGCTCTACACTTTTTTTTTTTTTTTAAATCAAGGAAATTAAAGCTCTTCCTTAAAATCAGCATTCAATGGGGCAGTGACATTTGGTTTCAGACCAGTACCAGCATCACAGATATCAAACTAAATATTTAAAGGGCATGTCCATCCTAAAGAAAAAAAAAAAAAACACTCAAAAGTTTACCAAAGTTCTGCCTCTCCTGCTTGTTCTGAATGAGCATACACAGGAAGCTCTGCTGGAGCTTGCTACAAGCTTAAGTATGCGGAGGGTGGCGTGCACAGAGAACTCAAGTCCATCACCATCTTATGTCACCAATCATGGCCGCAACTTCGTAAGAAGAGATAGAACTTTGCAGAGGTGATGCAGATTCCAAAAAATGTTTTGAAAGAAAAGAGTGTATAAGGGTTAAGTAGGTACGTGACGTTTATTTTTACTCTGGGTTTCAATAAAGAAAAACAGTGAATACCCATAGGCCAAATACCATAGTCTTTCCATACACACAGAGGACTGGTGGTGAAGGGCTATGTGTCCACCTAATTTATCCAAACACCTCAGAGCATTAACACCACTTACTTAACACTAATGGCCAAACAGAGAAAACACATTTCAGCCCTTAATTACTGGGAAAAAATACCCGCCAATGTATTAATGAAGGCTGCAAGTTGGATAGACAGAACCAGTTACACTAAATGCAATCAATGATTTGCAAGGAAACTGGCAAACAAAAGAAAAACTACTAAATTATCTCTATTGCAATTTGATTAATTAGAGCCCCTAAGGCAAAACTAAAACAGTTTAGAGGAGATGTATTACCGGACACCATTCTGGCGCAGTAGGGTTAAAATGTAATTTGCAGCCTCCAATCCCTAAGGGATGAAACAACCAGCAATTCTATTTTTACTCTCCTCGTGTATAATACCCTCAAGTCTATTTTATGCTTCCTGCAAATCCAGACCATTTATTTTACATTATCTTGCACTGTGAACATCTCTTACTTGTTTCCAAGGCAACTCCCCTAAAAAGGATAATGAGGTTTACAACGGCAGACAGATAGCGCAGGAAGAATCAGATCTAATTGCTAGAGATTAATAAACGATTGGTCCCAGCCTGTGGACGGAGGTCAAACCTAGAAAGCTGAAGTGATACAAACGATTTTCAACACCTACTCACACAAAGGGATTGACGTGAAAATGTTGACAGTAAATCACAGCAAACAATAATAATTTGAGAAAACCGCAGGTCTAGGCAGACATTAACTATTCACTGACTGCATCTCTACATTGCAGCTTTAAAAGGTAACTGCACTAGAAAATTGTAAGAGGTTAGCCATTAATAGAATTAAAGCAATCAGGGTCCAGCCACAACATTCAGACACTAATTGTTCCTAACAGATTTCTTTACGCACACACGGCAGACTGGGCATATAAATTCAGTTGTCTGTTGGTCAGAAAATTGGGCAAAGATGCTCTGGTGTTACCCCAGCTTTATATATTAGCTAAAGGGTTAAATGTAAATGTAAATGCAAAACACGTTGCATTGAAGTGTCAAAAGTGTCTTTAAAACCGTAAAAACAGAAATGACCAATTACAAAAATATTCATAGCTTTGATATTTAGTGAACATGAGTTTCCAAAAGTTGAGCCACCAAGAACACATTTTAATTGGCTTAATGAAGCCCAGATAATTAAATTCAGAAATACTGCTATCCAGAAACATACAAAAAAATAAACACATTTATGTAATCAGGGGTGTCTGTGCTATTAATCTGCATAAACCAATCAGATGTTGGGTTTTTAATGGTCCTTTGTAGTTGGATAATTGATGGTTTGCTACAGATTATTAGATGTACCTTTTGTTACATGTTCAAATCTATAGAAAAAAAAACAATCAACTCCCAAAACTTGCAGGTTACTAATAAATAACTGAACCAATGCTAAATTTAAAGGATCATTGCTAAGCAATGGTCCTTTATATATTTAGTGCTAGCAGCACTTCCCTACTAATTGATGAAATAGCAAGGGAGGCTGTTCTGCACATGCTAGCTCTCTCTGGCTACAAGTGGCACTACTAATGTGATTGAATGACATAAGATCAAAGCACTTTTGTGGATCATTAAATAGATTCTTTATTTAAAGTGAGGGGAGGAAATTAATCTAATCAGGGTGCTGCTATTCTGTTAACGTCTAGTAATGTTATATATTTTAACTTCAGTTCCTCTCTAAGTAGACATCAAAAGCAAAATCCAACTGCCATGTTTTAATCAATAGGAAATACCATATTAATACGATTCCTCCAGCTCTCCCACTTGTGAGTGGTTTTGATTCTCTATACCAGTTTACCTAGAATTCAGATAATAACAATGCAGCAGTCATCACACTGATGTAACCAAGCTTACACAAGCTCAGTGGGTCACACAATATAACAGTATAAAGAAACAGGGAATAACTCTGGCAAATCTACATCTACACGAAACTTGTACAAAACATTAGTCCTGGCAGCAGAGTTATCTATCGATTAACCAATGTCTAGGTCTGTAAAAAAGCCGACAGGACCAATCACTTAGACCAACACATTTTGTTTAAAAATAAACATGGTTTAGATAGATGAATCTGCCAATATTTACTATAGTATTTGCGGTTGAATAAAGACATACGTCCATCCAGTCCAACCCATCTAGCAATATCCTCATTTCCTGCCTGACTGTTGATCCAGAGGAAGGTAAAAAAAAAAACAAAAAAAAAAAAAACAAATTTATGAAGGGGAATAAAAAAAACAAGTGACAATCGGAAATTTCCCTGGATCAACTCTACTTTATGTAACAATACCAGTAACTTGCAACATTCCTTGTTTGCAGAAACTCATCCAGCTTTTTTTTTTAAACTGACCAATGAACCTGCCATAACAACGTCCACTGGAAGACAGTTCCATAACTTTACCATTCTCAGTGAAAAGCCCTTTCCGAACTTTAAGCCTAAACCTTTTTTCTTCAAGCCTTAAAAGATGTCCTTGTGTCCTCTGACATGTTCTATTGGTGAACAATGCCCCAGATAGTTTATTGTATGGCCCATTAATGTATTTATACACTTTATTTATTATATACAGTGATGTGAAAAGCTATTTGCCCCCTTCCTGATTTCTTATTCTTTTGCATGTTTGTCACACTTAAATGTTTCTGCTCATCAAAAACCATTAACTATTAGTCAAATATAACATAATTGAACACAAAATGCGGTTTTAAATGATGGTTTTTATTATTTAGTGAGACAAAAACTCCAAACCTACATGGCCCTGTGTGAAAAAGTGATTGCCCCCCTTGTTAAAAAATAACTTAACTGTGGTTTATCACACCTGAGTTATGGTTATAAAGCCATTTCTAAAGCTTTGGGACTCCAGCGAACCACAGTGAGAGCCATTATCCACAAATGGCAAAAACATGGAACAGTGATGAACCTTCCCAGGAGTGGCCGGCCGACCAAAATTACCCCAAGAGCACAGAGAAAACTAATCAGAGAGGCCACAAAAGACCCCAGGACAACATCTAAAGAACTGCAGGCCTCACTTGCCTCAATTAAGGTCAGTGTTCACGACTCCACCATAAGAAAGAGACTGGGCAAAAACAGCCTGCATGGCAGATATCCAAGGCGCAAACCACTTTTAAGCAAAAAGAACATTAAGGCTCGTCTCAATTTTGCTAAAAAAACATCTCAATGATTGCCAAGACTTTTGGGAAAATACCTTGTGGACTGACGAGACAAAATGACCCAAAACACACCAGCAAATCCACCTCTGAATGGCGGAAGAAAAACAAAATGAAGACTTTGAAGTGGCCTAGTCAAAGTCCTGACCTGAATCCTATTGAGATGTTGTGGCATGACCTTAAAAAGGCGGTTCATGCTAGAAAACCCTCAAATAAAGCTGAATTACAACAATTCTGCAAAGATGAGTGGGCCAGAATTCCTCCAGAGCGCTGTAAAAGACTCGTTGCAAGTTATCGCAAACGCTTGATTGCAGTTATTGCTGCTAAGGGTGGCCCAACCAGTTATTAGGTTCAGGGGGCAATTTCTTTTTCACACAGGGCCATGTAGGTTTGGAGTTTTTTTTCTCACTAAATAATAAAAACCACCATTTAAAACTGCATTTTGTGTTCAATTATGTTATCTTTGACTAATAGTTAACGTTTTTTGATGAGCAGAAACATTTAAGTGTGACAAACATGCAAAAGAATAAGAAATCAGGAAGGGGCAAATAGTTTTTCACATCACTGTACACGTATATATTATAGACTTCTTTATTTCAGGCCAATCTGTGAAAAAGACTTAAAAGACGTTGGAAAGCATGGCTGGAAAGGCTCTGAATTAATGTAAAAAGGAATTACAATGGAGATAAATTTGCAGGTCATAACCTTTTTTGGCATGTTGATTTTTAATGGCATGTCCAAAATAAAAATTTCCATAAAGGCGCACTCCCCAAAAGCTAAAAGTGTAATAAAAGTTGCTTGAAAACCTAGATATCATTTCTGGTAATCGCACCAAGTTAACAGCAGCTCCCAGAATCTTCCGGGTATACTCTGCAGCCATGGCTGCATTCACGGGAGGACCTGCATGGACTGACTGGAATTCATATGAAATGTTATAATATAACCATTGGTAGGACAGATATTTATATTTAAACAGAATAACAATCCTACACTTTCTAGCTAAGTTAGAACCATTTTAAATATTA